>CM038680.1:435731006-436245415 GCA_021605205.1 Aegilops longissima
CTTGGAAGAAAGCGGCTATTAGCCCTCGGCCGGTCCGCCATCTACCGGCGGGGTTTGCGCCGCTACCATAGCCGGAAGGTCAAGCCAAGATCCTTCAAGAGGGTGACCTTGTGCTCCGGCTGATCCGGTGAACAACCGGCCAGCACAAGTTCTGGCCCCTTGGGAAGGCCCCGTCATCATGAGCATTAGGAAGCGACTCCTACTACGTCGGCGCCTACGAAGCGAAGGCACGACGAAAGAAGATGATTCGACGCAAAGTCGGAGCGACCATGGAGCATCAACCTCCTCCAAGATTTTATAGTTAAAATGCAGTATGTATCACGCTACCTTTTGTACTAAATATGAGACAATGGGGCCCCAGGAGCACTGGGGACTACCCTCTTTATCTTTGAATGATGAGTATCATGCCTATGATTATGTCACTACATCCATTTCTCTCGTCAAATAGCACCGGGTTCGACCCGGTCGGCCGGAGACTTACCATGAAGTTATATTCAAGTTCAACCTGCGATCAAACAAGTAGTGTGCGGCACCCAAGCCCTCTCTTTGAGAAAGCCGCAGCTGAAGAATCGGCTGTCCAGGTGGCAAAGTCAAAGCGGAAAGGATACCCACATGAAAAAAGGTGGGACTAACGAACTTATATAACAGCCGGCTTCCCCGCCGACCGGCTGCGGGCAACCAGTGGACTGACTTCAATTCCTGCTACAATCTGAAAGCTCAGTACTTGTCTTCCCCAAAAAGCATTGAGTTCCTCTGACCATAGAATTGAGAGCAGCTGTCCATTTGGGAAGGGGAAGAACAAGGGAAAAGCTGACAAAGGAAACAGCCCTAAGGATAAAAGCAAACATGAATGGAAGCCAAACACATGCATGATTATATTTACACAAAGGCCTTGAAAGGCGGCATTCAACATAGTTTGAATACACCCCGATTAGGTGGGCTGCATGAATTTAATAAAAGTTGTCCAAAAAGTAACAAGCAGGAGAAAATGAGGCCGAGATCGAGGCCAAAGGAACAGGCGAGTCAGGCGGGTTGGTGGAGGCAGACGATCTTGGTGGAGGTGGTCGGTGGCCGAGTCTCGGCCTGGTCATCACCTCTGAGGCGGATGCTTCTTGCGCTGCGTGCCTCGTCGCTAGAAACGCGGTCAGTGAAGCTGGCTGGTCACTTCACCATCAGCACGACATCTTCGCCATCCTCCGCCTCGTCCTCTTCGCCCTCGTCGCTGAGCGATCTCCTCCGCCGAGTCTTCACCTCCGTTGAAGCGATCCCGTCGTCGTTCACCTCGAGGCGAAACGGCTGGTGTCGATACTTTCGGCGATCGCGGCTTGCGGCGATAGCCGGCCGCACCTCCACCAGCTCTTCATCGGCCTCCTGTCACGAGTGCTCGGTGAATGGCTGCTTAGGGATACGAGCTCGAACTCAGCGCCCGCTGGGCCGGACCAGCTGCGAAGGCTTCCGGAGCCTCGAAGCGGCGGCGGCAACCTCGGCCGGTCGGCAATCCAGGTTGAGGTGCGAGAACCGCCCCGCGCCGAGCGAGGCGGCCGCACTTGTGCCCCGGCACGCTGGCCGGCCGAGCATGCGGTGGCTTGTTGCGGTCGGGCCTGAATCGTCGAGCTGCTCCTCAAGTGTCTGGCGTAGGCATCGGTAGCGATCTCGACCCCTGCCTGCCAGCTTGCATCGCGGTGGGCCTCGATGGCAGGAGGCAGCGGCATGGCAACGGGGAATGTCTAGCGCAAAAGAAAAAAAACAAGCGCAGAAAGTCGGAGGACCGTCGAGATGACAAAAGAAGTAGGCGAAAGGGACGAAGGAAGGCGGCCTACCATCGATCAAATCCTCGACCCGTCCGTAGCCTTGCTCGAGCACCGCCGCCTCGGCCCAGCCGCGCCTCGGTCTCATACTCGGCTTTAAGGGCGGCCTCGCTGTCCTGCACCTTCTTAAGGGCCGCCTTGTGGCAATCCTCCTGGTCAGCCAGTCTCTTGGCCAGGCGGTCGCGTTCCTGGGCCAAGGCAATGCACTCGGCTTCTTTGGCACGAAGGGCGGTCTGGATTCCGCCTAGCTGCTCCCTCAAGTCGGTGTTGGCCCCTGCAGACATGAAGAAAAATAAAAAAACAATAAGGAAGAAGTCGTCAGGAAAAATTTGACCCGACTGCTGAGCAGTCGGCCCGAATCTCGGGGACTACACCCAGTGGGTGCGCTGACGTTCCCCCACATAAGATAAAAGAAGCGAAACACTTACTCCGGCTATCAGTCAGATCAGCGGTCTTCTGGTTCAGCTCCTGAGCCTAGGAGTTGAAGGCAGCCGCGCGGAGATTATGATATTCTGAGAAGCAGGGCGGAGTGCGAATAAGAACAAGATAGCAATTGAAGCCTACTAGAAGTTCCAAACACTTTGCTTTCGGCAGCCGACTTCGAACTTCGGAGACTACACCCAGTGGGTCTTGTTGATCACGCCCACGGAAGAAATCAAAAAGCGATCGACCAAAGCTAGAGTACTCACCGGATGACCGCTTTCGCGTCATAAGGAATTCTTAGTGTCTTGCTTCAGCGAGGCAACTTTGGGCACAAGCGACTACTGGACCTCCTGCGCCGCCATGTTCAGCTCAGCCATCCCACCGCCAGGTGTCCACTCAGACGTCTTGCTGCCGCCTCGAATCTGAGCCGTCGAGCTGGCTCCCGCGACCTTCTGCGGCCCGGCCGAGTCGCCTCCCCTCTTGCTTACCGGCAGCCCAGCGGCGAACCACAAGGTCCACCCGCCGCGCGGCTCACCAACCGGCTGCTCGGGCGGCCTGGCGAGCCCGGCCGCTGGCCCTTTCGGTCGGCGCCCGTGTGGCGCCTCTTCGGGATGATCGCGTCATCCTCCTCCTCTCCATCACCGGCGGTCGGCGGTCGGCTTCCTCCAACAGGGGGCACTTTGGGACCTCGGGGCCCGCACGCGGAGGGATGGCATGGCTGCGGAAGCTGGTTGCTTGAGCCTCCGCCTACCTCTCATGATCGCGGTCTCACTTTGAGCTTTGGCTGCCACTTCCGCTGCGCCTGGCCGACTCCCGTCGCCTCCCGAGCCGCCCTCCTCTCCTCCGCCTCCCGCTCCTCCCGCGCCTCCCGCACGTTACGCTCCATCGCAGCCAGGAGATCGGGGCGGGGGAGCTATGAACCCTCCCGCTGTTCCGGCATGGAGGCGGCGAGATCCGCTTCGAGAGAGGCGGCGCCCTGTTCAACAAGTCAAGAAGGGGCTTACAAAATTTCAGCCAAAGAAGAAAGAAAAGGTGTGGGAAAATCGATGCCCCTTGAAACCACTGCGGCTGCTTCACCACCTTGCGGAACCGGGCCGCCTTCGCCGCCGCCTCGTCCCGCTTGGTCGCTTCCGCGGAACCCTTGGGCTTCTTCGGACGACAGCCGAGGAGGGTCGGCGCGCCTCGGTGTTCTCTGCGCCGCCCAGAGCAGCCGTGGCAGATGGACCAGCATACAGCGATTGGCGCCGGTGGCGGCGAATGACTTGACCTGCGTCATCGTCCGGCCGATCCCAAGCGAGCTCAGAGCTCAGGGCCGCCCACTTCACCGCCTCCTCCAACGATGGCGTCGTCCATGGCGGCCGCCCCCAAATCTGGATCGTCAACGTCGTCCACCTCGCGGTCGGGCAGGAACTGGCGCTCCAGCCCTGCGGCCCCGGGCTCTGTTAAAAACAAGCCGCCAAATCAAGAGGCGGTCATTATGAACCCGGCAACAAGAGAAGAAGAGAAGAGAAACTTACCATGGGCGGAGGATCGGCTCGAGAATACGGCCCCTTGCCGTACCGCCATTCCTCGATGAGCTTGCAGTTGGAATGTAGTTCACCATGTAAGATACCTCATCATGAGGCATGTCCTTGGTGCTCAACCAGCTCGGGTCAGCGGCTGCTCATTTGGCGAATCATATCTGGCCCGGCCTTGGGCGGGAGTACGGCGCTCCACAAGACCACCGTCGGCCCGACCATCACCGGCCGAGCGGCAGCGGCAGCGCCCGGCCGAGGCAGCGTCTGGCTCATTAGCCCATGAAGGCTGCCTCCCGGCGGCGGGCGGCTACATAAGCCGGCAGTTAGCGAAATCGCCTTGCGAGCGGCGTTCTTCCGCGTAAAGTATGATTGCTGCGAGCTTCACCGGCTGGATCAGCGGGATAGGTGGAAAAGGGTTGTTGTCGGTGACCTCCGCATGGCGATGAAGCACCGCCGCGGCGAACGCGCCCGTGATAACGATCTGAGTTTGCATTGGAAGAACTCCCGAGCTCGAGGGTGGGAAGGGCGCCAAGAAAACCCGCCGCAGTGGCGAAGGCCGGCAGCGACATCCGGTGTTGGGGGTGAGGTGATCGCGGCTAGAGATGGTAAAACTCGGAAGCGGAAGAACCGCTCGCCCGGCAGACCGAGGCTGCGCGGGCGGTGCGGCGAAGATTACCGCTTGTCCTCCTCGGCGCCGCGAGACCTCAAATCTCGGCTCGGCGGGTCCGCATGTAACCCGCGCCCTGCAGCCGCTGCGTCTTGCGGAACCAGTCGATGTGGTCCTCATGGATGTTGGAACGATCCCAAGAACTGGACAGCGCCATGGGAGCAAGGAAGAAGCGAGAGGGGCGCAGCGGCGAAGGACGCGCAACCCCGCTGCGGTGGAGCTACGACGAACCAAGAAGGGTGGCGACGAGACGGCGCGGTGGCGAAGCGTTGTAGTGGCGGAGGAAAGGAAAAGGAAGAAGAAGAAAGGTGAAGCGAGGGCGAGCGTGCGAGCGTCTGCCGCTCCCCCTCCTCCCCCTACTTATAGGCTCGTCTGGCGGAACCCGAGGAGGCGGCGTGGGGGGCGTGGGATGCTTCGCCCACCCCACATCCCGCGATGCTCAGCGGCCTAAGCGATCTTTGAAACCGCCCCATGGGAAGGTGGCGGTCGGTCGGGACGCGAATATCTGCACATGGGCGAGGCCTAGGAGTGGCGGGCCCGGCCTGCGGCGGCGTCTCGTCGTGGCGTGGGCTGGCAGGCCTTCCCGGCCAGTTGCCATGTGGCGCCACGAAGGCGGCGGTCTGCGCCTGACTCAGCTCGCGTCTTGGTCTGGTCCTTTCCTTCAAGCCGCCATAAACCTTCAAAGGCAGGCGCATCTACTCAAAGCGGCTCCTAGCTGCGGCTCTTGAGGTAGGAAGCCGATCGAGCTTCTCGTCCCCTCTTGACCTCGAAGCCCAACCAGCAGGGACTCTTGTCGGAGTAAATGACCACGGGTAGCCTAGCGGCTCCCCAGCGCTTCGAAAAATTACGGACCGATCGAGGCCCTCAAGCATCCAAGGCGGGGCCGCCTTCCCTCGGCAGCAGGTCTCGGGCCGCTCTGGGGCGGCCCGGCTCTAAAACCCTGAAGGAAGGCCACAAGAAGGCCGACTCAAGAAGAGCCACAAGTGGGCCGACTCAAGTCGGTCCCCAATGGTGAGCCATGATCGCACCCTCAAACTTTGCACCCACATGGCGATGAGGCAGGCGTGGCTCTGTGAAGCCTACCACCCCGAATCCCGGAGGCAGCGCGTAGTCACGCAGTCTTTGTTATCTGAGGCGAGCCATCACCCGTCCGTGGCAACTGCTGTTGCCATGTTGACCATAGCGTCACCCACAGCCGGGCTGTCGAGATAGGACCACAGGGCGGGCGCCTTGGTCGAGAGATGCGGCGGCCCGGTCTCCCCTAAGGCCTAAGGCAAGGCCGGCTCCCAACAGCCCGGCTAGCTCCCTCCCTCGAAGGCGCCTCATTAAGGAGACCAGACGAGGTAAGGCTACGATGATCGCCGCCCGGTAGCAGCTGCTATAGCCATGCTACTATCAAAGCCCTCATCATCGGGAGTGAGGCAGCGATAACCCGCCCCGACAAGGCCCCCCAGCGGTGGGGCCGGCTTGTCGACAGAAAGCCGGCAGCCGGCCGGGACCCACCGGTCAGCGGGCCCGGCAGCCCGGCGGGCCGTGAACACAGACAGCAGACAGCTGGGGCCGCGCCCGGCCGGATTACCATGTACCCACAGGGGGTAGGCCTATAAACCCCAGGCACCCATGCAAATGGTTGATCTCTTAGAGTTTTAGACACCACATAGAGGGAAGAGGAGAGCTAGTCGTGCCTTCTTCTTCCTCTCACCAAAACAACTCAAGGCCTCTTGTAGCTACTTGTTCACCTAGTGATTATCACGGAGACCCGTGAACCAGCGGTGAGGGTGTTATCTCCATGGAGAGCCCCGAAGCAGGGTAAGATTCGTCAGCATGCATGTCTTCGCCTCATCCCGTTTCCAGGCGCCGACGACGTCTTATTGGCTCCCACAAAGATAAGCCACCCGTTGGCATATGTCGCACCTACCACCCGACATGGCCATCAAATCTTTTGGGGACGACACAATTTAACTCTCAATGAAAGCACCAATGTCGGTGTCAAAACCAACGGATCTCGGGTAGGGGGTCCCGAACTGTGCGTCTAAGGTCGATGGCAACAGGAGACAGGGGACATGATGTTTACCCAGGTTCGGGCCCTCTCTATGGAGGTAATACCCTACTTCCTGCTTGATTGATCTTGATAAATATGAGTATTACAAGAGTTGATCTACCACGAGATCGTAAAGGCTAAACCCTAGATGTCTAGCCTGTATGACTATGGTAATGAGTATCTGTCCTTTCCGGACTAAGTCCTCCGGTTTATATAGGCACCGGGAGGATCTAGGGTTACACAAGGTCGGTTACAAAGGAAAACAATCTACATATTCGGTCTCCAAGCTTGCCTTCCATGCCAAGGAGAGTCCCATCCGGATACGGGTGTAGTCTTCGGTCTTCGTATCTTCACAGCCCATCAGTCCGGCCCATGGCTAACAGGCTGGATGCCCGAGGACCCCTTAGTCCAGGACTCCTTCAAGAGGGGATGCCACTCGGGGCATACCCAAGCTTAATTTCTTGCTTCTCTTTGGATAATAGCTTGGGATGCCATGTGCATCCCCAAGCTTAGGCTCTTCTTACTCCTTATTCCTTCATCCATCATAACATCACCCAAAACTTGAAAACTTCAACCACACAAAATTCAAAAAAATCTTCGTGAGATCCGTTAGTATAAGAAAACAAATCACTACTATAAGTATTGTAGCAAACCAATTCATATTTTGTTTTTTCATTATATCTATTGTATTCTGAAAGTGCTAGTTATCGACTAGAGGGGGGTGAATAGGCGATTTTTATGAAAGTTTTCAAAACACGGGGGCTTCGAAGACAAACGTTAGAAATGAACCTATTGATATGCAGCGAAAGGTAGACTACACTAGACAACCCATAGTCAAGTAAGTGATGAAGTGAAAGCACGAAGAATATCAGCAGCTAGGTAGAATGGATCAGGATGGAAGATAGTATGAAGCCAAACGGTAAATAGTCTTCACACAGTGAAGACAATCAGATCATGCAATCAAGCAATGACTTCACAAATATCAACTGAATGTAAAGAGAGGTAAGGGATAGAACCAGTTGCTTGGTGAGGACAAGGATTTGGTAGACCAGTTCCAGTAGTTGTGACAACTGGACGTCTGGTTAGGAGGCTGAGATTCAACTCAGAAGACCGCATCTTCACCTTATTCCCCTTGAGCTAAGAACACTTAGTCCTTGCCCAATCACTCTGGTAAGTCTTCAAGGTAGACTTCCAAACCTTCACAGACTTCATTCACTGGCAATCCACAACGGCTCTTGGATGCTAAGAACGTGACGCCTAACCGGCTAGAGGATTCACAGTCCTCAAGTGTAACAAGTCTTCAGATCACGCGGATAGAAAGACTTCATAGATGCCTAACACTCTTTGGCTCTGGGTGTTTTTGTGCTTTGTCCTCGCAAGGATCTCTCTGTCAAATGCTTCGGAGGTGGGTTGCTCTCAAACGACAAAAGCCGTGCACTAACTCTGAGCAGCCCCAATTTATGGTGTAGGGGGTGGGCTATTTATAGCCAGGAGGCAACCCGACCTGATTTGTCCGAAATGACCCTGGGTCACTAAGGAACTGACATGTGTCCAATGGTCAGATTTCAAACACACACGGCAGCTTGACTTGGGCTACAAGTAAAGCTGATTTATCCAGCTCTGGATAAGGTTTGCTCTCATTGTCTTCGCTCGAAGACGTAGGATTTGGTTGAGCAACACATCAGTCACTCTGACTTTGTTCACTTGGACCCCACTTAACAGTACGGTGGTTCCTATGACTCAACAAAGAAGAAAAGGAAAATATGAAACAACTATGTCTTCGCACTCCATAGTCTTCATGTGAATGTCTTCTCATGTAATAATCTTCAGTGTGAATATCTTCACAAACCACCATTGTCTTCAATGTCTTCACACATTTTTAGGGGTCATCTCTGGTTGGTAAACCGAATCAATAAAGGACTACTACCTGTGTTATCCTGCAATTCTCACAAACGCATTAGTCCCTCAACCAAGTTTGTCGTCAATACTCCAAAACCAACTAAGGGTGGCACTATATGCACTTACAATCTCCCCCTTTTTGGTGATTGATGACAAACTGGTTGAAGTTTTCAACGGGGATAAAAGTATGTGAAAGTTTAAGGATTAAGGTATTGTCTTCATAAGTAGCAAAAAGGCCCCCCCTGAAAATGTGCATATAAGTGGTTTACTTTTGAATGCAAATGCGCATGGCAGGTTTTACTTTGTGGAGATCCTCTTCAACTTATGAAGACAATTCATCAATGCATATAAAGATATAACGAAGGTAATGACATGCATAATGCAAAATAGACGTCTGCGGAATGGCTTCATGCGGAATTTATCATCGCGTCACAAGGTAGCGGAAAAGGTAGCAGACAACCATCGAGTTTAAGTGTTACAACTCAAAGAACCAAATGTATCAAAAGACAAGAGTTGTAAACACTTGGCAAAATAATGTAACCACCCATAAGGACCTTCTTGAAGACTATCAACTCATATGCTTCTCCCCATTTTGTCAGTAATGACCAAAAAGGTTTGAAGACATAGAGTATCTACTCGTTCCCATCAAGAGTAGATGAAGGAGCACGGTCGACGTTGGAGTTCGGTGGCGCAGACGGGCCTGATGTAGTGTCGAGATGCAGTGCGGCTATGGTTGGTGAAGTGGCATCGTCTTCTTTATCGACGACTCTCGCAACAACAGTTGCAGCCGAAGATGAACGCTCAGAATCTTCAATTGAGGGAGTGCGACACCAGCTTGCATTTCGGGGAGGTCTGGAATCAAACTTGAAGCCCTCAGTGAAGCCATCTTCGTGAAGATCGTTTTCAGGACATAGTAGTGTGAGACTCTTCCAAGACCGCCGACAGGCTTCATGGGCAACAAACGAGTTCTTAGTGGCCTAGTTTCTAATGTGATTGACATCCACCAAGATACTCTGCATCTGACGCTATAGCCAGTCATGATGCTTATCCTACTTATGATGCAATGCCACAAGAAGCTCTCGGTCACTAAGAACACGAGAACGCTTCCGAGGCCTTTGGGAAATTGTACTTGCAGTGGCTTCGGTGTTGGCACGAGTGGCACACGCATATTTCCAGGCAGAGGATAAGTGGGAGTTGCGGCATTAGGAACAAGAATTCCCCCCATTGGTTGCGAGAAGCTTGGATGATCAGCATTATGAATATGTAGAGGCTTCTTGGAAGGCTCGGGGTAAATGGCTTCAATGGACAGATCAACCTCAGGCAAGAAAACAATGTGATTGCAGGCTGAGGGTTGATAGTCAACAGAAGAATGGGGCTTGATCAGGCGCATCACCCATGGAGCATAAAACTTCAGGCCAAACAGATCAATCCCAAATGCAGCAAGTTGTCTGATGAAGAAATCCTGGGAGTTGAATCTGATGGCATTGATGATGTAGAATACCAAAGTCTTCATGGCTCCTTCTAGTTTAGCTTCAGAAGAATGTCCTTTGATTGGCTATAGAGTACGCCTCAGAATATGATAAACTGTGCGTGGCAAGTACTCAAGGTCCTTTACGAAGAACTCTTTGGGGTATTCAGCATCTTGAGGCAATGGCTTCATCATGCTGAGCATCTCACTCATATTTGGCTCAGGCTGCTGAAAAATACTCTGCAGTTCATTTCTGTGAAGCTGACAACCAGGCTTGTACAACTCACCTGGAGTGGGTAGGGAGGTAAGCTCGATGATGTCTTGAGCTTTGGCTTCATGGTGCACATCACCTGACATCCACTCAAGGATCCATGTCTTCGGATCCCTGTTGTAGCCACGAATATGAAGTGTAGCATAGAACTGCAGCAGAAGCTCTTCATTCCAGTGCTCTTTGTCTGTGACAAATGGCAGAAGACCAACATCTCTAAAGCAGTCAAGTGCTTCTTCAAGACAGGGCAGCCCAGCAATAGCTTCACAATCAAGATGCATGTGTGGAAAGATTCGCTCTTGATTGTACAGAATGCAGCAGTAATAGCTGCGCTGCTGATGGCTCCAGAATCGACCAGAAGAGATCCTTGGCTTCGAATAGGGATTCTTGGCACTATCGAAGAAGGTGTTGTGGGCTCTGAAGCTGTGCACACTGAAAGATCCTGGCGTTGTTGCAACACCTGGAAGCCGTGGCTTGGGCTTCTGAACTTGTGGTCTCTGCTCCACACGATAGTCATATTGTGGTCCCGGGAGCTGTGGGAGGAACCAAAACGGGCCATCTCACTATGACAAGCTGGCCATGATCATAGGCCTGTTCAATTGTGTGAGGCCTTGGAGGTGGAACATTGGCTTCCGCAGTCACACTAGCTTCAAGCACCACATGAGCTTCAGGCTCCACATTGTCTTCACCCATGACAATGTCATTGGCTTCAGTAGCATTGTTTGTGGTAGCCTCAGTGGTTTCAACCTTCGTTCATTCAAGAACAGGAGGGTCTGGCAGAATCACATTCTCCTCGAGAATGACTTGGTCTGTAGATGGGGGTGTGGCAACTCGTTCTTCTTCTCTTTCTCATTGATATTCATCGGCTGATGCAGATGGAATGTCTTCAGCAGCTTTAGCTTCAGACTCTGAGACATTCGCAGTAGGGGTGGCTTCAGGAAACACTTGACGTGCTACTGAGCTTTGGTGCACTTCCCCTTTCGGAATGCTCGACATCGTGACCTGAGGCCTGGGGCCTTTGCGAAGCCTGCGAAATGCGAGCGGCGCCTTTGGTGAGGGAGTGGTCTGCACCATGTAGTTATCATCGCCAAGCACCGGAGTGGTGACTTGAGGTAGTGGAGTTCTGGGTGTCTCATCATGTATTGGGGTGTCTTGTTGCGAGTGCTCGACCCATGAGTCATCTTGAGCAATTGGCGTCAATGGACGACCAATCCTGATTAGTTCACTGCTCTTTGGAGCAGACGATGATACCGACTGGTGCTCGAGCTGAGGAAGGACTTCATCATCACTAACATTGTCATCATGACCAATGTCTTCAGCTGTGATGGGGTCAACAACTGGAACTTCGTATTCTTCATGAGCCTCTATGGAAGCAGGCTCATGGATCACCAAGTGACGTTCATGGTTGATTGAAGCTGGAAGAGCAACAGAGACGTGTTCAACAATGAGGGGCTCAGTGGCAGCAGCATACTCATTCTTTGAAGATTTTGTCTTCAGCTTCTTCTTGGATGGGGCATCATCAGAAGCATCCTTGTGCTTGTGTTTCCTGGCTTCGGCTTCAGCTGTCGTTGTCTTCTTAAGCTCTGAAGCTACTGAGGTGACCTTAGGCTTCGTGCCTGTCATACTGGCAGGGAAGACAATGCGAGGTTCTTCCTGCCTTGGTGCTATAGTTGGGGCCACAACAGACTTCTTCTTTTGCTTGGTAGCCATCCTGGGATCGATGCCAGGACGCCCAACAGCTTTGCGCTTTTCAGCTTCATTGTGGGCTTGAACACATTTCTCTGCGAAGTACTTCATGCGCCCGCGTGAGCCTTTAGCTTCATCACGCTTCTTGTGGAACTCTTCTTTGAGGTCATGCAGCATCTTCTTGAAGATTTGAACATTTGCCACGCAGAGCTTGGCCATGTTCTTCTTGAAATGAGCCTTCTCATAGTCAATCTTGTTTTTCAGCTTGACGATTTTCTGAGCCAAGGCCATCTCATTGGCAATGGCTCCGTGGAATGTGACGCTGATGTCCACAGGCAGCTGAAGATCATCAATACTGATGCTCTGGTCATCGAACCACTGATCGATGAAGTTGTTCAGAATGTCAACATCAAAGAGGGGCAGATCATTGAAGATCTCTGCCTCTTTCTTGCTCTTGATCACCATCTCAAGGGCTTCATCACCAAGATCTTCTTCACTGGACAGATGAATGGTGTCTTCCTCGTTGCGCAGAATGGCAGCAGGAGTCAGTTCATGCCCAAAAATCTTCTTGGGCTTCTTGGACTTATTGGACTTCTCTCTCTTCTTGGAGACACGAGAGAAATCTTCAGACTGCACACTAGGTTCAGGAGGTGCAGTGGCCAATGGCTTCACTGTCAAAGCTTTTGATTTCTTCTTCTGCTTCGGTGGTGCTTGCGCATCTTCAGAGTCTGCGTCAAATGCATATTGATTCACCGTGGCCCTCTGAGCAGAGATGTGAGAGAGAAGGCCATCGAAGTTGTTGAAGGGGCCGACGATATTGGGATTTGCATCACGTGTACCATGAGCCCTCGGAGCAGACGGACGAGGGTTTAAGTCGAGTTTGAATGCCTTCTTGTTTTTAACCGCTGACTCCTTTGCAAACTGAAAATTGCGCTTGAAGAGATTGTCTTCGCGACACCATAGCATAGATGTTGGATCAGCATTCTCAGGCTGTGGTCCTCGGACCATGCATGGGTAGAAGCCTTGGGCAATAGCTTCAGGCTTCGACTTTGGTTGTAGGTTCCGGTACAGGATATCGCCCCATGGGCGCTTGACGGTGTTCTTTTCAGCATATTCGGCAGTTACGAACTTGTACTTGAACCATTCTTCTGCCCAATATCTTCGAATCCATTGGATTCGGGTCTTGCGTTGGCCATAGCTTTCCTTAGGATCTGACTCGTACAGTTCAAACAGATCTGGAGGTAAATCCTTTGCAGTATCTCCACGGTGCTGCCTGCCACCTTTTCTTGCTAATTTCTTAGTTGCCATTATATTCAGACTGAATGGCTTCAACACAGTGAATGGCTTCCTTCTACTGGTCTGACAAGAGCTGGCTTCAGGGGAGTGTATATGATGCTGTAAGAACTCTGCAAATGAATGCAGACTATGAGAACCAAGGGATTCTCCCACGGACATGTACCTGTGACAGCATTAGAGATGCGAGGGAAGGGGAAGAGGTCATATGCATTCTCAGAAGATTTTGAAGAAAAATCGGTTTGAAGACATTGACCTCATAGAGCGAAGACATTCACTTATTTGAAGAGAGTTGGTTCCAGATTTGTACGAATCCATGAATAAGTACAAGTGAGGAATCTAACTGGTTATGAAGCATAAGTGAATACTCTTAACATAATATGAGATGCAGATAAGAACGGATTCATACTTGGAAGTGAGGAAACCACTTTTGATTAAAGTGGATGGATTTGACGGATCGAAAAAGGCAGTAAAAAGTAAGATTTAATTACCGCTGACGAACTGCTAGACGAGGCAGAGTTAGAAGCTGAGCAGTTCGATCTCTCGTGCCCTAACTTGGCAGCGGAAGACACCTATGACGGCGGCGGAGAGGACGAGGTCCGCGGCCGGCGCGAGGACTACGTCAAAGAAGTCACGACAGCTAAGCGCTTCTTCTCCAGCATCGACGCGAGCTAGCGGAGGTGCTATGGTTTGCTCGATGCGGTGAGGTGGAAGAAGAGACAATGACCATGGTGAGTGTGCATTTATAAGCAAAGGGACTGCACAACATAATTACACAGGTGCCCCTGGCGGTTCACATCTGAAGGACACGTGGCTTGCAAGTAACTTATTGGAAGTTTTTCCATGTTCCCACGCACGCCTGGATTGTCGGGTGGTCGTTCCGGCTTCTCCGGTATTTAGGCAATGAGGATATAGCATTAAAAACATATTTAAATGTTTTTTCTCTTCGTCTTCTGGTGACAAGGATTCAGAGAAGATAATCGACAGGTTTCAACAGAATGCATATGATTTGGACAGATAGAGTTTGAGGAAGAAGCACATAACAGGTTAGGTTCCGATCACATTCACTTAGATCAAGTAAAATTTCAAGCATGAAGACATAGCTATAAGTGAATGTTGTAGAGACGAGATGTATATATATATATATATATATATATATATATATATATATATATATATATATATATATATATATATATATATATATATATATATATATATATATATATATATATATATATATATATATATATATATATATATATAGACCAACTCAACATTGCGAAGATAAACCTTGAAGTCAAATTAATGTTGAAGACCAACCAAATGCGAAGACCATGCAATTATGATGCCAAATGAAACACTTCAAAAAGATTTTGGTGGTGGCGTTACCCACCGTATAGGAAGTATTAGACCGAGACACGGCGCACAATTATCGTGGCGCTCCGAAGTCAAATTCCGTGTTAATGTATTCACACTTAGAGTGTATGTCTTCATTGATTGAACATTACTTTGTGTGTTGCACATCTAAGTCATCAACGTGCATAAGCGTTAGGATGTGTGTCCAATTACAGGACATTTGAGGATTCTAAGATATTCAGCTCACACCGCAACTTGCAAAACCTTTTCTCATCCAAGGGCTTTCTGAAGATATCTGCCAATTGCTCTTCAGTGTTGACGTGAATGATATCAATGTCTTCCTTCATGACATGATCTCTGAGAAAGTGATGACGGATCTAAATGTGCTTTGTCTTTGAGTGTCGAACTGGGTTGTTGGCAATCTTTGATGGTGCTTTCATTTTCACAGTAGAGTGGCACTTGCTTCAGGTGGATGCCATAGTCCTTGAGAGTTTGCTTCATCCATAGAAGCTGAGCAAAGCAAGATCCAGTAGCAATGTATTCAAATTCAGCAGTGGAGAGGGATACACAGTTCTACTTCTTTGAAGACCAACCGACAAGAGATCATCCAAGAAAGTGACATGTGCCTGATGTGGACTTGCGATCAACCTTGTCACCAGCATAATCAGCATCTGAGAATCCAACTAGATCAAACTCTGAGCCCTTTGGATACCATAATCCTAGCGTTGCGGTGTATGCCAAATATCGAAGAATTCGCTTCACAGCTAAGTGATGCGATTCCTTTGGTGCCGCTAGGAATCGGGCACACATGCAAACGCTAAGCATTATATCTAGCCTAGATGCACATGAATAGAGTAAAGAACCAATCATGGAGCGGTATACCTTTTGATCGAGCTCTTTACCATTGTCGTCGGGACCCAGTTGACCTTTGGTTGGCATTGGCGTCGTGTACCTTTTGCGGTCTTGCATTCCAAACTTCTTCAGGCAATCCTTGAGGTATTTCTCTTGCGATATGAAGATGTCGTTGCTCTGCTGACGGATTTGAAGACCGAGGAAGAATTTTAGCTCACCCATCATGGACATCTGATATTGCTCTTGCATCATATGTCCAAACTCACCACTATATCTCTTGTCAGTGCAGCCGAAGATAATGTCATCCACATAGATCTGGCACACAAACAGTTCACCATCGTATGAGAGTGGGATCCAAAGAACCAGGTTTGAAGCCTTTGCTCTTCAGGAAGTCTTTGAGTGTGTCATAGCAAGCGCGAGGGGCTTGTTTGAGGCCATACAGTGCCTTGTTGAGCTTGTATACCATGTTAGGATGTTTTGGGTCTTCAAAGCCAGGAGGTTGTGCAACATATACTTCTTCAATTTTGCCATTGAGAAAGGCACTTTTTACATCCATTTGGTACAGAAGGATGTTGTGATGGTTGGCATAGGCTAGCAGTATGCGAATGGCTTCAAGCCTAGCCACAGGAGCAAATATTTCATCGAAGTAAATCCCTTCTACTTGTGTGTAACCTTGAGCAACTAGACGAGCCTTGTTTTTGACAACTTGACCATGCTCATCTTGTTTGTTGCGATATATCCATTTGGTGACAATGATGTTATGCTTGTGAGGATGAGGATGCTTAACCAATTCCCACACATTGTTCAGCTCGAACTGTTGAAGCTCTTCTTGCATAGCTTGAATCTATTCAGGTTCCATGAAGGCTTCAGCAACTTTCTTGGGTTCAGATATAGAGACAAATGCGAAGTGCCCACCAAAATTTGCTAGATGTGTTGGTCTTGAACGAGTGAGTGGACCAGGTGCATTGATGCTATCAATTATCTTCCAAATCTATACTTCATTTGCAACACGAGGATGAACAGGACGAAGATTTTGCCCTTGTTGATCATTGTCTTCATCTTCAGCATTTACTCCAGGCTGAGCAGTGTCTTCGGGTTGACTAGGTGCGGAAATGATTTCTTCTTCAGCATGTGCCTCTAAAGGTATGACTTCTCCAGTACCCATAAGATTTATAGATTCACTAGGTGAGGCTTCATCTAGCACATTTGGCAGGTGCTCTCTTTTCGAGCCGTTAGTCTCATCGAACCGCACATCCACAGTTTCAACCACTTTATAGTGAAAGAGGTTGAAGACTCTGTAGGAGTGTGAATCCTTTCTGTAGCCAAGCATAAAACCTTCATGTGCTTTCGATGCAAATTTTGAAGTGTGATGTGGATCCTTGATCAAGCACCTAACACCAAATACTCTGAAGTAGCTGATGTTTGGCTTCTTACCTGTTAGTAGATCATAGGATGTCTTCTATAGAAGCTTGTGAAGATAAACACGGTTGATGACGTGGCATGCAGTATCAATGGCTTCAGGCCAGAACTTTCTTGGAGTCTTGTACTCATCAAGCATCGTCCGTGCCATCTCGATGAGAGTTCTGTTCTTGCGCTCCATGATGCCATTCTGCTGAGGTGTGTATGGAGCTGAGAACTCATGAGTGATGCCCAATGTATCAAGATAAGTGTCAAGGCCGGTGTTCTTGAATTCTGTGCCGTTGTCGCTTCTGATGTGCTTAATCTTGATGCCATAGTTCATCATGGCATGATTGGCCAATCGTCTGAAGACATCCTGCACTTAATTCTTGTAGAGGATTATGTGCACCCATGTATATCTCGAGTAATCATCAACAATGACGAAGCCATAGAGGCAAGCAGTGGTAGTAAGGGTAGAGTAGTGAGTAGGGCCAAATTAGTCCATGTGAAGCAGCTCGAAGGGACGAGACGTCGTCATGATTGTCTTCGAGGGATGCTTGACCTTAGTCATCTTTCCAGCTTCGCAGGCACCACACAGATGATCCTTCTTGAACTTGACGCCCTCGATACCTAGGACATGCTTCTTCTTCGCGAGAGTGTACAAGTTCCTCATGCCGGCATGCCCTAGCCTCCGATGCCAGAGCCAGCACTCTGAAGCTTTTGCTAGAAGACATACGTCCAACTGTGGTCCTGCCGAGAAATCTACCATGTACAGATCGTCTTTTCGATACCCTTCAAAGACTAGAGATTTGTCAGATTCCATAAGAACAAGGCAACGATATTTTCCAAATATCAATCATGTTCAAGTCACAAAGCATTGAGACAGACATTAAGTTGAAACCAAGGGATTCAACAAGCATAACTTTATCCATGTGCTGATCCTTTGAGATTGCAACTCTACCTAGACCCAATACCTTGCTTTTACTAGTGTCAGCAAATGTGATGTAACTTTTGTAAGATGGGCGTAGGGTTGAATCCATCAGAAGACTCGATCACTAGTCATGTGGTCAGTGCATCCACTATCCATAATCCACTCAGAAGCCTTTGGTATCGTACCCTACAGTGCAGTTAGGGGGATAGGCTTCACCAAGGGAAATGTGAAGCATAAACATTTGACGAACCAGCATATTATCAAAGTTCAGATCCTGGTTAGGGTAGATACGATGATCGTCAAGGAATCCAGGAACAAAATACATAGTAATACCATTTGGGCATTTTATCTTGCGCCCCACAAGACGTTTTAGGTCCCCGGCATAAGCATCACACGCCTTTGATTTCCGGCTGGAGACCTTTCCGTGCAAAAGAGAGTTAATTTTTCTTAACCACCCACATCTTCACGGGTGGTTTAGAAGCAATGAGTCTAAGTGCAGCATCTGAGAACTTCGGCTTTGGATCCCTAGCAAATAGCCTTGCAGGTGGTGAATAATACCCATAAGAATAAGCAGAATAGTTCTTGGTCTTATGAACATAGCGTTTAACGAAACACGCTCATATTTATAAGTCTGAGTATGGTTTCCCTGCAAAACATTGGCGTTAGGGTGACACTGGTGAGTCCTCTGTCTGTATGAAGCCTTTGGACCATATGAAGCCTTTGGTCTGGGGCTTTTTTTTCTTCCCAGGTGGTGTCATGATGACATTCACAGGAAGATTCTCAAGACAACTTTTGGGCACCCAGATCCTCTTCGAGGTTGGTCCATTCCTGCAGTTAGTACAAATATACCTAGCAAACACTTCACCATTCTGATTCTTAAACATTTTATAGTTTGCATAAAAGGATTCATCAATGATAATCGGGTTAGCACAAGTGAAGCCAGATAAGGTAGATGGATTGATAATTCTCCAACCTATCTATAATTTTTTATTGTTCCATGCTATTATATTGTCTGTTTTAGATATTTAATGGGCTTTAATATGCTCTTTTATATTATTTTTTGGGACTAACCTATTATCCGAAGGCCCAGTGCAAATTGTTGTTTTTTGCCTATTTTAGTGTTTCGCAAAAAAGGAATATCAAACGGAATCCAAACAGAACTAAACCTTCGCGAGGATTTTTCTTGGAACGAACGCAATCCAGGAGACTTGGAGTGGACGTCAAGGAAGCAAAGAGGCGGCCATGAGGCAGGAGGGCGCGCCCAGGGGGGTAGGCGCGCCCCCACCCTCATGGGCTCCTCGTAGCTCCATCGATCTACTTCTTTCACCTATATATACTCTTATACCCTGAAAACATCCAGGGGAGCCACGAAACCACTTTTCCACCGCCGCAACCTTTTGTACCCATGAGATCCCATCTTTGGGGCCTTTTCCGGCGCTCCGCCGAAGGGGGAATCGATCATGGAGGGCTTCTACATCAACACCATAGCCTCTCCGATGATGTGTGAGTAGTTTACCATAGACCTTCGGGTCCATAGTTATTAGCTAGATGGCTTCTTCTCTCTATTTGGTTCTCAATACAAAGTTCTCCTCGTTGTTCTTGGAGATCTATTCGATGTAATACTTTTTGCAGTGTGTTTGTCGAGATCCGATGAATTGGGGGTTTATGATCAAGATTTTCTATGAACAATATTTGATTCTTCTCTGAATTCTTATATGCATGATTTGATATCTTTGCAAGTCTCTTCGAATTATCGGTTTAGTTTGGCCTACTAGATTCATCTTTCTTGCAATGGGAGAAGTGCTTAGCTTTGGGTTCAATCTTGTGGTGTCCTTTCCCAGTGACAGTAGGGGCAGCAAGGCACGTATTGTATTGTTGCCATCGAGGATAAAAACATGGGGTTTATATCATATTGCTTGAGTTTATCCCTCGACATCATGTCATCTTGCCTAATGCATTACTCTGTTCTTATGAACTTAATACTCTAGATGCATGATGGATAGCGGTCGATGTGTGGAGTAATAGTAGTAGATGCAGAATCATTTTGGTATACTTCACACGGACGTGATGCCTATGTTCATGATCTTGCCTAGTTATTCTCATAACTATGCGCTTTTCTATCAATTGCTCGGCAGTAATTTGTTCACCCACCGTAATATATGCTATCTTGAGAGAAGCCACTAGTGAAACCTATGGCCCCGGGGTCTATTTTACATCATATTAGTTTCACGTCAACTAGCTATTTCTGTTGCCCTTTATTTTGCAATCTTTACTTTTTAATCTATACAACAAAAATACCAAAAATATTTATCTTATTATCTTTATCAGATCTCACTTTTGCAAGTGGCCCTGAAGGGATTGACAACCCCTTTATCGCATTGGTTACAAGGTTCTTGATTGTTTGTGCAGGTACTAGGCGATTTGCATGTAGTCTCCTACTGGATTGATACCTTGGTTCTCAAAAACTGAGGGAAATACTTACGCTACTTTGCTGCATCACCCTTTCCTCTTCAAGGGGAAACCAACGCATGCTCAAGAGGTAGCATGGATCCACTGAAGGTCCCTTTGCAGCAACCCATGTAGTTTTGGGGTACTGCTCACGCTTCCAATAAGAACCATCAACATTCATTTTCCTCTCTAACCCTATGCCCTCTTTCCTAGGGTTTCGGTTCAAAATATGTTTCTTGAGGACATCACATAGTGTCTGATGCCCTTTGAGACTTTTGTACATCCCTGTTTCAAGCAATGTTTTCAACCTGGCATTCTCATCAGCAATAGTAGTGGTATCCTCAGCAGAGGGGTTAGTTACCACATCAATAGTTGAAGATATTGCAACAGCAGTAGAAGTAGAACATTCAGCAACAGAGACCGCATTATCACGCTCAAGGCATTTTAGGCATGGTGGTTCAAATCCTTCCTGAGCGGAACTGATCTGTTGAGCGCGGAGTGACTCGTTCTCCTTTTGAAGATCTTCATGAGCCGATCTTAAGTTCTCAAGCTCTGGCTTCCTTTGAAGATAATCATAGGAGAGCTTTTCATCAGTAGTTGAGAGCATTTCATGACGACTTTCAATTTTCTCGTACTTAACATGAAGATTTTTAAGGACTGAGATCGGGTCATTTCCGCGTCCAACAGGTCATCGCTTTTGTCTAGCAACTTTTGAATATGTTCCATAGCATTTTGTTGTTCAGTTGCAATTTTAGCAAGTGTCTTGTAGCTAGGTTTAGATTCACATTCAGAGTCATCTTCACTTGATGTTTGAAAGTAAGCATCGCGTGAGTTTACCTTGGCACCACGTGCCATGAAGCAGTAGGTGGGAGCAGAGTCATCCTCATCATTAGCATCAACGTTGGTGACGGGGCCATTGTCTTCAGTGTTGAAGATGGACTTGGCAACATAGGCTGAAGCTAGAGCCAGGCTTGCCACGCTTGAATCAGACTCCTCTTCAGACTCCACTTGTGCCTCCTTAGAAGCAGACTCCTCCTATGAATCCATCTCCTTGCCCACAAATGCACGAGCCTTGCTAGATGAGCTCTTCTTGTGTGGTGAAGACTTTGAGGATTTCTTCTTCTTCTTCTTGTCATCAGAATCATATTCCTTGCTCTTCTTCTTCTTCTTCTTGGTCTCATTGTCCCACTGTGGACATTCAGAGATGTAGTGACCAGGTTTCTTGCATTTGTGGCATGTTCTCTTCTTGTGATCACGAGTGGAAGCTTCATCATTTCTTGAGCTAGATCTTGAAAACTTTTTGAAGCCTTTTCTTCTTGGTGAACTTCTGGAACTTCTTCACAAGCATAGCAAGTTCCTTTCCAATGTCTTTAGGATCCTCAGAACTACAGTCAGATTCTTCTTCATATGAGGAAACAACCTTTGCCTTCAAAGCGCGAGTATGACCATAGTTGGGACCATAGATATTTCTTTTCTCAGATAACTGGAACTCATGTGTGTTGAGCCTCTCAAGTATGTCAGACGGATTAAGAGTCTTGAAGTCAGGACGTTTTTGAACCATCAGGGCCAGGGTGTCGAATGAGCTGTCAAGCGATCTCAGAAGCTTCTTGACGATTTCGTGCTTGGTGATCTCAATGGTGCCGAGTGCGCAAAGCTCATTTGTGATATCAGTGAGGCGATCAAACGTGAGCTGGACATTCTCATTGTCATTTCTCTTGAAGCGGTTGAAGAGATTGTGAAGAACATCAATCCTTGAGTCTCTCTGGGTTGAGACGCCTACGTTGACCTTGGAGAGCCAGTCCCAGACTAGCTTCGCAGTTTCAAAAGCACTCACACAACCATACTGTCCTTTGGTCAGATGACCACAGATGATGTTGTTGGCGGTTGAGTCCAGTTGAATGAACCTCTTGACATCAGCAGCGGTGACACCTTCACCGACCTTGGGAACGCCATTCTTGACGACATACCAGAGGTCGACATCAATGGCTTCAAAGATGCATACGCATCTTATTCTTCTGGTAGGGGTAATCAGTGCCATCAAAGACATGGCACGCAGCAGAAACCTTGGTTATCCCTGGAGTCGACATAGCTAAAACTACAGGTGGTTAAACTGAATCACACAGAACAAGGGAGCACCTTACTCTGATACCAATTGGAAGTGCTAGTTATCGACTAGAGGGGGGGTGAATAGGCGATTTTTATGAAAGTCTTCAAAACACGGGGGCTTTGAAGACAAACAGTAGAAATGAACCTATTGATATGCAGCGGAAGGTAGACTACACTAGACAAGCCATAGTCAAGTAAGCAATGAAGTGAAAGCACGAAGACTATCAGCAGCTAGGTAGAATGGATCAGTATGGAAGATAGTATGAAGCCAAACAGTAAATAGTCTTCACACGGTGAAGACAATCAGATCATGCAAACAAGCAATGACTTCACGAAGATCAAATGAATGTAAAGAGAGGTAAGGGATAGAACCAGTTTCTTGGTGAGGACAAGGACTTGGTAGACCAGTTCCAGTTGTTGTGACAACTGTACGTCTGGTTAGGGAGGCTGAGATTCAACTCAGAAGACCGCATCTTCACCTTATTCCCCTTGAGCTAAGAACACTTAGTCCTCGCCCAATCACTCTGGTAAGTCTTCAAGGTAGATTTCCAAACCTTCACAGACTTCATTCACTGGCAATCCACAATGGCTCTTGGATGCTCAGAACTTGATGCCTAACCGGCTGGAGGATTCACAATCCTCAAGTGTAACAAGTCTTCAGATCACGCAGACAGAAAGACTTCAGTGATGCCTAACACTCTTTGGCTCTAGGTGAATTTGGGCTTTGTCCTCGCAAGGATCTCTCTCTCTCAAATGCTTCGAAGGTGGGTTGCTCTCAAACGAGAAAAATCGTGCACTAACTCTAAGCAGCCCTTATTTATGGTGTAGGGGATGGGATCTTCATAGCCAGGAGGCAACCTGGCCTGATTTGTCCGAAATGACCCTGGGTCACTAAGGAACTGACACGTGTTCAGCGGTCAGATTTCAAACACACGTGGTAGCTTGACTTGGGCTACAAGTAAAGCTGACTTATCCAGCTATGGATAAGGTTTGCTCTCATTGGCTTCGCTCGAAGACATAGGATTTTTTTTAGCATCACATCAGTCACTCTGACTTTGTTCACTTGGACGCCACTTAATAGTACGGTGGTTCCTATGACTCAACAAAGAAGAAAGGAAAATACGAAACAACTATGTCTTCGCACTCTATAGTCTTCATGTGAGTGTCTTCTCATGTCATAATCTTCAGTGTGAATATCTTCACAAACCACCATTATCTTCCATGTCTTCACACATTTTTAGGGGTCATCTCTGGTAGGTAAACCGAATCAATAAGGGACTACTACCTGTGCTATCCTGCAATTCTCACAAACACATTAGTCCCTCAACCAAGTTTGTCATCAATACTCCAAAACCAACTACGGGTGGCACTAGATGCACTTACATATTCCAACTTTTATATGGCAAAAACTCATAAAAGAAAACCATAGAATCATCAAAACAAGCACACAACACAAAGAAAACAGAATCTGTCAAAAACAGAATAGTCTGTAGCAATCTGGATATTTCGAATACTTCTGAAACTTCAAAAATTTGGAAACATTAGGATGACCTGAGCACTTTGTATATTAATCTTCTGCAAAAAGAATGAGAGCAAAAGCACGGTTCTGTGATTTATGAAAATTATTTTCGTGATTGCAAAAGTTTCTGTTTTTCAGCAAGATCAAACAACTATCACCCAAGAAGATCCTAAAGGCTTTACTTGGCACAAACACTAATTAAAACTCAAAAAACACAATCATAATGGTAGCATAATTGTGCAAACACTCAAGAACAGAAAGCAAAAATCAAAAATAAATTTTATTCATTGGGTTGCCTCCCAACAAGCGCTATCGTTTTACGCCCTTAGATAGGCATAAAGCAAAGATTTACGTGTTGTCGTCTTTGTTTCGAGATCCATAAGATACCCTCATGATTGGTTCATATAGTGGCCTTATTCTTGTTCTAGGGAAGTGTTCCATTCCCTTCCTTAGTGGAAACTGAAATTTGATATTCCCTTCTTTCATATTAATCACGGCACCGATAGTGCGTAGAAACGGTCTACCAAGAGTAATTGGAAAAGACGGATTGCAATCAATATCAAGAACAATAAAATCTATGGGCACATAATTCCTATTTGCAAGAATAAGAACAACATTAATTCTTCCCATAGGCTTTTTAATAGTAGAATCTGCCAAGTGCAAATTCAAAGAACATTCTTTAATATCAGTAAGACCAAACACATCACAAAAAGATTTCGGAAATGTAGAAACACTAGCACCCAAGTCACATAAAGCAAAACACTCATAATTTTTAATCTTGACTTCGATAGTAGGTTCCCATTCATCATGTAATTTTCTAGGAATTGAAACTTCTAATTCCAACTTTTCTTCTAAAGCTTTCATCATAGCATCAACATAATGTTTAGTAAAAGCTTTATTTTTTTCATAAACATGGGGTGAATTTATCATGGATTGCAACAAAGAAATACAATCAATCAAAGAGCAACTACCATAATTAAAGTCTTTGTCATCCAAAAGAGTGGGCACATCACTAGTTAAAGTCTTGACCTTTTCAAACCCACTTTTATCAATTTTCTTAACAAGATTTTCACACTCCGAATTATCGGGACACCTTCTAGCTAAAGTTGACTCTTCTCCAGTCCCTTTATCATCACTTTTAATTTTACTAAACAAGGAATCAATAGAAGAAACACCAATCATTTTAAGATCTTCATCACTTTTGTATTCTAATGAGATTGGTTTAGCGGCCATGTGATTTACTGGGTAGCTTGTGCATTGGATATTTTTCCTAGCAAACTTTCAGCAAAAGCATACTTAGATTGGTGATGGCAAACTTCTTTACTAATATCATCAAGTTGCTTTGTTATAGATTCCAACACAACGGAGTGTTCCTTAAGTTCTTTAGTAAAATACTTATTATGCTCAATTTGTGTAGTCATATATTCCTCAGCACTTTTCTCAATTTCAAGCAAAATATTGGGGTAAGGAGCATCATAATAATTTCTTTGAGGCATCATGACTATGCAAACAAAAACGCACACAAAAATAGATCCGGCAAGAAAACGACGAACGAAAAAGAGGGCGAATAAACGGTAATTTTTTGTGAAGTGGGGGAGAGGAAAATGGCAAATAATGTAAATTGCGACGAGATGAGATTTGTGATTAGGAACCTGGTAGATGCTGATGATCCTCCCCGGCAACCGCGCCAGAAATTCCTTTTGATGTCTGCTAGACTACGTTGGTATTTCCCCAAAGAGGAAGGGATGATGCAGCACAACGACGGTAGGTATTTCCCTCAGTGATGAGACCAAGGTTACTTACCAGCAGGAGAACCAAACAACACTACGTAGACAACACTTGCACACAAATAACAAATACTCGCAACCCGACGTGTTAAAGGGGTTGTCAATCCCTTTCGGGTAATGGCGCCAGAAATTGGCAAACGGACGTGAGAGAGTTGTAAATATTGATAGGTCGAACGCCAAATAAAATAAAGTGCGGCAAGGTATTTTTGTATTTTTGGTTTAATAGATCTGAAAATAAAAGGCAAATAAAATAGATCGCAAAGGCAAATATATTAAAGAAGAGACCGGGGGCCGTAGGTTTCACTAGTGGCTTCTCTCGAGAAAAATAGCAAACGGTGGGTGAACAAATTACTCTTGGGCAATTGATAGAATTTCAAATAATCATGATGATATCCAGGCAATGATCATTATATAGGCATCACGTACAAGATTAGTAGACCGACTCCTGCCTGCATCTACTACTATTACTCCACACATCGACCGCTATCCAGCATGCATCTAGTGTATTAAGTTCATGGAGAAACGGAGTAATGCAATAAGAACGATGACATGATGTAGACAAGATCTATTTATGTAGAAGTAGACCCATCATTTTATCCTTAATGGCAATGATACATACGTGTCGGTTCGCCTTCTGTCACTGGGATCAAGCACCATAAGATCGAACCCACCACAAAGCATCTCATCCCATTACAAGATAAATATATCAAGTTGGCCAAACAAAGCCAAAATATCGGAGAAGAAATACGAGACTATAAGTAATCATGCATATAAGAGATCAAAGAAGACTCAAATAACGTTCATGGATAAAAACATAGATCTGATCATAAACTCAAAGTTCATCGAATCCCAACATACACACCGTAAAAAGAGTTACATCATATGGATCTCCAAGAGATCATTGTATTGAGAATCAAACGAGAGAGAGGAAGCCATCTAGCTACTAACTACGGACCCGTAGGTCTACAAAGAACTACTCACGCATCATCGGAGAGGCACCGATGGACATGATGCACCCCTCATGATGCATCTGGTGGTTCTGGACTCTGCGGCGGCTGGAATTGATTTTCGTCGACTCCCCTAGGGTTTCTGGAATATTGGGGTATTTATAGAGAAAAGAGGCGGTGCGGGAGGCCACCGAGGTGGGCACAACCCACCAGGGCACGCCTGGGCATCCAGGCGCGCCCAGGTGTCTTGTGCTCACCTCGGGCCCCCTCCTTGGTACTTCTTTGGCCCGCTGGATGTCTTCTGGTCCAAAAAAATCCACAAAAAGTTTAACTGCGTTTGGACTCCGTTTGGTATTGATTTCCTGCGATGTAAAAAAATGCAGAAAGCAGCAAGTCGCACTTGGCACTATGTCAATAGGTTAGTACCAAAAAATGATATAAAATGAGTATAAAACATCCAAGAATGATAATATAGCAGCATGGAACAATCAAAAATTATAGATACGTTGGAGACGTATCAACCATCGCTTCAAGGAAATCTTCCTCTCGTGGGTTCGATAACCCAGGGTCACCTCTGGGGAAATAGGTTTAGGATACTTTTCTTTTCCTTTACCGGATCACTAAAAGGAGGTATCATCTGTCCTATATGGACAACCACCTCACTAGTCAAGACCAGTCATAAGCTAGTCAAGGGAAGAAGACCACATAAAAGGATAATTCAAGAAAGGAGACAAGGGAACAAAGAGGCCCTAGCCCATGCAAGAAGGTTTCTCCCGGTGTAGGGATTTCCCCCCTAATAGGCTACAACCCACCTCCTAACCCAATAAGGAGCACATGGGCCAAAGAACGAAAAATTACCTAGTTCTACCCGCCCCAAAAAAGCGACCCAATCGGATGACTGAGACCACCCTCAAATGGCCGGGCTGACCGGCACCCCTCGTATCCAACCCAAATCAAGGGCGGATATGAGGCGGCCTGGACGCGTCTGCCCGGCCCACTTCTGGCCCACCCGGTCCCACAAACCTCCCCTCCGGAGAAAATCCTAGGCTCACTTCACTCTGCTCCACTCTCCTTCCCTTCTCCAATTCGTCCAATCCTGAGCATCTGCGACCATGTCCATGTTGGGGAACGTTGCATGGAAAACAAAACATTTCTACACACATGCAAGATCTATCCATGGAGATGTATAGCTATGAGAGGGTGAGAGCATCTACATACCCTTGTAGATCGCTAAGCGGAAGCGTTTATCAACGCGGTTGATGTAGTCATACACCTTCAGGATCCATCCCGATAGAGTACCGAATGTACGACACCTCCGCGTTCAGCACATGTTCAGCTCTATGACGTCCTCGACTTCTTGATCCAGCAAGAGGGGCGAAGTAGTAGATGAGTTCCGGCACCACGACGGCGTGGTGATGGTGGTGGTGAAGAACAATCTCCGTAGGGCTTCGCCAAGCACAACGAAAATTATGATAGAGGATAAACTAGAGGGGACGGGGTTGCCGGCACTCGACTTGGTGAATCTTGATGTCTCGCGGGTGCTAGCCCTGCCCCTCTATTTATATGTTGAGACCTAGGGTCGATTCTTGGAGAAAGAGCCTCCTCAAAGTCGGTTTGGCATGCAAGGCAAGAGTCCTTCTCGGACTCCAGGACCAGACACCAGGGTCCTCGGCGTCTGGCCCCTGGCCTCCGTAAAACTTCCTTCTGCACCTTCCTAAAGCCCCGTGGGCTTTACCCCTTGGCCCAAATAAAGTGTTCTTGCACCAGAACATTTCGGGAAACATCCGAAACCCCTCCCGAAAACAAAAAAGTATTATCACATATATCAACATTTACCTCAAGACTATTACGGAGCTCCTCGTCATGTCCGTGATCTCATCCAGGACTCCGAACGACATTCGGTCACCAAAAACATAACTCATATAATACTATATCGTCAACGAACGTTAAGCATGCGGACCCTACAGGTTCAAGAATGATGTAAACATGACCGAGACGCTTCTCCGGTCAATAACCAATAGCGGGACTTGGATGCCCATATTGGTTCCTACATATTCTATGAAGATCTTTATCGGTCGAACCTTTATGACAACATACATAGTTCCCTTTGTCCGTCAGTATGTTACTTGCCTGAGATTCGATCGTCGGTACCTCCATACCTAATTCAATATCATTACCGACAAGTGTCTTTACTCGTCCCGTAATACATCATCTCGTAACTAACTCCATAGTCACTTTGCTTGCAAGCTTCTTGTGATGCTATATTACCAAGAGGGCCCAGAGATACCTCTCTGTCATACGGAGTGACAAATCCCAGTCTCGATCCATGCCAGCTCAACATACACCTTTAGAGATACCTGTAGAGCACCTTTATGATCACCTAGTTATGTTGTGACGTTTGATGGCACACAAGGCATTCCTCCAGTGTCCGGGAGTTGCCTTATCTCATGGGTGAAGAAACATGTATTAGACATTAAGAAAGCAGTAGCAATAAACTGAACGATCATATGCTATGATAACGGTTTGGTCTTGTCCATCACATCATTCTCCTAATGATGTGATCCCGTTAGAAAATAACAAGTCATGTCTATGGTTAGGAAAGCTTAACCATCTTTGATCAACGAGCTAGTCTAGTAGGGGCTCACTAGGGACACTGTATTCGATTATGTATGCACACATGTATTTAAGTTTCCGGTCAATACAATTCTAGCATGAATAATAAACCTTTACCATGATTAAGGAAATACAGTAATAGCCATTTTATTATTGCCTCTACGGCATATTTCCATCAGTCTCCCACTTGCACTAGAGTCAATAATCTACTTCACATAGCCATGTGATTAACACCCAAAGAGTTCACTAGAGTCAATAATCTAGTTCACATCGCCATGTGATTAACACCCAAAGAGTTCTAAGGTGTGATCATGTTTTTCTTGAGAGGTCTTTAGTAAATGGGTCTGCAACATTCAGAGTCGTGTGTACTTTGCAAATATCTATGTCGACAATGCTTTGCATAGAACTACTCTTGATAATTTCTCCCACGTTCAATACGTATCCAGATTGAGACTCAGAGTCATTCGGATTAGTGTCAAAGCTTGCATCGACGTAACCATTTACGATGAACTCTTTATCACCTCCATAATCGAGAAACATTCCCTTAGTCCTCTTTAGGTACCTATGGATAATTTTGACCGCTGTTCAGTGATCCACTCCTAGATCTCTGTTGTACCTCCCTGCCAAACTTATGGTAAGGCACACATCAGGTCGGGTACACAGCATGGCCTACATTTTAGAACCTATGGCTGAGGCATAGGGAATGCCTTTCATTCTCTCTCTATCTTCTGCCCTGGTCGGGCTTTGAGTCTTACTCAATTTCACACCTTGCAACACAGGCAGGAACCCTTTCTTCGACTGGTCCATCTTGAAGTTCTTCAGAACTTTCTCAAGGTATGTGCTTTGTGAAAGTCCTATTAAGTGTCTTGATCTATCCCTATAGTTCTTGATTCCCAATATATAAGAAGCTTCACCGAGGTATTTCATTGAAAAATTCTTATTCAAATATCCTTTTATGTTATCCAGAAATTCTATATCATTTCCAGTCATCAATATTTCATCCACATTTAATATTAGAAATGCTACAGAGCTCCTACTCACTTTCTTGTAAACACAGGCTTCACCATAAGTTTGTATAAAACCAAATTTTTCAAAAAGGGGCACTTTATTACTTAAAAGATTTAAGCATTACACTCGACCTCTGCATTACTAAGATGCACACAGCCAAATAAGGTCTTCACACACAAATGAAAAATAAAAAGGTGAAATACAAAAACATGAAGAGTCCGTATAACGCCTAAAGAGGAGGGGGGCCAATCCTAAGATCATGATGCCACCCATGTAGGGTAAAAGTATCCCTCGCCGTAGCCTCCAATCATGTACACACCTCCATAAACAGGTCTCGACTCTCCACGCGTTGTAGAGAGGACCATAAATGAAGAGTCCTGGTACATCTAAAGATAACCTGCATCAGAGAAGTACTTTTATCATTAAAAACCTTATCATTTCTACATAGCCAAAGCGACCAAATAACGGCAAGCGCTCCCACCCTCAGAAAAATTCTAAACATGTGATCAATCCCATGTAACCAGTTGCCAAATACATTAGCAACACTACAAGGAGGATACAAGCCAGAAGCTATTTGGATGTCTGACCATATAGAACAAGCCAATTTGCATTGGAAGAATAAATGTTTTATTATCTCATCATGGTGACAAAAGACACATTGCAGACTTCCATGCCAATTCCTCTTAATAAGGTTGTCTTTAGTAAGAATGACTCTATGACAACGATACCATGCAAAGATTTTATTGTTAAGAGGTATCTTCATCTTCCAGATCTTGTTATTATTATCAACTAGCACATCAGACTAGATTAACGCTCTATACATAGAATCCACTGAGAATTGTCCAATCCCATGAAGGTTCCATCGAAATACATCAAACCCATGTGATAGGTGCACCATGGAAAACCGCTGGAGCAGGATGGTCCACGATTGGAGTCTAGGTCCAATTAAATCTCTTCTGAACGTCACATTTGGCGGAAATGATTCCATTACCATGGCGATAGTATCACCCTTGTGGCGCACAATGTTGTATAGAGCCAGATATTGTTCCCGGAGTGTGGCATTTCCTAGCCACCTGTCCTCCCAGAATCTAATTTTTCGAGCCATCCTTAATCGAGAAGGATCCATAGCAGAAGAAATATTTCTTCATAGCCATTATACCCGCCCAAAAGTGGGAATCCCCAGGCTTTCGGTATTCTTGGGATACTGCCTTGGAGCCCACATATTTTCTCCTCGGGAGGGTTTGCCATACACCTTCTTCCGTCAAAAATTGAAACAACCATTTGCCGAGGAGGGCCCTATTCTTAACCTCAAGGTCATGAATACCCAACCCGCCTTGGTCTTTGGGACGGCAAACCACGCTCCATTTGGCCAGTCGATACTTCTTTCTCTCGCTATCTCCTTGCCAAAAGAATCTTGATCGGAAATAATCCAATCTATGTAAAACTCCTTTCGACAACTGGAAGAAGGAAATCATATATAATACCATATTAATAAGTACTGAATTTATGAGGACCAATCTTCCACCCAGAGACATAAGTGTACCTTTCCAACTACTAAGTCTTTTTTGCCGTCTCTCCTCGACGTGTTTCCATTCAGCATTTGTGAGTCTCTGATAATATATCGGTATCCCCAAATATGTGATCGGAAACTGGCCCAACCCGCATCCAAACAGTTCAGCGTACAGGTGGGCCTCGTCTTGAGCCTTGCCAAAGCAAAACAATTCACTTTTATGAAAATTGATCTCAAGACCCGAGAGTTGCTCAAATGCTGATAGAATTAGTTTCAGATTTCTCGCTTTCTCAAGGTCATGATCCATGAAGAGAATCGTATCATCAACATATTGAAGTATAGAGAGACCACCATCAACTAGATGATTTGCTACCCCTTCAATTTGGCCATCAACCTTGGCACGCTCAATCATGATCGCAAGCATATCTGCCACTATATTGAATAGCATGGGCGATACTGAATCAACTTGTCGCAAACCCTTCATCGTTTGGAAATAGTGTCCAATGTCATCATTGACCCTAATGGCAACACTACCTCCAGAAACGAAGCTACGGATCATAGCGCGACTCTGCAGAAAATCCTTTCATTCTGAGAGTCTGTTGAAGAAAGGGCCACTTGACTTTGTCATAAGCCTTTTCAAGGTCTATTTTGAGAACCACCCCATTCAATTTTTTCGGTGTAATTCATGGACTGTTTCATGAAGGATAAGAACACCATCAAGGATGTGTCTACCTTGCATAAAAGATGTCTGTGAAGGACGAACCACATGTTCAGCAACTGAATTTGGCCTAATAGTCGCAACCTTCATGAATATTTTAAAACTAACATTAAGGAGGCAAATAGGTCTATATTGTTGTATCCTTTCAGCCCCATTAACCTTAGGTAATAAAATAATCTCACCGAAGTTTAAGCGAAACAATTCTAGTTGGCCAGCATGTAAGTCGCTAAACAAAAGTAGGAGATCTGGTTTGATGACTTCCCAAAAGTGTTGATAGAACTCAGCGGGAAAACCATCCGGACCCGGGGCTTTGTTGTGCTCCATTAGAAAAACCGCCTTTCTAACTTCCTCCACGAGGTATGGGGCTGTTAGAAGGTTGTTTTCCTCGTCAGAGACCTAGGGGGTGCCTTTTGTTCGGGACTCATCCATTGAGAAGTTTCCTTCCTCTGGGGCTCAGAACAATTTTTTATAATAATTAGTGATATAAGATTTAAGTTGCTCATGCCCCTCAATCGTGCCCTCATCCTGTTGTTGGGAATGAATAATTTTCTTCCAGTGTCTGCCATTGGCGACACCATGGAAATATCTAGTATTTGCATCACCTTTTAGGATAAACTGAGAGTTAGAATGTTGATACCATTTGAGTTCCTTTTCACGCAGCATGCTAGCTATCTGTGCATTCAAATGACTCTTGATCTCGATTTCATGGTCAGATAGAGGTCTAACCTCTGCCAAAGCTTCTAATTCATCAATGATAGATGAAAGGCGAAGCTTCTCCTTTCTGAGGATACCCACCGTATGCCTAGCCCAACCACCAAGGAATTTACATAATGCACGCATTTGCTTATTCCATTTGTGAATTGGGGTAGGCCCGGCCACCGGTTTCTCCCACACCTCCTTGACCATGTCATGGAAGCCATCCCGAAGCAATCACCCAAGTTCGAACTTGAACTTGCGTCTATGTTGTGGTCGTGCCAAACCCGTAGTTAGGAGACACCATAGGAAATTTAGATTCCCATATGAGGTAGAGCACGAACAGACACCATAGGAAATTTATATTCCCAGTCGGTATCCATTAAAACATGATCAAGTTTCTCATATGTCGGTTCCGGAAGACTGTTCGGCCAAGTGTACTGTCTTCCAATCATGGAAACCTCTCGCGGATCTAGACTGTCGATGACAGCGTTGAAAAGGAAAGGCCAATGATCATCAAACCTGTCACGGCTTTTCTCATTTGGAAATTGAACCAAATTGAAATCACCACCAACAAGAATGGGATATGGATTATCTTTCGGCATATTGACCAATTCACGGATGAACTCGGCCTTGAACTCATCCTGGGCTACACCATACACGGCGACAAGAGTCCATGTGAATTTGTCAACCTTGTTGCGAGTATGGAGTTCAATATGAAACTCACCATCGGAACTAGCCAAAACATCCATAGTCCCTATGTTTACGCCAAGTAAAATGCCCCCAAAACGACCTCTAGGCGGTCGTGAAATCCAAGTGAAGTCTATCCCGCTAGAAAGACGGTTAAGCAGACTTACTGAGAAATCACGTCTCCCCATTTCAGAGATAACCAAAAAGTCTAAACTGTATTCCCTATTACATTACACAATGAATAAATGTTTAGCCCAGTCACCAAGATCTCTGCTATTAAAGAACATGCCATTCACGAGGAAACAATAGGAGATTTAGAAAACTTCGCCCTCTTTAAGGGTTTGCGACCTTTCTGGGAATGGGAGGCCTTTGATTTACGTTTGGAATCTGTAATCTCAATCAATGAACTAAGTCCGGGTTCATCTAGGCCCACATCCGAAACCTGTCCAACTAAATGAGAGAGTAGCTGACCATCTGATGTGGCATGCAGCTCCTCCTCATCTAGATGTGAGACAAAATACTTGCTAGAAACTCATGGAGTAACCTTTAAACGGTCGTATTCCAAATGTCCCAAAGCGTTTGCCGAAACATAAATATCCTTCTCATTACTTCCTAGAATAACGCCAACATTATTCAACTTAGAAATGATTAGTGTAGCAGAAAAAGATAAAAAGGATTTGGGTGACGACATAATACCTTGGCTATCTAGGTTCTGCGCTTCTTTACGCCGCATAGCCTTGGCCAAGGTGTCCTCATCAGTATCCATCCTCCCGTCGCCGGTAACCTTATGCCGAACTTCGGCGGGTAGGTGTCACATCCGATGAAGGTAGTCGCACAAGATTCGTTGTCGGAGGAGGGGATGAGGGTGGAGTAGCAATCCCCTTGTCGACCATCTCAGATGCAGTCATGCGTGAAGACGTTGCTGTCGGTGAAGAAGGAGCCGCAGACATCGAGTGTGCCGTCGTGGCCGCCAAGGGATCCGCCATGTCCGCGGTCATGGGCGCCGAGGGGTCTGCAATTTCCATAGTAGTCGTCCACAAGGGATCACGGTCGCCGAGGAAACTGCTACTTCAGTGGTAGCAGTCGTCGAGTTGTCCGAAATGTCCGTGGTCGCGGTGGCCGAGGAATCTGCCAAGTTCGCGGTCAGCCTGGTGGCCGACGTAGTCACCGTGTGACCAGTCAGGGTCGACACCATCTGCCTCAGCATAAAGGCCAAAGGGGCCCTAGCTGAACCCGCCTTCACTGGCTCTACACCCGTAGGAGCAAGCTGACCCAACGTCAATCCGTCCATGCATGCATTACCATGCAGAACACCAACGTTGGTGTGTGCACCCGAGCATGTGTGGCTGCTTGCAAGCTCACTGTCGGTGTCAAAACCGGCGGATCTCGGGTAGGGGTCCTGAACTATGCGTCTAAGGCAGATGGTAACAGGAGGCGGGGGACACGATGTTTACCCAGGTTCGGGCCCTCTCGATGGAGGTAATACCCTACTTCCTGCTTGATTGATCTTCATGATATGAGTATTACAAGAGTTGATCTACCACGAGATCGTAGAGGCTAAACCCTAGAAGCTAGCCTATGGTATGATTGCTGTTGTCCTACGGACTAAACCCTCCGGTTTATATAGACACCGGAGGGGGCTAGGGTTACACGTAGTCGGTTACAAGGGAGGAGATCTACATATCCGATTTGCCAAGCTTGCCTTCCACGCCAAGGAGAGTCCCATCCGGACACGGACTAAGTCTTCAATCTTGTATCTTCATAGTCCAACAGTCTGGCCAAAGGATATAGTCCGCTATCCGAGGACCCCTAATCCAGGACTCCTCAAGAGCCCTCGAACCAGGCTTCAATGACGATGAGTCCGCGCCGCAGATTGTCTTCGCATTGCAAGGCGGGTTCCTCCTCGAATATTCCATAGAAGATTTTGAACACAAGGATAGTGTCCGGCTCTGCAAAACAAATTCCACATACCACCGTAGAGAGAATAATGTTTCCACAAATCAAATCTGCTGACAGCTTTTCATAACGTGACGTACTGCCGTGGTCTGGTCATGACGAACTGTTTTTTCGAGCCCGCCACTACACGTGTTGCGAGGCGGTTTTATTGGCACGTCCTGTTGAAGCAGAGATCGTGTCCCCTTATCACGGGATTCTCATCAATACGGGCGTGGGTAACCCAACCGCGTCATCAATTACAGCGCTTTAGGGGATAAGCGGTTTTATCGGCAAGTGGGGAGGCGCAGAATACATGCTGCCTTTATAAGGGGATAAGAACGCCCATTCACCCCCACGCCTTCTTCTTCCAATCCATTCCCCTCCGCCCGAGCTCCAACGCCCAAGCGTTCATCTCTTCTGCCCACGAAGGCCTTCTGAAAATGTCCGGATCCGGAGCAGGAGGCAAATGGATGGACTCTACCGTCCGGGAGAAGGATATCAAAAAGCTTCGGGAGGCCGGGTATCTGGCCAAGAAAATCAGCCACTGTATCCCGACGGCGGGACAGATTGTCCCTACTCCGGAACCCCAAGAGAGGGTTGTATTCCTCCCTCACTTTGTCCGCGAGCTAGGGTTTCCCCTCCACCCTTTCGTTCGCGGAATCATGTATTACAATGGGATCGATCTTCACGATCTGTCCCCTGATTCCTTCCTCAACATCTCAACATTCATTGTCGCATGCGAGGCTTTTCTCCGCATCTCGCCACACTTCGGCTTATGGCTGAAGATCTTTAATGTGAAGCCCAAGGTAGTGGGAGGCGAGCACGCCGAGTGCGGGGGCGCTATGGTGAGCAAGATGTCCAATGTCATATGGCCAATAGGCACCTTTAACGATTCTATCAAGGAATGACAACAACAGTGGTTTTACATCACTGAGCCGCGTGACACGGAATGTGCCGCTACTCCCGAGTTTTGATCCGGTGCCCCCCTGCGACTTACATCCTGGGTCAAGAAGGGCCTGGACTGGTCCTCGTCCGACGAACTGTCGGTGATCTAGATGTGCGTTAAAGATATGGGAGACAAGAACATTGAACTCGTCAATGTAGTCCAGGTGATGTTAGTTTGCCGGATCCTGCCTTGTCAACACGGGACTTGCAATCTATGGGAATTCGATCCGGCCGGGCACCAAACCTTACGAGAGCTTTTTGGCTCCTCGCACAAGGACATCTGGAAGGTGCTTTTCAAGTCCAGCAAATCATGGCCGGACTCCGCCGAGGACCGCGGGTACCAACTGTCCCGCCCTGCAAGTTCGGTAAGTCATCATACTTTTTATCCGCATAACCCAAAGGAAGCGCTTAACGTGTTTTCTACAACTCTCCCAGGGCTGGACGAAGAAGGCGGAGCGGATCCATTATCCGGCCCCGCTGCCCGAAGAACGGGCCGTCCCACTTCTGATGAAGATGCTGGTCCCGGCGCCTTACCAGGTGCCGAAGAAGACGGCCGAGAAGGAGGCCAAAAAGACCCGGGGAGGTTTTCGTCACCGCGGCACTTCGGACACAATATCCGAAGGCTCTGATGCCCGTTCCGCCTCCGAAGAGGACGAGGAGAAGGAGGAAGATGAATCTCCTACGGGAGGAAGAAAGAAGAGGACGGCCTCCATACACTTGGAGGCCGAGCCGCCCAAAAGGGAAAGCTCCTCTTAGGAGGAGTTCCCGCCGCCTCGACAATGCCCGACGTGGGATCCTGTGTCGGTGTCAAAACCGCGGATCTCGGTAGGGGGTCCCAACTGTGCGTCTAGGCGGATGGTAACATGAGACAAGGCACGATGTTTTTACCTGTGTTGGGCCCTCTCGATGGAGGTAAAACCCTACTCCCGCTTGATTAATATTGATGATATGGGTAGTACAAGAGTATATCTACCACGAGATCGAGAGGCTAAACCCTAGAAGCTAGCCTATGGTATGATTGTTGTTCGATCCCTACGGACTAAAACTCTCCGGTTTATATAGGCACCGAATAGTGTTAGGGTTACCGAGTCGGTTACAATGGTAGGAGATCTACATATCCGTATCGCCAAGCTTGCCTTCCACACCAAGGAAAGTCCCATCCGGACACGGGACGAAGTTTTCAATCTTGTATCTTCATAGTCCAGAGTCCGCCAAAGGTCCTGATCCGCTATCCGGACACCCCTAATCCAGACTCCTCAAGAGTCCTGAACCAGGCTTCAATGATGACGAGTCCGGGCGCGATATTGTCTTCGCATTGCAAGGCGGGTTCCTCCTCCGAATACTTCATAGAAGATTTTGAACACAAGGATAGTGTCCGCTCTGCAAAATAAGTTCCACATTCCACCGTAGAGAGAATAACATTTACACAAGTTCAATCACGACGATTCGCATGGCGTGACATCACACCACGGCCAAGCCTTCATTCGAATCATTTTCACTGTCACACCTTAGCGCGTTTAGCGAGGCTGTTTCCTTGGCACGTCTTGTCAAAGCAGAGATCGTGTCCCCTTATTCTAGGATTCTCATCAATACGGGCGTGGGTAACCCAACCGCGTCATTGATTACGGCGCTTGGGAGATAAGCGAGTTTTATCAGGCCGGTGGGGACGCATAGCTTTGTCCGTCCATATAAGGGGATAAGGATCCGCTTTTTCACACACGCCTTCTTCCTCCTTTGCTTATCCATTTCCGCGCACTCGAGCTCCAGCGCCCAAGTCCGCACATCCCACCTCAACCTTCTCCAACTATGTCCGGAGCGGGAGGCAAGTTGATGACCTCCTCCGTCACGGAGGGGCACATCAAAAAGTTGCGGAAGGCCGGATACTTGTCCGGTGACATCATGCATAGGCTGCCCAACGAGGGGCAGCTCATCCCCACCCCCAGGCCCCATGAGAGGGTGGTGTTCCGCCCCCACTTCCTCCGCGGACTAGGGTTTCCACTTCACCCATTCGTCCGGGGGCTCATGTTCTACTACGGCCTAGATTTCCATGATCTGGCCCAATTTCATCCTCAACATCTCGGTGTTTATCGTCAGGTGCGAGGCCTTCCTCTGCATCCAGCCCCACTTTGGCTTATGGTGAAGACCTTCAATGTCAAGTCGAAGGTAGTGGGCGGCCGCCAAGCGGAGTGCGGAGGTGCCATGGTGGGCAGGATGGCCAACGTCCTATGGCTCGAGGGCTCCTTTGTGCAGACCATAAAGGGGTGGCAATCAGGGTGGTTCTACATCACCGAGCCGCGTGACTCTCAATGGGTGGCGGCCCCCGAATTCCGATCTGGCTTCCCCACACGGCTCACCTCATGGAAAGAGACGGGCCTGACGTGGGGTAATTCGGAAGAGCTGGCCGGACTCCAAACCTGCGTCCAAAACCTGGTGGACAAGAATCTCAAGCTTGTCAACATAATCCAGGTGATGCTCATCCGCTGGATTCTCCCATGCCAGCAACAGGCCGTCAACTTGTGGGAGTTTGATCCGGCACAGCACCGAACCTTGAGCCGGCTCTTCGACACTACGTACGACGATGCATGGAAGGTGTTGTTCAAGGGTGCTGAAGCTCCCGCATCCGCTACCGAAGATCGCGGATTCAGCTCGCAGCATCAAGCCAGCGAGGTAAGTTATTTTACCCTTTACGGGACTCTTTTTTCATAGTTTCGACTCTATGCGGGATCTAAAACTCCCTCACCTTTGACAGGACTGGCTGAAGACATCCGGGCAGATCGACTGTCTGGTTCCCTTGCCAGAAGACCCAGCGGACGCCCGATTGTCGGGACTGCTGGTTCCGGCACCTCACGTGGTGCCGGAAAAGAAGTCCAAGAAGAAGGCCACGGGAACTCGAAGGAGTTCCCGGCGCCAGGTGCTGTCGGACTCATCGTCCGATGACTCCGAGGCGGACTCCTCCCGCAAAGACGAGGAGGAGGAAAAAGAGGCCTCTCCCCCAGCGGGGGAAGAGAAGAAAAGGAAGGCCGCCCCAACCGGGGAGGCCGAAGGGTCCAAGAAGGGAAGGACCCTTCCTCCGGACTACACCGCCAATGCCGCCGACGACGAAGAGGGGTGGGCTCCAAGGACCAAGCCCCTGGCGAAATCGTAAGTGTCCGGACACCAGAATAACTCATGGCGTTTCATTTGTCACACAGCATCTTATAAAGCCGGATATAACCATGCAGCCCGCCCAAGGATGGGCTCGACGATTCGTCGAGCGGCTCCCTGGATTCGTCGGAGGTGAATAGCACCTCACTTCCGACCGCCTCGTCTCCTCCCGCCGCGGATGACACCGGGGTGGAGTCCCAAAAGGGGCCCAGCCAGGAGGAGGTGGCTATGGAGGCGCCGCAAGGCGACCTCCTGGAATCCGGGCTCAAAGGGGATAAAACCTCAAGGGCTTCAAGTCCGCCCCTGTGCGGACTCCGCATCGAACCTTCAAGTGGTTCCGAGTCCGACAATGCACCCTTCGTAAGAAGGGCAAGACTACGACGCCGGTGACCTCCGTCCAACCGGAGGCACCGGATGATTTGATGGAGGCGCTTAACGGCGCTTCCATCAACGAGGAGCACCGCACTGTTATGAGTGGGGTGATCCAGAAAGTTTAGTCCGCCAAGAGCAGGCTGACAGAAGCCTGTGCCAGCCTTCTAACAGGCTTTGAGGTATGTATTTAAGATATGTAAAAATATTACCGCATAGACAGTAGCCCCTGATGCTCAGTTTGGTGTTCGGAAAGAAATAGCTGAACTGAGGATCTAAAAAGATATACGCAGGAGTCTAACATAAGTATGTCAATATGGGAATGCAGGCTGCATTGCTGACCTCTGCCGCACTGACTGCGGAGGTTGATGCATTAAAGCAGAGCCTCGAGCGGTCCGAGAGCGAGCTCGGACTTGCCAAAAAGCAGCTCGAGGACAAGGAAGGTAAGTAATACCTTATGGGAGTATTTAAAAGATGTGTTTGCAAAAAATGACAGGAATAACGTGAATATTGCAGGGGCCACGAACGAGGTGGCGACCCTGAAGGAAGCGGTGTCCAAGGCCGAAAGCAATGCAGCCGCGGAGCGCACCGAGCGAGAGAAGCAGGAGGCACGGGTGGCGGAGGTGCGGCAAGAGCTCCAGGCTCTCGTGGAAAAACACGAGAGTTTGGAGCGTGACTCAAAGACTCGAGAGTCCAAGCTCGCCTCCTCCCTTGAGAGCGCCAAGGCCGCTAAGGCCGAAGCCCAAAAAGCCCTCTAGGAGATTGAGGTGATGAAGAAGATAGCGGCGGGTAAGGCATTCTATATGCAAAGCAAGCATGTGAGAGTGAATTATCTGTTACTTACCCGAATCCAGAGCTTTCCAGAGCATTCGCAGATCTGCCCCTTGATGTGGCTGATGTTTGCCGCATTCTACCGAGCCGAGGAGGGAAGCTCGACGGAGAAGGTGTTCGGTCTCAAGATCCGAGGCCGACACCCAGTGCTTATAGCGACCAGTTAAAGCAGCTGGTCGAGCTCCATAAGGTGGCGAACAGGCCATGAAAGGCCTCATAGTTCGGCTGTGGCCTAAGGAAGCCATGCCAGGAGCTACTTGGGCTGGTGAGGTGGCTGGTGGGCCTGTCCATGGGTTGAAGTCATCAAGCGCTCCGTCAGCATCGAAGGTGCCCGTAGGGCCCTTACCCTGCTAAGGTGCACTGGGCAAGATGGACGCTAAGAAGCTTGTGACGGACGGACCACCACCAAGAAGGAGCATCGCAAGCCTGAAATGTATTATGGGGCGCCCTGAAGGGTGCTCGCTTTATAGCGGATGAATGCTCCAAAGATATAATTTTTAGTAGACTCGCATTTGTTATCATGTACGCTGAAAACTTGTTCATATCGCTAAGCAACACTTTTGAATTTAAAATATTACCTTCATGCGGCCATGTATTAAATTTGAGAGATGGCGAGTCGTCGGCTTCAGCCCCATGCCCACAGTCTTTGGGGTGTTCAGGATGAACTTGAGCGCTCTTGTTCCCATTCTTGGGTCCTTCGAGGAGGCTCAACATAACGAACAAGGCAACCGGACTATAATGCTTGAACACTCTCACTTAGCCATAGAATTCTATAATTTTAAATTTCGTGAAGCCCCTAGTATTTGGAAGACCGAGTTCGGGCGCTATCCACGCCTAGGCGGACAATGCCGACTCCTCGCTCTAAGCGGCATATGTCTTTAGGGACTCGAAAACCTCTCGAACAGCGATCGCTCTCGCCCTATCATGACGGTCAGTTTAGCTTTCTCAAGCGAGGTGCTTAACCTAGCTCAACCGGGCACAATCGCAATGGTTCTCCCGGTAGCTACCTTAGCCGATATAACGGAACGTAAGGTACCAAAACATGGGAGCAGGCAAACCCAACTATTGACCCAAGACATGATTTGGAGCTGATGCATATAATGCTATAAGTTCGGGGTGCCGCACTTGTGAAAGTGTTCGGACTTATCACACCATGTTATGGGGTACTTAAGCCCCTGGTGTATTGCCCATACCAAAGTGTACTGTTGCACAATGTCATAAATGAACATATATATATATAAGGGAAATCAATAATAGGCAGAAGCTATATATTGTTTATTCAAAAGGGCTGCAGTAAGAGCAGAACGATACAAATAGTGTGATAAGCAAGGGACGGGACTTTTTAACATGTCTCCCTCCAGGGGTAAGCCGCGGGATGGTGTGTAAAACAGATATATTGCTCGTAATAGAGACCACCTGGACACACGACGTAGCTTTCTGCTTCCCTGGCTGTTGCATCGTGTGTTCGGCGATTCTAATGCCGGACAAGGCTTCGTGAGAACGAAGTCCTGAAAGTACAAAGAAAGAAAAAAAGAATGACACAATCGGGAGCCCCTGGTGCGGTTGAGCCGCATTCTGGGCATGTCGTGGTCGTGCCCCTTCCCCTATGCCCATGGTATTTCCAGAGCGTAATTATGTACGAGTAATACTGGTTTCGCAATTTCGCGAGGGCTGGGGCTTGGGCCGCATTGCTATGCGTGCTCGGAACGTGCTAGGCGGTCTTGTTGTAGGTTACTCCAGGCGTGCTTGACGGTGTCCGGACGTTTAATAGCCGGACTCGAGAATTGCCTTAAGAGGCTGCTTTGTACTTCCGCCGCGAGGGCCGCCGTATGCTCCTCCATCTGGAGAGAGCGTTCGGTGTTTCCATTGACCGTAATGACTCCTCGAGGACCTGGCATCTTGAGCTTGAGATATGCCTAGTGCGGCACCGCATTGAACTTTGCAAATGCGGTTCGTCCGAGCAGTGCATGATAGCCGCTGCGGAACGAGACTATATCAAAGATTAACTCCTCGCTCCGGAAGATTGTAACTGAGCCTGTGCAGTTGGCCTCTACACCTGGTATGACGCCTTTGAAGGTCGTCTTCATGGGTTTAATCCTTGATGGGTCTATGCCCATTTTGCGCACTGTATCCTGATAAAGCAGGTTCAGGCTACTGCCGCCGTCCATTAGGACTCTAGTGAGGTGTCCGTCAATGATTGGGTCTAGAACCAATGCGGCGAATCCGCCATGGCGGATGCTAGTGGGGTGGTCCCTTCGATCAAAAGTGATCGGGCAGGAAGACCACGGGTTGAACTTTGGGGCAACTGGCTCCATCGCATATACGTCCCTTAGTGCACGCTTCCGCTCCCTTTTGGGTATGTGGGTTGCGTATATCATGTTCACCGTCCGCACTTGCGGGGGGAAGCCCTTCTGTCCTCTATTGTTGGCGTCAAGGGCTCCTCCTCGTCATCGCTATGCAGCCCTTGTCATTTTTTTTCGGCATTTAACTTGCCTGCTGCTTGAACACCCAACAATCCCTGTTGGTGTGATTGGCTAACTTTGAAGTGCCATGTATCGCACGGCGATTGAGTATTCGGTCCAAATTGGACGGGCCGGAGTATTTCTTTTAAATGGCTTTTTCCGCTGACCGGGTTTAGAGCCTCTGAATCCGGCATTGACTGCCGTATCCTCAGCATTATCGCCGTTAATGCGGCGGCTTGTGCTTGTTGCGACGCGACCTCCCACTGTTGTCCTTGGTATCCGAATTACCAGGGCTCTTGGTCATGTTGTTACTACGAGCAAGCCAGTTGTCCTCTCCCGCGCAAAAGCGGGTCATGAGTGTTGTGAGGGCTGCCATGTATTTCGGCTTTTCCTGTCCTAGGTGCCGGGCAAGCCACTCATCGCAGATGTTGTGTTTGAAGGCTGCAAGGGCCTCGGCATCCGGACAATCGACGATTTGATTTTTCTTGGTTAGGAACCGTGTCAGAATTGTCCGCCGATTCCTCCAGCTCTTGAATTATGTGGCTTAGGTCATCGGCGTCGGTGGTCGCACATATGTGCCTGGAACTTGTCGAGGAATGCGGCTTCTAGGTCTTCCCAACAACCAATTGACTCTGGCAAGCTGTTAAGCCAATGCCGGGCTGGTCCTTTAAGCTTGAGTGGGAGGTATTTGATGGCGTGTAGATCATCACCGCGGGCCATGTGGATGTGAAGGAGATAGTCCTCGATCCAAACCGCAGGATCTGTTGTGCCATCGTATGATTCAATGTTTACGGGTTTGAAACCCTCAGGGATTTGATGATCCATCACTTCATCTGTGAAGCATAGTGGGTGTGCGGCGCCTATGTATTGGGCTAGATCACGATGCAGCTCAAATGAGCTTTGTCTACTGTGTTCGGCCCGGCCGGAGTTGCCAGGCGTGACGGTTATCGTCACATGTCGTCGGGCGCCCATGCGATCCGTTGATCGATCTTGTTTGCCTTGCCTTGTCCTCCAATATATCTCGCAAGTCTGGCGCATTTCCCCGCGCCTTTGTATTTTTTTGAGCGGCGACGTGGTGCGGCTTGAGTTGAGGGCGAGAGGCCTCTCTGTCATGCCACGAGGTGGCGGTCAGCCATATCATGCAATTGGTGATGTAGGTTTAGGTGCTTCCTCCTCTAATCGGGTAGCAGCTTGCGTCTTGGGTAGCTCTTGGAGGGCGCTCGAGTTCATACTCTTGCCGCAAGGACTTCATCCATCTGTCAGCTAGCAAATCTTGGTCAGCTCTAAGCTGTTGCTGCTTTTTCTTGAGGCTCCTTGCCGTGGCCATGAGCCTGCGTTTGAAACGCTCTTGTTCGACGGGATCCTTGGGCACGACGAATTCGTCGTCGTCGAGGCTTGCCCCATCTTCGGAGGGAGGCATGTAATTATCGTCCTCTACCTCTTTTTCTGCTGCTCTCTCATGAGGGCTGGCTTCTCCATCCTCCTGCGCTGAATCTTGCTGGAGGGGGTTGTCTTCGGCACTGTCCGGGGTGTTATTGTCTCCCGTGCCAGAATCACTGTTTTTACTTTGGCGGGATTTAGAGCGGCGCCGCTGACGCCGGCGCTTAGGCTGTTTCTTGGAGGGGTCATCCTCCGCTGTTCCATCGCCATTCCCATCTTTTGGGATGTCCACCATGTATATGTCATATGATGAGGTGGCCTTCCAGTGCCCTGTGGGCGCTGGTTCTTGGTCGTCTTCTGCATCGTCGTCCATACCGTCGATGTCTTCGGAGTCGAAATCGAGCATGTCGGTTAAATCATTGACAGTGGCTACGAAGTGGGTGGTGGGTGGGCTTTGATTTTCTTAAATCGTCCGCATCCCAGCCTTCCCGACCATAATCCGGCCAGGCTCTCTCGATAAAGAGAGAGACTTTAGTGAATTCAGAATGTCGCCAAAGGGCGAGTCTTTGAAAGATGTCCATGGCAGTGAATTCCATGATCACGCCCAATCGGATTCGATTGGCGGTATGAAGGCTCGGAGTCCGGAGAGGAGTCCGGCACCTTGGAGTTACGAGCTTCGCAAAGGACGGGGTAGGTGTATGGCTCAATCGCCATAGAGATCACAGCCCCCGAGGCGGTGTCCAGCCACCCGTCCTTGATCGGCGCGGTCGGCTCCGAGCTAAAGGTCGGAGCGGACTCTGGTGCGGCCTCCAGGACACTGTTCGGTGGCAGAGCTAGATCATGCCCCTCATGACAATGCGGCATGCTTGGCTGTGGCTCGAACCCGTCGAAGATCAAGTCTCCGCGGATGTCAGCCGTGTAGTTCAAACTTCCAAATCCGACCTGATGGCCAGGGGCGTAGCTTTCAATCTGCTCCAGATGGCCAAGCGAATTGGCCCGTAGTGCAAAGCCGCCGAATATGAAGATCTGTCGGGGGAGAAAAGTCACACCCTGGAGCGCATGATTGTTGATGATCGGAGGAGCCATCGGGCCCAAAGATGACGACACAGAGGAACTCTCAATGAAAGCACCAATGTCGGTGTCAAAACCGGCGGATCTCGGGTAGTGGGTCCCGAACTGTGCGTCTAGGCGGATGGTAAAAGGAGACAAGGGACACGATGTTTTTACCCAGGTTCGGGCCCTCTCGATGGAGGTAAAACCCTACTCCTGCTTGATTAATATTGATGATATGGGTAGTACAAGAGTAGATCTACCATGAGATCAGAGAGGCTAAACCCTAGAAGCTAGCCTATGGTATGATTGTTGTTCGTCCTACGGACTAAAACCCTCAGGTTCATATAGGCACCGAATAGGGTTAGGGTTACACAGAGTCAGTTACAATGGTAGGAGATCTACATATCCGTATCGCCAAGCTTGCCTTCCATGCCAAGGAAAGTCCCATCCGGACATGGGACGAAGTCTTCAATCTTGTATCTTCATAGTCCAGGAGTCCGTCCAAAGGTCATAGTCCGGCTATCCGGACACCCCCTAATCCAGGAGTCCCTCACCAGGGCCCAGCCCCTGGTGAACTCATGAGTATAAAATCTAAGTACGTTTATGCGTCCAGACTCGTCATGGTGTAGTTTTTAACCTGAGCCATATTTTTTGTAGTCCAGCGAGGTCCCGTACCAAACAATCATCATCAGAGGATTCGCTGAGCTCGGATGCTATGGAGAGCGGAACGCCCCCAAAGGCCCCTTCCTCCGAACAGGTGGATAACACCGAGGCTTCGTCCCAGAAGGACCCCGGCCAAGGAGGAGAGGGGAAGATCGTGAAGGCGGTGCCTGGAGGTCTGACTTCCAGGGCCGGACACATGGGGGGAGAAAATTCCCATGGGCGCTGACGGCGGGGACCATCTGGAATTCAGCTCCCAGCCGGATACAACTCCGGAGACCAATACGGCTCCAGAATCAGGCAGGCAGCCTCTCTCAGCTGGAGGGGACATGCCTGTTCCATCGGCAACCTCTGTCCAACCAGAGGTGTCGGATGCTTTGTTGGTGGCACTGAAGAGCGCCTCCATCGTCAATGAGCACCGTGCCCTTATGGGTGCGGTGATTCAGAAGATTCAGTCTGCTGAGAGTGGACTGAATGGAGCCTGTATCAGCCTTATAAAAGGTTTTGAGGTATGTTTAATGAGGTTTCGAAGAGTGTCATGGCATGGATAGTAGCCCCTGATACACTGTTCGGTGAAAGAAAGAACTGGACAGAGGATCAAATTTATGTTCGCAGGAAGACTCATTGAATGACATCTATTTCTCTTCTGTTATAAGCAGGAGTCTCTAGCGGCTGCTACCTCTCATACTGCGGAGATCTCTGGACTGAATCAAAGTCTGGAGCGGGCCAAAGAAGAACTTGGCCAATTGAAAATGCAGTTGGGAGATAAACAAGGTATGCACAAGTCTTGTTCGCGTTTATTGCGAATTAATTTGCAGTATGATGAAATAAGCTTCATGATTTGTGCTAGGGATGGTGACCGAAGTCGAGGCTCTTAAAAAGGCTGTGGCCAAGGCCGAGAAAAAGGCATCCACAGAGCAGGCTCAACGCGAGAAGCATGAGGCCAGGGTTATTAAAGCTGAGTAGGAGCTACAAGAGGCCGTGAGGAAATGCGAGACCTTGGAGCAGAGTTTAATGGAGAATGAATCTGAACTCGCCAAGGCGCATCAGGCCACGAGCGATGCCCGGGGGGAAACCCAAAGCGCCCTGCAGGGGATCCAAGAGGCGAGAAAGATCGCAGCGGGTATGGATTTTTCCATCTAAAGCAAGTATTTGAGGGGAAAATTATGTTTCTAATTTTGAATTCGGATTTCTCAGGGGTATTTGCCAAGCTGCCCCGCAGCATATCAGATGCCTCCCAATTCTACCGAGCCAAAGAAAAGAACACTGCGGATAAGCTCTTCTGGTCGCAGTATTTGGCACCGAATTATCCAGTGCCCTTTGTCGATCAACTGAAACAGTTGATCGAGCTGCATAAGGCGGCGGAACTGGCCATGAAGGATAAGATTATCCGGCTATGGCCCGCCAAGCCGATTCCAAGCAGCTACTTCGGGCTCGTGAAGCGGCTTGCGAGTGCCTGCCCTCGACTTGATGTCATCAAGCGGTCGGTCTTATAGAAAGTGCGGGAATGGCCTTCGCCCGCGCAAAGGTGCACTGGGGGAAGATGGATGCTAAAAAGCTGATGACCGAAGGACCGCCAGAGGGGAAGGAGCACTGTAGGCCCGAATTATATTATGAGAGTGTCCGAAAAGGATCCTACCTTGCAGCGGAGCTATGTACCCAGGACATTATATTTCCATGAATGAAAATCATGTTGTCCTTTGTAATGTTTGAACAAGGTCATTTATATTATTTATTGCTTGATATATAAAAGTTTATCCTCCTGCGCGGCCGTTTTATATATTGATCCTGAGAGTTGGCCAGTCGTCGGCTTCTGCCCCCACGTAGGAAGTACGGGGGTGTTCGGGATAAACCTGATCACTCTTTATCCCAGTTTTGGGTCCTTCGAAGGAGGTGTTCAGCATAACGAACCAGGCAATTGGACTATAAGGCTTTATCACTCTCACTTAGCCATACGAGCTTTAGGAAGGTAGGCGCAACCCCTGGTGTACGGAAGACCGCACGGTGGGCTCTATAAGCACCTGATCGGAAGAAAAAACGATCCATCGCACGCTGCATTGGTTATGGCATTATGCGGGAGAAATCCTTAAATATTTTTTGACCTCTCGAACAGTTGACCAGCTCTCGCCGTATCATGACAGTCAGTTTTCGGCTTTCTCTACTGAGGTGCTCGGCCGGAAGAACCGGGACACAATCGCAGTATTTCTCCCAGTGCTACCTTAGCCGATATAGCGGAACGTAAGGTACCAAAACATGGGAGCCGGACAAACCCAACTATTGACCTAAGACATGATTCGAAGCTGATGCATATAATGCTATAGGTTCGGGGTGCCGAACTTTCGTGAAGGCGTTCGGACTTTATTGCCGTGTTATGGGTAAAACGAAGCCCCTGGCATATTTTAAGGCATATCGCTGTGTACGGATGCCACTAGACAAAAGAATTTCAATAAGAAATAACAGCAGGTACGCGTCGTATAAATCCACATGTTGTGTTTGAATAGTACGTCTATGCGTATGAGTACAGGTAATGTGATAAAAAAGGAATATGACTGCGGAACCTGCTGAGACTAGGGGGAAGAAGCTGAGTGCGGATCCGAAGTATAGACGGATGGTCATTGCGGGGAATGTCTAAGGATTCCCTTGCACGTTCAAGCTGCCTCCGTATCGCCCGTCCTCGTCGGCACAAAGGTGAACCTGCGAAGGAAATGTAAAAAATGTTTGCGTGCCGGAGAGCGGTTGAGCCGCCGAGTGCGGCCTGTCCTAGCCTTCGCCGGAGCGTTTAATCGAGCTCTGGACGAGTCGCGCTATCCTTCTGTGAAGTAGTTCGGAGTCCCTTGACGGTGTCCGAGAGCCTGGGCGTCGACTCGAGGTTCGGCTGCAAGGTGCTGCTCGATGCTTCTGCTGTTAAGGAGGTGGTGTACTTGTTGGTGCCGAGGGAAGGTTCGGCCTTGCCATTGACCATGATGACGCAACGTGGATTGGGCATCTTGAGCTTATAGTAGGCATAATGTGGCACCACGCTGAATCGAGCGAACGCGGTTCGTCCGAGCAGTGCCTGATAATCACTGCAGAAAGGGACGATTTCGAAGATTAACTCTTCGGTACGGTAATTTTCTGGTGATCCGAAGACTACCTCAAGGGCAATGGAGCCTGTACAACTGGCTTCCACACCTGGTATAATGCCTCTGAAAGTGGCTTTAGTGGGTTTGATCGTCGAATGATCGATGCCCATCTTGCGCATAGTGTCCTGGTAAAGTAGATTTAGACTGCTGCCTCCGTCCATAAGGACTCGTGTGAGGTGGAACCCGTCAATTATTGGGTCGAGGACTAGTGCGGCTGGATTGCCCTGATTGGCGTTAATCGGACGATCCGTGCGTTTGAAGGTGACCGGCCCTAGTTTATATTGTGGGACGACTAGTTCCGTTAAGTCGGCATCCCTAAGGGGGCGTATCCGGTCTGAGTTGGGAATTTGAGTGGTGTTTACCACATTCACCGATTGAATATGCGGGGGAAATTTCTTTTGCCCTCCTGTGTTCGGTGATCTGGGCTCTTCGCCGCCATCATCGCTTTGAGACCCCCCTTCTCCGTTTTTTGGCGCCTGCCCTGCCGGCTTGTTTGAAGACCCAGCATTCTCTGTTAGTATGGATGGCTGGCGTTCCTGGGGTGCCATGAATTTGGCATTTGCGATAGAGTATGCGGTCAAGACTGGATGGACCCGAATTGTTATTTTTGAGTGGCCCTTTCCGCTGACCGGTCTTTGAGCCCCTAAATCCGGCATTAACTGCCGTCTCTTCGGCGTTTTCACCATATTTGCGGCGCTTGTGTTTGTTGCGTCGTGGTTTGCCGTTGCTATCCCTGGCCTCTTATGTGCCAGGTTTGCTTGTTTTATTGTTACTACGAACCAACCAGCTATCTTCGCCCGCACAAAAGCGGGTCATAAGTGTCGTGAGGGCTGCCATGGATTTTGGCTTCTCTTGGCCGAAGTGCCGGGCGAGCCATTCGTCACGGATGTTATGCTTAAATGCCGCTAAGGCCTCTGCATCCGGACAGTCGACAATTTGGTTCTTCTTAGTTAGGAACCGGGTCCAGAATTTTCTGACCGATTCCCCTGGCTGCTGAGTTATATGACTTAAGTCATCAGCATCCGGCGGTCGCACATAAGTGCCCTGGAAATTGTCCAGAATGCATCTGCCAGCCTCTCCCAACTTCCGATGGAGTTTGCTGGCAAGCTATTGAGCCAATGCCGAGCCGGCCCATTGAGCTTTAGCGGGAGGTACTTGATGGCATGTAAATCATCCCCGCGGGCCATGTGAATGTGGAGGAAGAAGTCTTCTATCCATACCGCAGGGTCTGTAGTACCATCATATGATTCAATGTTTACGGGTTTAAACCCTTCTGGGAATTCGTGATCCATTACTTCATCGGTGAAGCATAGGGGGTGTGCGGTGCCTCTGTGCCGGGCTATATCACGACGCAGTTCATACGAGTCTTGTCTGCTGTATTCGGCCTGGCCGGATTTGCTTTTAATATATCCGGCATGACGGTCATCATCCCGCTTTGGGGCGCGCCCCCGTGATCCGTAGATCGATCTTGCATGTCCTGCTTCGTTTTCCAATGTGTCTAGCAGGTCCCGCGTGTTGCCCCAGGCCTTGGTATTTTTGTTTGAATGGCGGCGGGGTGTGGGCTGGGCTTCGGTTTGGTATGCTCCTCTGTCTCGGCCACGAGGTGGCCGATCAGCCGCATCATACGCTGGTGATGTAGGTTTTACTGCTTCCTCCTCAAGTTGGGGTAGCAGCAACCTGTGCTTTGGGTAACTCTTGGTTGGGCGCTCGAGTTCGTATTCCTCGGCTGCCAGGACTTCAGTCCATCTATCCGCTAGCCGATCTTGATCAGCTCGAAGCTGTTGTTGCTTTCTCTTCAGGCTGTTTGCTGTGGCTATAAGCTGGCGCTTGAAGCGCTCCTGCTCGACGGGATCCTCGGGCACGATAAATTCTTCGTCGCCGAGGCTCACTTCGTCTTCGGAGAGAGGCATGTAATTGTCATCCTCTGATTCTCCGTCTGCTGCTGTTCTGGAGGGCTAGCTTGTTCATCCTCCCGCTCGAGATCTGGCTGCAGGGGATTGTCGTCGTCTTCGGCACTATCCGGAGTGTTATTGTCTCTTGTGCCGGTATCGCTGCTTTTGCTATGGCGGGACTTAGAGCGGCGCCGCTGACGTCGGTGCTTGGATTGCTGTTTGGAGGGATTATCCTCCGTTGTCTTATCGCCATCGCCTTCTTTGGGGGTGTCCACCATGTATATATCATATGATGAGGTGGCAGTCCAGTATACTGGGCGGTGGTTCTGTTCGTCTCTGCATCGTCGTCCATACCGTCGATGTCTTGAACGAAATCGAGCATGTCGGTTAAATCATCGACAGTGGCTACTAAGTGGGTGGTGGGTGGGGAGCGAATTTCTTCGTCGTCCGCATCCCATTCTAGCCGGACATAGTTCGGCCAAGGTTCTCCTGACAAGGAGAGAGACCTTAATGAATTTAGCACATCACCAAAAGGCGAGTGTTGAAAGATATCAGCCGAGGTGAACTCCATGATCGGCGCCCAATCAGATTCGATAGGCATGGATGCAGGCGGTTCGAGGCCTGTGGCCGGGGATGAATCCGAGGATCCGGCGACACAGGTCTCATAGGAGGTGAAGTCAGTATACGGTTCTATCGCCATTGAGTGTGTGGCCTCTGAGGCGGGGTCCATCCACCCGTCCTCGGACGGCGTAATCGACTCCGGATCTTGGGCCGGAGTAGGCACAGGTGTGATCTCCCGAACATCGTCTGGCGGCAGAGCTAAGTCATGATCGTCGTGACTGTGCGGCGCACCTGACATGTGCTTGAATCCGTCAAAGATCAAGTCTTCGCGGATATCGGCAGTATAGTTCAAGTTTCCAAACCTGACCTGATGGCCAGGGGTGTAGCTCTCGATCTGCTCCAGATGGCCAAGCGAGTTGCCCCGCAGTGCGAAGCCGCCGAACACGAAAATCTGTCCGGGGAGGAAAACCTCAACCTGGATCGCATCGTTGCCGATGATCGAAGGGGCCATCAAACCTTGTGGTGACGGCACAGTGGAACTCTCAATGAAAGCACCAATGTCGGTGTCAAAACCGGCGGATCTCGGGTAGGGGGTCCCGAACTGTGCGTCTAAGGCGGATGGTAGCAGGAGGTGGGGGACACGATGTTTACCCAGGTTCGGGCCCTCTCGATGGAGGTAATACCCTACTTCCTGCTTGATTGATCTTCATGATATGAGTATTACAAGAGTTGATCTACCACGAGATCGTAGAGGCTAAACCCTAGAAGCTAGCCTATGGTATGATTGTTGTTGTCCTATGGACTAAACCCTCCGGTTTATATAGACACCGGAGGGGGCTAGGGTTACACAAAGTCGGTTACTAGGGAGGAGATCTACATATCTGTATTTGCCAAGCTTGCCTTCCACGCCAAGGAGAGTCCCATACGGACACGGGACGAAGTCTTCAATCTTGTATCTTCATAGTCCAACAGTCCGGCCAAAGGATATAGTCCGGCTGTCCGAGGACCCCCTAATCTAGGACTCCCTCACTCACCATCAGCAGCGTGGGAGGTCACAATACCTATGGACAAAAGTGGCATCAAGGAAGGATGAGTCACCGCCAAGACCACAAGGTCGTCCCTCTGTTCACTCGGAGAAACAATGCTCGCTAGCCCACGCTGTTGCACTTAAGTTATGTGAACATCCTTAGCATGAGCCGAACTAGATGACTGCAGGTTGGAGGAGAGAGCAACATGCTCAGAGGTATCCATGTCATCATCCTTCTCCTTTCCAGTGTTATCATCATCCGCATCATCACCTTTTCGCCTCCAAATAAATGAGACAAACTCCGGGCCTGATAGAAGTCTGCTGGTTCCCTCCTGAACGTGAAAGCATATCCCTTGAGCTTAACGATCACATCCGCGGAAAAGAAATGTCCCACATCATCTTTCTCCTTAAATAAAATATGAGAGTTAGTCATGGCTACCAGGATACAGACTATCCCACGACGTCTCAGGCTGATGAGATCGACGTCCAAGGTTTTGCCCATTGAAGTGCCAACTGCCCAGAGACCCCAAAAGTGACGAACTGTGTGAGGGACACCGTCGACATGAAGCCAAACCTTCTTGAGTTCCAACTTTAATGGGCTTTAATACCTTTTTCTTTCATAGATTTCTTTACCTCTTGCATATCTTCAGGACTGAGAAATAGAATACCCCTTTTTTCGGAGTTGGCTTCGGAGTTGGTTCAAGAAGTGTCCAATCATTTTCATTACTCAATATATTATTCAATATCAATTCAGGTTGGTCAAATGTTCTTTCCCTGGAAACACAACCAGCACAACTATCAAGGTGGTCTCTGGAAGCATCGGTTAGTCCATTATAAAAGATATCAAGTATTTCATTTTTCTTGAGAGGATGATCAGGCAAAGCATTAAGTAATTGGAGAAGCCTCCCCCAAGCTTGTGGGAGACTCTCTTCTTCAATTTGCACAAAATGAAATATTTCCTTTAAAGCAGCTTGTTTCTTGTGTGCAGGGAAATATTTTGCAGAGAAGTGATAAATCATATCCTGGGGACTACGCACACAACCAGGAGCAAGAGAATTAAACCATATCTTAGCATCACCCTTTAATGAGAAAGGAAATAATTTAAGGATGTAGTAATAGCGACTTTTTCCTCATGAGAAAATAGGGTGGCTATATCATTCAATTTAGTAAGATCTGACACAACAGTTTCAGATTCATAACCATGAAAAGGACCAGATTCAACCAAAGTAATTAACTCAGGATCGACAGAGAATTCATAATCCTTATCAGTAACAAAGATAGGTGAAGTAGCAAAAGCAGGATCATATTTTATTCTATCATTCAAGGATTTTTCTTTCATCTTAACTAATAATTTCTTAAGATCCTCCCTATCATTGCAAGCAAAGAAGTCTCTAGCAGTTTCTTCATCCATAACATAACCCTCAGGAACAATAGGCAATTCATATCTAGGGGGAGAATCATAGTCATCAGTTTCAATAATATCATCAGTTTCAGTAATTTCATTCTCTCTAACCCTAGCAAGTTGTTCATCAAGAAATTCACCTAGCGGCACAGTATTATCAAGCATAGAAGTAGTATCATCATAAGCATCATTCATAGCAGAAGTGGCATCATCAATAACATGCGACATATCGGAATCAATAGCAGGTGTAGGTGTTGCAAGTTTACTCAAAACAGAAGGAGAATCAAGTGCAGAGCTAGATGGTAGTTCCTTACCTCCCCTCATAGTTGAGGGAAAAATCTTGGTTCTTTGATCTTTCTAATTCCTCATAGTGATCAACAGATATAAATCCCAAGTGACTCAGAGAATAGAGCTATGCTCCCCGGCAATAGCGCCAGAAAAAGGTCTTGATAACCAACAAATATAGGGGATCGCAATAGTTTTCGAGGGTAGAGTATTCAACCCAAATTTATTGATTCGACACAAGGGGACCCAAAGAATATTCTCGAGTATTAGCAGCTGAGTTGTCAATTCAACCACACCTAAAAGACTTAATATCTGCAGCAAAGTATTTAGTAGCAAAGTAGTATGGAAGTAGCGGTAACGATGGTAAAAGTAACATTAGTAGTTTTTTAGCAATCGTAACAGTGGCAATGGAAAAGTAACTAAGCAAAGATCACTATGTGAGAAGCTCGTAGGTAATGGATCAATGATGGATAATTATGTCAGATGGCATTCATCATGCAACAGTTATAACATAGGGTGACACAGAACTACACTACTGCAGGATGTTGCTAACGCGACACAACAATCAAAAACCCTTCGACGAAACTGTGTGCGATGCAACAATCGCAAACGGTGGTGTAAAAAACCGTCAAAAAGGTGCAAAACGTTTGCGATGGAGGATGCATCAAACACGGTTCAGATTTTAGTTGCATGTGCGATGCAGGGCATACAGTTCAGTTCAATTAACCGTTTTTTATGAGGAGGAACAAAAGAAACGGGCAGCCAGATGAAGGTGTGTGCGATGTACAGCATACAGTTCACTTGGACGAACTGTTTGTGATTAGGCAACACAAAAGAAACGGTCAGCCAGATCAAGGTGTGTGCGATGTACAGCATACAATTCACTCGGATGAACTATTTGTGATTAGGCAACATAAAAGAAACGGTCAGCCAGATCAAGGTGTGTGTGATACACGACACGCGATTCACTCGTATGAACTGTTCACGTTGAGACAAGAGAACAGAAACGGTTCTATATAACTAATACCATAAATATTGCAAGGTTCAAATTCAAAGATTACAACGCCCAAATTCAAACATTGCAAGTTGCATCATTTCTGAAAAGGGATCAGCCGCTGACAAGTCATGTATGGGTTTGACACAATGACTTCCAATTGCTTTGCCATATGCTCTTCCAATACGAAGTTTGCATTTTTGGAGGCTCTTCCATTCCGCAGTACCTGTCAGCTCTGATAATCATACCATTCATCGTTCCTAATTAAATGCATGTTCAACCTCAGCACCCTCAGCACCTTTGCTCTGGCAAGAAAGAACCTGGCGACTGTAATCTCCGGTAAGGTCCCTCGGTAGGAGTTCAAAGTAATATTTGAGAGATGCGGATCCAGGCATTCGATGTGATTGTCGTTATAAACATTATCCATCTCTGGGCCTATTATTATCTTCAAAAGAAGAGAACATGTTAGTGCCTACATGCAGTTTTGAACACTGCTACATGCCCATTTGGTTGGCAGGATTTGTAAAATGCACCAACGTGCCATCTTCGATCTGGCATGATTAACATGGGCATTTGATTACAATCTAGAAACATGTAGCCTTCTAAAGAAGAGGTTGGATTGGATGAAAAATTCCCTAAGAAAACTAGTGCACATGAATCCAAAGGAGAAATGCATATGGACCATTGTAACCATATGAATGAAGCAACCAATATGGGGTGGGGGTGTATGTCCTGAAATCCTCCAAAATTCCTTCAGAAATCGTAGTACATTGTCATTGTAAACTTGGGAAAAGGTGCAAAAAATTGAACTCCCTTATGGTTAACATTTAACAGGAAAGGAACATCACCTCGATATACAGCTTCTTCAGGCACGGAAAGCATCTCAGGCAACTGACAACTTGGTCCAGGTTGGGGCCGACAGATTCTAGTGCCAAGACCTTCACTGTGCCCAAAGTCTGGGTGAAGCTTCGCTGGATGACAAACGAAAATACATCTTCAAAACTAGAAATACTGTTGATATCAAGAAGGAGAGGTATAAGGCGACTGTTGTACCTGAAAGTTGTAATATTTGACACATGAATAGCCCACCACTTTCAACTTCGACGCAGAAATGACACTGATTCTTGTTGGACCTTGTTGATCAACTACAAGTAATCTCTCAAGTGAAGGTGTGTCATGGATGACCATATTGTGGTCACCTTTTGTGATCTCTCGTTGCAGCACCAGCAACACACATAAATAGTCCAGAGAGTCCTTGAGGTGATGTGCAAGGTAATCGACCAATTCATCGCCTGAAGACGAAGGAACTCGAGTGCAGTACAGCCATGGAGCAGGCGCTCCATGTCATCCTTTGGGATGCGGACGGCGACAAGCTCGGGGTGCTTCAGTCGTGGTATAAAAAGAGTGGGCGTGTCATTAAGGGGGGGAATGGAAGTTCATGAACTTGGCGAGGCGCAGCGTGGGCGCGAAGCGGAGCGCGGACATTGGCAGCAAGCGCATATGCCCATCATTAAAACTGAGCTTCTCGAGCTAATCTATGGCGGGGGATCGGAACCATTTGTCAAGCTTGGCTCGATCCTTGCCATTGGAACAGAAGTTGCCCGTGATAAGGCCTTTGATTGGGCCATGGTGACTGCCGAGGATCTAGGAGAACGCATACAAGCTTTGGCAATAGCCATGGCAGAGCATGTGGGCATCGAGGAGATTGACAGGGGTGAGGAGCCATAGGGGGACGCCACCGCCGGGAAAGGGCGACTGTCCTCGCCCAATATTTGATTGGGAGGAGGGATATGATGACTATCAACATATCATCGGGGAGGTTGTTGATGAAGTCTAGGCCTGCTGGAGTCGCTTGCAGTTCTTTCTCGACCCGCCTCTACTTGTTAGCAGCCTCGTTCTCCACCTCAGCGGCGACGGAAACCTCTGTCTCCATATTCACGCTGTGCTCCGGTGCTTCAGCAGCCCCGGCGTCACCACTCCCTCCGATGTGGCGCTTCAGCAGGATCCTCATACACCGATGACTTTGAGGACTCAGAGCGGCGTCGAGGATGCGGGCGGAGAGAGAGGATTGTGTGTGTGTCGAGGATGGGGGGTGCAGCCGCTCGGCGGAACCATTAATATAGACCAGTGGGAGCGAGGCGGGAGGCGGTCCTAGGCTGTATCGCTTCCCGGTAAGAACGAGACTGCTTAATCTCTATGAATAAAATCTATTAGTTGCAAAAAATAGATAGTGCTATTGATTTTTAGCTGCATATTTTGACAAATCGCAGTGTCTCTTGGCTTAGCGCCGAAGTCTGGCTTTAATTTTCATACCGCAATCTAAACCGTTTACATTGAAGAGATGCACAGATCCTGGGTTGAACAGTTTGTACGCTTCCCGGTGAGCCTGCGCACCAGACTGCGCTCGCACGCCTCACGTTCAGTCAAGCAGCTGTCCACACGACACCTCCTATAGACGTTAAAACCAAGACACTTGGCGTCACGTGATTGGTTAACAGAACGCACACGGTTTGAATTATACAGGCGTTTGAGATATTAAAGTGGCAGCTATTTTTTCAAAATGCCTTAGTTGGCTGTCATTATTCGAGTGCGCCTTCTCTCAGAATGGACATGAAAAATACCACAGCATGTCGGGTGCCATTCCATGATACCATGCCAAGTTTCATGAATTTCATATGAGTTTTGGATTTACTAGAATTTAATAACCAGGTATCTCAATGTTTTGCCGGGAATCAACGGTGCCCGGGTGTTTGAAATTCATTCCCAATGGGACCTAAGAATGCACCCAAGGACACAGATTTGATTTTTCAACCAATTTATATGCACTGGAGCATGTGCATGTAGTTCAAATTTTAATTATGCACATTAATGCATTGAAAACTTAGTTAATGCATAAAAATGTCCAAACGAACCCAGAAAAATCACAAAAATTGACACAACACTACTGTTGTTCTATGTTGACACGAGAGAAAATTTGAAAGCAATAAGAGGCAATGGATATCATTTTGTCCCCAAAGGTGGGACGCTCCCTATTGAAACCATCATGCTTGTTGTGAGAAAGCTCTGGTTTGTGAGAAGCTTATACCCAAACCTGCCCCAAATGGGACAATTTTTTTACCACGACATGTTGATGCCACTCCATGATACCATGCCAAGTTTCATGAATTTCAGACAAGTTTTGGATTTACTAGAATTTAAAAACCAGGTATCTAAACATTTTGCCGGGAATCAACGGTGCCCTGGTGTTTGAAATTCATTCCCATTTCTTGCATGGGACCTAAGCATGCACCCAAGGACACAGATTTGATTTTTCAACCAATTTATATGCACTGGAGAATGTGCATGTAGTTCAAATTTGAATTATGCACATAAATGCATTGAAAACTCAGTTAATGCATAAAAATGTCCAAACGAACCCCGAAAAATCACAAAAATTGACACAACACTCATGTTGTTCTATGTTGACACGAGAAAAAATTTGAAAGCAATAAGAGGCAATGGATATCGTTTCGTCCCCAAAGGTGGGACGTTCCCTATCGAAACCATCATGCTTGTTGTGAGAAAGCTCTGGTTCGTGAGAAGATTATACCCAAACCTGCCCCAAATGGGAAAAAAATTTACCACGACATGATGATGCCGCTCCATGATACCATGCCAAGTTTCATGAATTTCAGACGAGTTTTGGATTTACTAGAATTTAAAAACGAGGTATCTCAATGTTTTGTCGGGAATCAACAGTGCCCTGGTGTTTGAAATTCATTCCCATTTCTTGCATGGGACCTATGCACCCAAGGACACAGATTTGATTTTTGAACCAATTTATATGCACTGGAGCATGTGCATGTAGTTCAAATTTGAATTATGCACATAAATGCATTGCAAACTTAGTTAATGCATAAAAATGTCCAAACGAACCCCGAAAAATTACAAAAATTAACACAACACTCCTGTTGTTCTATGTTGACATGAGAAAAAATTTGAAAGCAATAAGAGGCAATGGATATCGTTTCATCCCCAAAGGTGGGACGTTCCCTGTTGAAACCATCATGCTTGTTGTGAGAAAGATCTAGTTTGTGAGAAGCTTATACCCAAACCTGCCCCAAATGGGACAATTTTTTTACCATGGCATGGTGATGCCGCTCCATGATAGCATGCCAAGTTTCATGAATTTCAGACGAGTTTTGGATTTACTGGAATTTAAAAACCATGCATGTCAACGCTGTGCCGGTAATCATAAGTGCCCTGGTGTTTGAATTTCATTCCCATCTCTTGCATGGGACCTAGAAATTCTCTCAAGGAGACACATGTGATTTTCAACCAACTTTGGTGCACTGGAGCATGTGCTTGTAGTTCGAATTTGAATTATGCACATAAAATGCCTAGAAAACCCAATTAATGTATAAAAAGGCCAAACGAACCCCGAAAAATTCCAAGATTAAACACAACACTCCTGTTGTTCTATGTTGACACGAGAAAAAAAATTGAAAGCAATAAGAGGCAATGGATATCGTTTCGTCCCCATAGGTTGGACGTTCCCTATAGAATCCATCATGCTTGTTGTGAGAAGCTCTGGTTTTTGAGAAGCTTATACCCAAACCTGCCCCAAATGGGACAATTTTTTTACCACGGCATGTTGATGTCGCTCCATGATAGCATGCCGAGTTTCATGAATTTCAGACGAGTTTTGGATTTTCTAGAATTTAAAAACTAGGCATCTCAACGTTTTGCCGGCAATCAACAGTTCCCTGGTGTTTGAATTTCATTCCCATCTCTTGCATGGGACCTAGAAATTCACCCAAGGAGACACATGTGATTTTTCAACCAACTTTGGTGCACTAGAGCATGTGCTTGTAGTTCAGATTTGAATTATGCACATAAAATGCCTAGAAAACCCAGTTAATGTATAAAAAAGGCTAAACGAACACCGAAAATTTCCAAGATTAAACACAACACTCCTGTTGTTCTATGTTGACACTAGAAATTTTTTGAAAGCAATAAGAGGCAACGGATATCGTTCCGTCCCCAAAGGTGGCACGTTCCCTACCGAAACCATCACGCTTGTTGTGAGAAGCTATGGTTTGTGAGAAGCTTATACCCAAACCTGCCCCAAATGGGACAAAAAATTTACCACGGCATGTTGATGCCGCTCCATGATTCCATGCCTAGTTTCTTGAATTTAAGACGAGTTTTGGATACTAGAATTTAAAAACTAGGTATCTCAATGTTTGCAGCCGAGTGATGGTGGCGGCGTGTTTGACATTCGTTCCCATTTCTTGCATGGGACCTAAGCATGCAACCAAGGACAAAGATTTGATTTGTCAACCAGTTTATATGCACTGGAGCGTGTGCATGTAGTTCAAACTCAAATTATGCACCTGAAATGCCTTCAAAACCAAGTTAATGTATAAAAACGTCCAAACGAACCCTGAATAATTCCAATTTTTTTGACGACACACCTATAGTTGCATGTTCACTGCAGATAAAAGTTCTAGCAATTCAAACACAATCCTTTGTAGCTATGACCCCATTACATAATTCAAATCAAGACGAAAAAACAAGTAGATCGCACACAGTTTATTATCACCAACCGTGTGAGATGGCTTACGCGAGAAGGTGCGTCGGCTACAGTCCACAGCCGGCGTGTCAAGCACACTAGCTCGCTCCCCAAAAACTCCCGCCTCTGCATCCCTCGCAATCTCGAAAATATTACTGCCTCGTAATCTCAAAAATATCTACCGCCTGGAAGGTTTTAATGTTTGATAGCACATGATTAGTATGTGCGGACCGTGTGCGATGTCTGTTGCTCCCGCTCTTCTTCAGTCCCTTGATTCAAATTTTCAGTAGCCCCGGCATTTTACTCCCGCCTCTACATCCCTCGCAATCTCAAAAATATCTACTCGCCCTTGATCCAAATTTTCAGTAGCCCCACCTTGTTACTCCCGCCTAGTAAAACTTTCAGTTGCCGCAGTATTTCCTCAAACACAACCTTGCCCCCCCCCCCCCGCCCCTCCACACACACCCCAAAACCTCCGCTCACATAGACACACACAACCCTCGAAACCATTGGTAGGTCGCCGCCATCGCCGGCGCCTCCATCCTCAACCTCTGCATGTGTGTCGGGGAGCTCGAGGAGCCAATGGCCAAAAAGAGGCTTATCGCGGCCTTTTCGCCCGTCGCCCACCTGGTGGCCGCCGAGGTGTCCCTGTCTTCCTCCGCGGGCCCGATCCACCGTCGCCGGTCCCCGATCAGCCCGCCGCCGCGCACCTATGCTGGTTCGAGGATTTCCCCGTCCTCCCTCGGACCCGGCAGCCGACGAGGTCCTACCTCGGGGTCCGGCAGCGGCGGTGGGGGACGTGGATCGCCAAGATTATAGATCGAGAGATCCACACCCGCCGGTGGCTCGGTAGCTTCCACACGGCCGAGCTCGCGGCCATGGAGTACGACCGCTGGCAGGTCCGCTACCACGGCGCGGCGACTAGGCTCAGTTTCCCCTTCGGCACACGTCCGGTCGACCTCGTTCCGCTGGAGCCAGGGTGGTGAGCTCGGCTATGGCACGGGAGAACCGCGAGGCGTGGGACCGCCTCAAGGCCGAGGCCGTCGACGAGGCCTACATGCAAGAGCTCTGCCGGCAGCACCCGGAGCTCGTGGAGGCGGAGCTGGCGATCTTTGCCGACATGGAAGGCGGCGAGGTTATCATGCTCTCCTCCGATGACGAGGTCGAAGGTGGCGGCAATGGCGGCGTGGAGGGCGTCGAGGTGGGCCCCGAAGGCGAGGAGATCGACGTCAACGAGTGGAGGAGTGCCTTCACCAATGACCCCAATGACGGTACCTGATGACCCACAAGTGTAGGGGGTCTATCGTAGTCCTTTCAATAAGTAAGAGTGTCGAACCAAACGAGGAGCAGAAGGAAATGACAAGCGGTTTTCAGTAAGGTATTCTCTGCAAGCACTAAAAATATCGGTAAAAGATAATTTTTTGATAAGGTAATTTGTAACGGGTAACAAGTAACAAAAGTAAATAAGGTGCGGCAAGATGGCCCAATACTTTCTGTACCAAAGGATAAGCCTGGACAAACTCTTATATAGAGAAAAGCGCTCCCGAGGACACATGGGAATTATCGTCAAGCTAGTTTTCATCACGCTCATATGATTCTCGTTCGTTACTTTGATAATTTTGTATGTGGGTGGACCGGTGCTTGGGTACTGCCCTTTCTTGGGCAAGCATCCCACTTATGATTAACCCCTATTTCAACCATCCGCAACTACAAAAGAAGTATTAAGGTAAACCTAACCATAGCATGAAACATATGGATCCAAATCAGCCCCTTACGAAGCAACGCATAAACTAGGGTTTAAGCTTCTGTCACTCTAGCAACCCATCATCTACTCATTACTTCCAAATGGCTTCCTCTAGGCCCAAACATTGGTGAAGTGTCATGTAGTCGACGTTCACATAACTCCACTAGAGGAAAGACAACATACATCTCATCAAAATATCGAACGAATACCAAATTCACATGACTACTTATAGCAAGACTTCTCCCATGTCCTCGGGAACTAACGTAACTACTCACAAATCATATTCATGTTCATAATCAGAGGGGTATTAATATGCATAAAGAATCTGAACATATGATCTTCCAACGAATAAACCAACTAGCATCAACTACAAGGAGTAATCAACACTACTAGCAACCTACAGGTACCAATCCGAGGCTTTGGGACAAAGATTGGATACAAGAGATGAACTAGGGTTTGAGAGGAGATGGTGTTGGTGAAGATGTTGATGGAGATTGACCCCCTCCCGATGAGAGGATCGTTGGTGATGATGATGGCGATGATTTCCCCCTCCCAGTGGGAAGTTTCCCCGGTAGAACAGCTCCGCCGGAGCCCTAGATTGGTTCTGCCAAAGTTCCGCCTCGTGGTCGCGGTGTTTCATTCAGTAAGCTTGCTTATGTTTTTTTCTCGGACGAAAGACATCATATATCAGAAGATGGGCACCGGAGGCCTGCCAGGGGGCCCACAAGGCAGGGGGCGTGCCCAGGGGGTAGGGCACGCCCCCCACCCTCGTGGATGGTGGGTGGCCCCCCTCTGGTACTTTATTCGCTCAGTATTTTTTATTATTCCAAAAAATTCTTCCGTGAAGTTTCAGGACTTTTGGACTTGTGCAGAATAGGTCTCTAATATTTGCTCCTTTTCCAGCCTAGAATTCCAGTTGTCGGCATTCTCCCTCTTCATGTAAACCTTGTAAAATAAGAGAGAATAGGCATAAGTATTGTGACATAATGTGTAATAACAGCCCATAATGCAATAAATATCAATATAAAAGCATGATGCAAAATGGACGTACCAACTCCCCCAAGCTTAGACCTCGCTTGTCCTCAAGCGGAAGCCGGTAACGATAAATATGTCCACATGTTTAGAGATAGAGGTGTCGATAAAATAAAATACGAACATGAGGGCATCATGATCATTCTTATAACAGCAACATATATGGATATTGCCGTATTATTTCTTATGATAAAGTAACAATCTATCCACAATGTCAAGTGTGAATCGGAAACTTCATTGAGAACTAACAAACTATAATCTCAGCCATTGAAGCAATTGCAATTTATCATAACATCAGAAAGAGTCAACATAAGAGTTTTTCAGCAAGTCCACATACTCAACTATCATTTAGTCTTTCACAATTGCTAACACTCACGCAATACTTATGGGTATGGAGTTTTAATCGGACATAGAGAAAGATAGGGGCTTATAGTGTTGCCTCCCAACCTCTTACCTCAAGGGTAATGTCAACAATAATAGTTCATGCTAACTTACATCCAATTGGATATATATATATATATATATATATATATATATATATATATCAGGATCTTTCCAACATAATGTGCTTGCCAAAGGATAAAATGCAAAAAGGAAAGGTGAAGATCACCTGGACTCTTATATAAGGTATAATACAAGAATAAAAGATAGGCCATTCGCAGAGGGAAGCAAAGGTTGTCCTGTGCTTTAAAGTTGGATGCATAAAATCTTAATGCGAAAGAACGTCACTTTATATTGCCACTTGTGATATGGACCTTTATTATGCAGTCCGTCGCTTTTATTGCTTCGATATCACAAGATTGTATAAAGCTTATTTTCTCCACACTAATAAATCATACATATTTAGAGAGCAATTTTTATTGCATGCAACAATGACAACTTACTTGAAGGATCTTACTCAATCCATAGGTAGGTATGCTGGACACTCATGGCAAAACTGGGTTTGAGGATAATTGGAAGCACAAGTAGTATCTTTATTTGGTGCAAAGAATTTGGCTAGCAGGATAGGGAAAGGCAAGCTCAACATGTTGGATGATCCATGACAATATACTTTATTTCGGATATAAGAAAACATAACCCATTACGTTGTCTTCCTTGTCCAACATCAACTCTTTAGCATGTCATATTTTAATGAGTGCTCATAATCATAAAATATGTCCAAGATAGTATATTTAGATGTGAAAACCTCTCTTTATTTATTATTTCCTATTAATTGCAACGATGACCAAAACTATGTTTGTCAACTCTCAACAACTTTTATTCACCATACTCTTTATATGTGAAGTCATTACTCTCCATAAGATCAATATGGTCTCTTTATCCTTTTTATTCTTTCTTTTTCTTATTATTCCCTAAAGATCGTAGTAAGATGATCAAGCCCTTGACTCAACACTAATCTTTCTTGTATATAGCTCACGGACTCGATTACATAGAGAGATCATAAAGCAAAACTCAAAACTAGATCATACTAAAACTTTATTCTAATAGATCAAGATATTACTAAAAGGATCGAACTAAGAAAAACGGTAAAGATAGGAGTGTGGTGGTGATACGATACCGGGGCACCTCCCCCAAGCTTGGCAGCTGCCAAGGGGAGTGCCCGTACTCAATACTCAGTTCTCCTTTGCTCGTGAAGAAGATGATGGTGATGATGGATAGTCGCACATCGAGCGTAGGAGCTCCTCCAGTTTGCGAATAATGCCCTTGAGTGCGGTGATATGCTCCTTCAACAAAAGAATTTCACGAGTGAGATACTTGTTTTGTATGCGAGCTAACTCAATCATCTTGAAAGCTTCAATCTCAGTTGGGGTAAGAAGATTGTGATGAGGTTGAAGGGTGTCTTCTTATGCTGCTGCCGGAGCTTGATCCTCCATGACCTTCTTGATCCTATCATCCTTGTTGATTTCCTCGGGTTATTCTCTCTTCAGCTCTATCTTCATTAGCCAAGCATCGTTGCCTTCATTGTTGGAGGAGGGTGACGACATGATGCCTGGCCTTGACAACTCTGACAGAAAACAGCTCGAAAAAAAAACAGAGGATATTTGCGCGATACGGTGGTCAAAACCTTCGGGAGATTATATAATGATTTTTTACCGACCAAAAGAAGTATCATGCAAGAAAACGGAGTCCATAGGGCACACGAGGTGCCCACGAGGCAGGGGGCGCGCCCAGGGGGGTAGGGCGCGCCCTCCACCCTCGTGAACGCCTCGTGTCCTTCCCGGACTGCTTCTTATTTTCCTATTTTCTTAAATATTCCAAAACGGAGAAAATTTACCATTAGAACTGTTTTGGAGTTGGTTTACTTACCGTACCACATACCTATTCCTATTCGGAGTATGTAACATTCTGGAAGTGTCCCTTATATATTCCTCCGGGGTTACGGTCTCAATAACATTAGTTTCAACATTTATTGGGTTACCTGAGTTATAACGTTTGATTCTTTGACCGTTCACCACCTTTGGATTTGTGCCTTCGAAGTTGTTGATTTTTATGGCGCGGGAACGATAGACCTCCTCGATAACGTAAGGACCTTCCCATTTAGAGAGAAGTTTTCCTACAAAAAAATCTTAAACGAGAGTTGAATAGTAACACATAATCACCTACGTTAAACTCATACTTTTGTATCCTTTTGTCATGCCATCTTTTAACTTTTTCTTTAAATAGTTTGGCCTTCTCATAGGCTTGGGTCCTCTAAGCCGCTCTCATAGAGCGTCTTCAGCGCGGCGCGAGCCTTCACCTCCAGCTCGGCGAAGGCCACCCGGTCCTCGGCCAGGACCTTCTCCTTGCGGTCTAGCTCGGCCCTCTCCACCTTCAGCGCCTGCTCCAGCGTCTCCAACCGGCCACGACGGTCAACAAGCTCAGCGTCATGGTCTTTGACGACAGCCTCCCGAGCCTTCATCCCCTCCTCTTTCTCCTGGCGGATGCGGACCTCCTTCATGACACTTCCGGGCCTTGACGCTCCAGGCTTCGTGCTCCGGGCCTTCCGGGCCTTGATGCTCCACGCGACGGCTGAAGCCTACCTGGGGACAGGGACCTGTCGCCGCAGAGCACCAAGCCCTCGTGAGGAAAGAAAGGGGGAGTTGAGCCGGGTCGGAACAAGCATCTCGCACTGATTCATCATAAGGATATAATGTTCACAAAACACGGCCAGCGCCTTACATACCCCCACGGGGTGCTACTTCGATTCTCTGAAGGAAATAAAAGGTGTTGATCCTAAGGAACGCTGACTACGCGTGCCTCCGCAGGAGACGCCATCATCAACAGTGGGCCGCCAGGCACCGGCGTCAACCCCATCCAGATCACCGACGCCGGTAGCCCGAAGCGCCCGCCCGGCTCCGAGCGCGGTGCAAGCTCGGGGGCTCGTAGTTGTCGTCGCTTGTCTCCGGAGTCGCCAGAAGCTCGGCGGAGGCGCTGGACCCTTCAGCCCCTTCGTTGCTGCCCGAAGAGCTGCCGAGGGGACGATCGACGGGCCTAGTCCTTGCCGCGACGATGCCCCGACCGCCCTTCTCGGGGCAATATTCCAGCCGGCGTCCTTCCGCGTCAAAGACCTTGAAGAACATCAAGGAGGCGCCATCGTATTCTAAGTGGGTCACGAGGGCGCCCCTTGTCCGGCAGACCCGGGTGATCTCGCCCCAGCCTCGGGTCATGTAGACCTTGACCGGAGCAACGACCGCAACCTTCGCTCCGGTCGCAGGTGTGCTGCAGCCAGCGTGCTTCAACCAGAGCTCGAGAGAGCCCCTCGGCGGGATATCGAAGGCGAAGGAGGGAGGAAGACGAATCCAAGATTGAGGAGGCATGGCGGCGTGAAGCACAAGCTCTCGGGAGGAGCCCTCAGCATGGACTCCAGGAGGAACGACGCGCACCGCCGTGACCCGCCGTCACCGACGGCGGTGTCGTCCGTGGCGCTCGGCGTCTACTCCTCCAGGGCCCTCGATGCGAGCGTACAGGGGCAGTGGGAACCCTGGCGGCGGCCGCTCGTACCAGGGCCTCGACACCTCCTGCCGGGCGCCTTCATCTCGGCGGCAGAGGACTAGCCGTTTCTTCGGCGGAAGCAGGTCGGGACCCTCTCCGGGGGCCTTTCCCTTCTCTTCTGCAGAAAACCGGTGAATCGGAGCCATTGTCGCAATGAGGAGCAAGGGCAAAGATGGAGAGGAAGGAGTAGCAAGAAGAGATGGAGCGGAAGGGCTTGCGCCTTTTCGTACTTATAGCCGGAGGAGGTCAACCGTCGGCCTCCACGATCGCAGGTAATCATGACCCATTTTTACATGCAGGGACTTGTCAAGTCGTGCGGTTGTCGAGGCATCATGGGGAAGCGGAGACGCCCACGACCAATCAATCGCCATGCGGCGCCCAAGGCCTTGAGCTGTTGGGCCAGCGGCGCGCTGACTTGCCCCTTCGCTTCTCTGCTAAGCCAAGTCCGGGCGCGCCTTGGGCCGGGGGGGCTACTGTCGGTGTTCTGGGAACGGGGGTCCCTAGACTTGCCTGCCTGCGGCCTACGGCGTGGCTCAAGTGGGGGGCCAATGCAGCCCAGCTTCATCAACTCAAGCTCAAGACCCTCGCGAGGGGCCAAGCCTCGCGGGGCGGACAACAGGGAGCTTCCTCAGGAGCAGCCTCCTCAGGCAGGCTCGCGAGGAGGCGGAGAGATCAAGGCAGGGTACCTCACGAGGGTGCCCCATGACGCAAGCCATGACGATCGAGGATCAGGCGGGCACCAGGCGGGCGCCGGCCTGCGCAGTATCCTTGTTTCCCTTTTGGTGCAAAGGGGGCAAGCACAGGCCAAGGCATCAGGCAAATGTTACCGTTTCGGTGCAACAAGACCAAGACCAGCAGAACGGCAGGATGGAGGTCATCGTGGAGCCCAGGACGGCGTCACCATCAGAGCCTTTGGCTGCCGAAGACCAACTTTAGTCAGGATAAGTGTACCAGATGTTCCCCTTCAAAATGACCAATTGTTGGCGCCCTTCCCGCTCATTATTTGGGGAGAGGCCCAGGGCCTCCGCCTATAAATAGGACTAGCCACCCACGAGATCGAGACCATCTAGAGATCGACCAGAGAGAGAGAGAAGCGACTGGACTCACCCAAGCAGTCCATCGCACCAGCTCAAGAACAGCCCCTCGCAAGGTTGTTCTCCCTTTGTACTGTTCTTCATCAGCCCTTGAGGCAATCCACCACACCACACACTGGAGTAGGGTATTACACCACCACGGTGGCCCGAACCAGTATAAACCTTGTGTCTCTTGTGTTGTTCATCATTCCTAGTTTAGATCCCTCGCAAACCATTAACGTGTGAGCTGGTAGGGGAAAGATCTCCGCGCGCACCCCAGTGTTCGAACCTCAAGGGTCTACCGGAACCCGAAATCCGACAGACTCCGTTTGATATTCCGTTTCTTCGAAACACTGAAATAGGCAAAAAAACAGCAATTCTGGGCTGGGCCTCCGGTTAATAGGTTAGTCCCAAAAGTAATATAAAAGTGGAAAATAAAGCCCAATATAGTCCAAAACAATAGATAATATAGCATGGAGCAATCAAAAATTATAAATACGTTGGAGACGTATCAGGCATCCCCAAGCTTAATTCCTGCTCGTCCTCAAGTAGGTAAATGACAAAAGAGAATTTTTGATGCGGAGTGCTACTTGGCATAATTTCAATGTAATTCTTCTTAATTGTGGTATGAATATTCAGATCCGAAAGATTCAAGACAAAAGTTCATATTGACATAAAAATAATAATACTTCAAGCATACTAACTAAGCAATTATGTCTTCTCAAAATAACATGGCCAAAGAAAGTTCATCCCTACAAAATCATATAGTTTAGTCATGCTCCATTTTCGTCACACAAGAATGCTCTTATCATGCACAACCCCGATGACAAGCCAAGCAATTGTTTCATACTTTAGTAATCTCAAACCTATAAACTTTCACGCAATATATGAGCGCGGGCCATGGACATAGCACTATGGGTGGAATAGAATATAATGATGGGGGTTATGTGGAGAAGACAAAAAAGGAGAAGGTCTCACATCAACGAGGCTAATTAACGGGCTAAGGAGATGCCCATCAATTGATGTTAATGCAAGGAGTAGGGATTTCCATGCAATGGATGCACTAGAGCTATAAATGTATGAAAGCTCAACAAAAGAAACTAAGTGGGTGTGCATCCAACTTGCTTGCTCACGAAGACCTAGGGCATTTGAGGAAGCCCATCATTGGAATATACAAGCCAAGTTCTATAATGAAAAATTCCCACTGGTATATGAAAGTGACAACATATGAAACTCTCTATATGAAAAACATGGTGCTACTTTGAAGCACAATATATGAGACTCGCTATATGAAGAACATGGTGCTACTTTGAAGCACAAGTGTGGAAAAAGAGATAGTAACATTGCCCCTTTTCATTTTCCCTTTTTTTGGCCTTTTTTTTCTTTTGGCCTTTCTCTTTTTCTTTTGGGACAATGCTCTAGAAAATAATGATCATCACACTTCTATTTATTTACAACTCAATGATTACAACTGGATACTAGAACAAAGTATGACTCTAAATGAATGCCTCCGGCGGTGTACCGGGATATGCAATGAATCAAGAGTGACATGTATGAAAGAATTATGAACGGTAGCTTTGCCACAAATACCATGCCAACGACATGATCATGCTAAGCAATATGACAATGATGAATGTGTCATGAAGAACGGTATGGTGGAAAGTTGCATGGCAATATATCTCGGAATGGCTATGGAAATGCCATAATAGGTAGGTATGGTGGCTGTTTTGAGGAAGATATAAGGAGGTTTATGTGTGAAAGAGCGTATCATATCACGGGGTTTGGATGCACCGGCGAAGTTTGCACCAACTCTCAATGTGAGAAAGGGCAATGCACGGTACTGAAGAGGCTAGCAATGATGGAAAGGTGAGAGTGCATATAATCCATGGACTCAACATTAGTCATAAAGAACTCACATACTTATTGAAAAAATATACAAGCCATCAAAAACCAAAGCACTACGCGCATGCTCCTAGGGGGATAGATTGGTAGGAAAAGACCATCGCTCGTCCCCGACCGCCACTCATAAGGAGGACAATCAAATAACACCTCATGTTTCAAATTTGTTACATAACGTTTACCATACGTGCATGCTACGGGACTTGCAAACTTCAACACAAGCATTTCTAAATTTCACAACTACTCAACTAGCACGACTTTGATATTATCACCTCAATATCTCAAAACAATTATCAAGCATCAAACTTTTCTTAGTATTCAACGCACTCAAAAGAAAGTTTTACAAATCTTGAATACCAAGCATATTATTGTTTTAAGCAAATTACCATGCTATTTAAGACTCTCAAAATAATCTAAGTGAAGCATAAGAGATCAATAGTTTCTTTAAAACAAATCCACCACTGTGCTCTAAAAGATATAAGTGAAGTACTAGAGCAAAACTATCAAGCTCAAAAGATATAAGTGAAGCACATAGAGCAAAACTATCAAGCTCAAAAGATATAAGTGAAGCACATAGAGTATTCTAACAAATTCCAATTCATGTATGGATCTCTCAAAAGGTGTGTACATCAAGTATGATTGTGGTAAACTAACAAGCAAAGACGCAAATAATACAAGACGCTCCAAGCAAAACACATATCATGTGGTGAATAAAAATATAGCTCCAAGTAAAGTTACCGATGGAAGTGGACGAAAGAGGGGATGCCTTCCGGGCCATCCCCAAGCTTTGACTTTTTGGTGTCCTTGTATTATCTTGGGGTTGCCATGGGCATCTCCAAGCTTAGGCTCTTGCCACTCCTTGTTCCATAATCCATCAAAAAAATTCACCCAAAACTTGAAAACTTCACAACACAAAACTCAACAGAAATCTCGTGAGCTCCGTTAGCGAAAGAAAACAAAAGACCACTTCAAGGTACTGTAATTAACTCATTATTTATTTATATTGGTGTTAAACCTACTTTATTCCAACTTTTCTATGGATTATAAACTATTTTACTAGCCATAGATTCATCAAAATAAGCAAACAACACACGAAAAACAAAATCTGTCAAAAGCAGAACAGTCTGTAGTAATCTGCAACTAACGCAAACTTCTGGAACTCCAAAAATTCATCCAAAATAGGAATACCTAGGCAATTTGTTTATTGATCAGAAGCAATTGGAATTACTATTTTATCACGTTCTGGTGATTTTTAACAATTATTTTCGTGAACCGAAAGTTTCTGGAAATTACAGCAAGATCAAATAACTATTGTCCAAGAAGATCCTATAGGTTTAACTTGGCACAAACACTAATTAAAACATAAAACCACATCTAAACAGAAGGTAGATGGATTATTTATTCCTAAACAGAATCAAAAACTAAAAACTAAAAATAAAATTAGGTTGCCTCCCAACAAGCGCTATCGTTTAATGCCCCTAGCTAGGCATTGATAATTTTAATGACGCTCACATGAAGGACAAGAATTGAAGCACAAAGAGAGCATCATAAAACATGTGACAAAACACATCTATGTCTAACATACTTCCTATGCATAGGCATCTTATAGGCAAACAAATTATCAAGACAAGCAAAAACTAGCATATGCAAGGAAGTGGAAAGAAACAATAGCAATCTCAACATGGCGAGAGGTAATTTAGCAACATGAAAATTTCTACAACCATATTTTCCTCTCTCATAATAATTACATGTAAGATCATAAGCAAACTCAACAATATAGCTATCACAAAACATATGCTTAACACGATCCACATGTATGCAAAGTTGACACTCTTCCAAAATAGTGGGATTAACATTAGCTAAAGTCATGACCTCTCCAAACCCACTTTTATCAAAAACTTCATAAGATTGATCAAAATCCAAATATGTGGGATCTAAAGTTGACACTCTTCCAAACCCACTTTCAATACTATTGCAAACATTATTATCAATCTCATATTCATCATGGGGCTTAAATAAATTTTCAAGATCATAAGAAGAATCACCCCAATCATGATCATTGCAACAAGTAGTAGACATAGCAAAACTAGCATCCCCAAGCTTAGGGTTTTGCATATTATTAGCACAATTGACATTAATAGAATTTATAATAACATCATTGTAATCATGCTTTTTATTCAAAGATCTATCGTGAATCACTTCATAAGTTTCTTCTTTCAACACTTCATCACAATTTTCAGATTCACGAATTTCAAGCAAAACCTCATAAAGATAATCTAGTGCACAAAACTCACTAGCAATAGGTTCATCATAATTGGATCTCTTATAGAGATTAGCAAGGGGATGAGGATCCATAATAATAGATTTTCAGGAAGCGAAGATGCAAGCATATAGAAGGCACATGGCAACACAAGCAAACAAGAAGCAAGCTGAAAGAGACGAACGGAAAAGAGAGGGCGAATAAAAAGGCAAGGGTGAAGTGGGGGAGAGGAAAATGAGAGACAAATGGCAAATAATGTAATGCGAGAGATAAGGGATTGTGATGGGTACTTGGTATGTTGACTTTTGCGTAGACTATCCGGCAACGGCGCCAGAAGTCCTTCTTGCTACGTCCTGAGCTTGCGTTGGTTTTCCCCGAAGAGGAGAGGATGATGCAACAGAGCAGCGTAAGTATTTCCCTCAGTTTTTGAGAACCAAGGTATCAATCCAGTAGGAGGCCACGCGCGAGTCCCTCGTACCTACACAAAGCAAATAGCTCCTCGCAACCAACGCGAATAGGGGTTGTCAATCCCTTCACGGTCACTTACGAGAGTGAGATCTGATAGAGATGATAGATAATATTTTTGGTATTTTTGGTATAAAGATGCAAAGTAAAATAAAAGGCAAAGTAAAGATCAAAACAATAATAAAGCGTAGGAAGATTAATATGATGAGAATAGACCCGGGGGCCATAGATTTCACTAGTGGCTTCTCTCAAGAGCATAGGTATTCTACGGTGGGTGAGCAATTCTGTTGAGCAATTGATGAATTGAGCATAGTTATGAGAGTATCTAGGTATGATCATGTATATAGGCATCACGTCCGAGACAAGTAGACCGACTCCTGCCTGCATCTACTACTATTACTCCACTCATCGACCGCTATCCAGCATGCATCTAGAGTATTAAGTTAATGAAAACAGAGTAACGCCTTAAGCAAGATGACATGATGTAGAGGAATAAATTCATGCAATATGATAAATACCCCATCTTGTTATCCTCGATGGCAACAATACAATACGTGTCTTGCTACCCCTACTGTCACTGGGAAAGGACACTGCAAGATTGAACCCAAAGCTAAGCACTTCTCCCATTGCAAGAACTACCAATCTAGTTGGCCAAACCAAAAGGATAATTCGAAGAGACTTGCAAAGATAACTCAATCATACATAAAAGAATTCAGAAAAGATTCTAATATTGCTCATAGATAATCTTGATCATAAACCCACAATTCATCGGTCTCAACAAACACACCGCCAAAAGAAGATTACATCGAATAGATCTCCACGAGAGAGGGGGAGAACATTGTACTGAGATCCAAAAAGAGAGAAGAAGCCATCTAGCTACTAACTATGGACCCGAAGGTCTGAGGTAAACTACTCACACTTCAACAGAGAGGTTTTGATGATGATGTAGAAGCCCTCCATGGTGGAATCCCCTTCCGGCGGAGCTCCGGAACAGGCCCCAAGATGGGATCTCGTGGATACAGAAAGTTGCGGCGGTGGAATTAGGTTTTTGGCTCTGTATCTGATCTGACGGGATTACGTAGGTATATATAGGAGGAAGAAGTACGTCGGTGGAGCCTCGAGGGGCCCACGAGGTAGGGGACGCGCCCTAGGGGGGGCGCGCCCTCCACCCTCGTGGCCGCCTCAGAGCTTTCTTGACGGAGGGTCCAAGTCTCCTGGGTCTTATCCGATGAGAAAATCATGTTCCCGAAGATTTCATTCCGTTTGAGCTCCGTTTGATATTCCGTTTCTTTGAAACACTGAAATAGGCAAAAAACAGCAATTCTGGGCTGGGCCTCCGGTTAATAGGTTTGTCCCAAAAGTAATATAAAAGTGGAAAATAAAGCCCAATATAGTCCAAAACAATAGATAATATAGCATGGAGCAATCAAAAATTATAGATACGTTGGAGACGTATCATAGGGCGCGCCCCCCACCCTCGTGGATGGTGGGTGGCCCTCCTCTGGTACTTTCTTCGCTCACTATTTTTTATTTATTCCAAAAACTTCTTCCATGAAGTTTCAGGACTTTTGGAGTTGTGCAGAATAGGTCTCTAATATTTGCTCCTTTTCCAGCCCAGAATTCCAGCTGCCGGCATTCTCCCTCTTCATGTAAACCTTGTAAAATAAGAGAGAATAGGCATAAGTATTGCGACATAACATGTAATAACAGCCCATAATGCAATAAATATCAATATAAAAAGCATGATGCAAAATGGGCGATCGAGACTGCCCGGACTGCTCATGACACACGCATGCACAGACGAGGAAGGATTGACTCAACTTCTACTTCGACCGAAAGTAGTTAAGCTTAGTTTAAATTTATGTTTTTTGTTCGGTTATGCAAAACTATCTATGTTTATGTTTGAATGCATGGTACTTTCGGTTGTACCTACTTTGAACTTGATCAAATTGAAGTTTACAACCTTAAGTTTAGCGGATCGACTAGAAAAGCCAAAAATTGCTGAGTATATATATATATATATATATATATATATATATATATATATATATATATATATATATATATATATATCCACTAAGAGTTTTAGTCCTTCAACTTTTTAAGGATCGCCTAGAGATGTCCGTATGACTTGTTTATTTCAGTTCTTCAGAATGTGATGCTCTATATGTGCAACTATTTGCTGTGCAGTTCAATTTCATCAATAACAGTTTCAACAATGCCACTATGAATTACGATATTTGGTTGTTGTTAAGGATATTGTAGTTAACATGCATTTTCGTTTTACTAACAATAACTAGTGTACTGTAGACTTGCACAATACCAGTTTGAATGACTACTTGCTTGTTTTTAAATGTTATGCCTGATGCAGTTAACACACATTTCCACTTCTTGTTTTGCTTAACTAGGGTGCTTAAGCCTACACACTGAAGCTATCATTTGTAGATTATGTTGTCTACCATGGATATATTTGGTTGATGTTTAGCCTGTTGTGCTTAACATGCCTATATATGCACTCATGCAGGACAATATTGAGAACGGTGTTGTTTTACATCGAGGTTAGTTTCATCGCATTGCTTATATGTACTCACTGTTCAGGATATCGGTAGCTGGTACCATATAGCCTGGGGCTGATAAGGGATTAATCATCGAATCAGACATTTCACTGAATATATCTGTAAACCATTTATCAGTAGGTTAACTAGGGCCATATTTAATATATCTGAGGCTACATAGCAACATGCATTGTACTGAATGACTAAATATGCAATCCCAGACTACATAGAAACAAGGAAGAGTGTTACCTTAATGTTCTGATGATGTCTAGATATACATGTAATAAAATCTTATATAATGGGATGGAGGGAGTGTTGTACTACATCATTTTTCAACTGTTGTTTAGCTTCTAATATTAAGTTGGTGCTTTTAGGTACATATGTCATTGCCAAAGATCCACATTTCGACCCTTTCTGCGTATGGGGCAATGAGATATTCATGAACCAGCATCAAGTGAGGAAACTTTGTAGTTCAACATCATTTCATCCCTTGCATATTATAGTTCAACATGAAGCCTTTGTAGCCTGGTGGCAGTGACTGAAGAACTCTGTCAATAACACTCTCAATTGGAAGATCAATTCCCAGCTGAGTCAAGTGGTTATGATACCCAGACATTTTGAGTATGTGTTCACTGATAGAACTGTTCTCCTCCATCTTACAGCTATAGAACTTGTTGGAGACTTCATATCTCTCAACCCGGGCATTAGCTTGAAATATCAACTTCAGCTCTTGGAATATCTCATATGCTCTGTGGCGTTCAAAATGTCTTTGAAGTCCCGGTTCTAAGCCGTAATGCATGGCACACTGTACTATCGATTAGTCATCAAATCGAGCCTGCCAGACATTCATAACATCTGCATCAGCTCCTGCAGCAGGTCTGTCACCTAGCGGTGCATCAAGGACATAATTCTTTTGTGCAGCAATGAGGATAATCCTCAAGTTACGGAGCCAGTCCGTGTAGTTGCTACCATCATCTTTCAACTTAGTTTTCTCTAGGAACACATTAAAATTCAAGGGAACGGTAGCACCGGTCATTGATCTACAACACAGATATGCAAAAACTATTAATACTAAGTTCATGATAAATTTTAGTTCAAATAATCAAATTACTAATGAACTCCCACTTAAATCAACATCCCTCATGTTATCTAAGTGATACATGATCATCACGTGAGATGGGGTAGTCTTCAATGGTGAACATCTCTATGTTGATCATATCTACTGTCTGACTCACGTTCAACCTTTCGATCTCCAGTGTTCCGAGACCATGTGTGTACATGCTAGGCTCGTCAAGTTTAACCTAAGTATTCTGCATGTGCAAAACTGGCTTACACCCGTTGTATGTGAACGTAGAGTCTATCACACCTTATCATCACGAGGTGCTTCGAAACGACGAACTTTAGCAACGGTGCACACTCGGGGAGAACACTTTTATCTTGAAATTAAGTGAAGGGGTCATCTTATAATGCTACGTCGTTCTAAGCAAAATAAGATGCATAAAGGATAAACATCACATGCAATCAAAATATGTGACATGATATTGCCATCATCATCTTGTGCATTTGATCTCCATCTCCAAAGCATCGGCATGATCTCCATCGTCACCGGCGTGACACCTTGATCTCCATCATTGTGTTGGGGTCGTCTCGCCAACTATTGCTTCTACAACTATTGCTAACGTATAGCGTAAAGTAAAGCAATTACATGGCGCTTAGTTATTGACACGCATGTCATACAATAATTAAAGGCAACCCTAAGGCTCCTTCTGGTTGTTGTACTCATCGACATGCAAGTCGTGAACTTATTACAAAACATGATCATCTCATACATCAACATATATCAAATCACGTCTTGACCTATCACATCACAACATACCCTGCAAAAACAAGTTAGACGTCATCTACTTTGTTGTTGCAAGTTTTACGTGGCTACTGCAGGCAACTAGCAGGAACCGTTCTTACCTACGCAAAACCACAACAGTGATTATCAAGTTTGCTGTTTTAACCTTCTGCAAGGACCGGCCGTAGTCAAATTTGATTCAACTAAAGTGAGAAACAGACAGTTGCCAGCCACCTTATGCAAAACAACTTGCATCAGTCGGTGGAACTGGTCTCATGTACGTAGACATGTAAGGTTGGTCCAGGCCGCTTCATTCCACAATACCGTCGAATCAAAATAAGACGTTGGTGGTACGCAGTATGAACATCACCGCCCACAACTCCTTTGTGTTCTACTCGTGCATATCATCTACGCATAGACCAGACTCTGATACCACTGTTGGGGAACATTGCATGGAAAACAAAAAATTTCTACGCACACGCAAGATCTATCCATGGAGATGGATAGCTACGAGAGGGGGAGAGCATCTACATACCCTTGTAGATCGCTAAGCGGAAGCATTTACCAACGCGGTTGATGTAGTCGTACACCTTCACGATCCGTCCCGATCAAGTACCGAACGTACGGCACCTCCATGTTCAGCACACGTTCAGCTCGATGATGTCCTCGCCTTCTTGATCCAGCAAGAGGGGCGATCCGGCAGCATGATAGCATGGTGACGGTGGTGGTGAAGAACGATCTCCCCAGGGCTTTGAAAAGCACAACGGAAACTATGACGAAGGATAAACTAGAGGGGGCGGGGTTTCCGGCACACAGCTTGGTAAATCTTGATGTCTCCCGGGTGCTAGCTGTCGATGTCAAAACCGGCAGATCTCGGGTAGGGGGTCCCGAACTATGCGTCTAAGGTCGATGGTAACAGGAGACAGGGGAAACGATGTTTACCCAGGTTCGGGCCCTCTCTATGGAGGTAATACCCTACATCCTGCTTGATTGATCTTGATGAATATGAGTATTACAAGAGTTGATCTACCACGAGATCGTAATGGCAAAACCCTAGAAGTCTAGCCTGTATGACTAAGGTAATGAGTATGTCCCTTCCGGACTAAGTCCTCCGGTTTATATAGACACCCGAAGGATCTAGGGTTACACAAGGTCGGTTACAAAGGAAAAGAATCTACATATCCGATCGCCAAGCTTGCCTTCCATGCCAAGGAGAGTCCCATCCGGACACGGGTGCGGTCTTCGGTCTTTGTCGTGCTTTTGTCACGACAGATGTCCTCATGAAAGGACTTAGTCATGGAGCCATCGCTACGGGTTAGCTTAAAGGTGTTAAAGCGGACAAGGGACGCAAGAGAGTTTTATACTAGTTCGGCCCCTTAAGATGAAGGTAAAAGCCTACGTCTAGTTGTGATGGAATTGATGGGGTTTCGATGACCAGGGAGCGAATACGCTTTGCCTGGGTCTCGAGTTGTTGTTTGTTGTCCCTGAACCGCCGCCGGTTCGTCCCCTTATATACATGGGTTGACGCCCGTCGGTTTACAGAATCCCGAGGCCGGCCCATAAACGTGTCCGGCTCGGTCTCCGCTCTTTCTACCTTACAATGCAAGTTACATATCAATGTCGGTTTATATCTACAGGCCTTAAACCGGTTCTGGGCCCTGGGCCTTTATACAGCGTCACCATCTGTCTTCATGGGCTTCAAGTATAATGAACTACTGATGGAGTTAACCCGGCCTCTCCTTGCCGGTTTATGCCTAGTGGTAATATCCCCAACATTAGGCCCCAGACTGATTTGAACTGGTTCATGTCAGTCCTCAATATTCAAGAAAACTTCTTCTTCAACATCTTCACATAATTTTGTAAACCGCCGTGACGTCATCTTGCCGGACCGTGGTAAACCGCCGTGACGTCATCTGCTATTAAAAATTGTGTATAGCCCATCTTCATTAATGGGCCTCCGACAATCGAGGCGACAACTCCGCCTTATTTCCAAATTTCTGGCTCCTCGATTTTTGCGCCTGACACATATCCCTTGCCTTTATAAATAGGGCCGAGGGGTCATTTTCACTTTTCCCCCTCGTGCCTCTTGGCGTCATCGTCTTCCTCGCGCTGCTCAACCTCTGGAGCTCCGCCGCCACCGTCGACCGTCGCCTCTGCTTCAACTCTGGCCGCTGCATCATCCTGAGCGTACCAGAGAAACGCGATGCTTCTCCGCTCTTCCATTAGCATCAGTAAGCTCCCTGTTCTTCCGCCATAGATCTGTTTCTAGGGTTTCGGTGTTCCTCGGTGTTCGTCGGTGTTCATCGCTTGTATAATAGCTCTTTGATCCAAACCTTGATATTCATCCTGTTCAGTGATAGCCGTAGCCCTTATTTTCCATCTAATGCACCTTATTTAAATAGAAGATCCCGTCTGAACCTTCATCAACTGCTTGAGCATCGATATTTAGGTCTAGATATATTTTCATTTTCTGATATGCGGCAGATCCAAAATTATAACACCAACTTGTGAAATCTGTTTTTCCTTCACTTATACATCTGTAAACTTGTATCTTCAATGTCAGATTAGGCGGTTTAACTAATCGAGAAATGATGACCCAGTATATACCACTAGTCCCCTTGTTGAACCGCCAATGCTTCACCATTGTACTGTTTGCACTGTAAAACTCCGGTTTACAAGTAGCTAACTCCGGTTTAATAATATGCTTACATCCTTGTACTGTCGTATAGTTGTCCACTGTAAATATTTAAAGCGGTAATCATCATGTTGTAGATCTTGCATTACCATGGCCAAGCAAGTTTATAAATGCAATTGGGCTAGTTTGCGAGTTACCAAAGAGCAGTTAGATAATCTTGTCAAAACGGGCGCTTTAGCCAAGAAGGATGTCATCCAGTGGAGGGTTCCTGGCCCGGAATGTCCTCCTATACCCAAGTATGGAGAGGTTGTTGGTTTTGCTGATCACTTAAGCCGGGGTTTCAGCCCTCCCGGTTCAAAATTCTTCCGGGATGTATTGGCCAATTTTCAACTGCACCCTCAAGACATCAGTCCTAACTCTGTGACCAACATCTGCCACTTCCAAGTTTTTTGCGAGGTTTACCTTCAAGAGGAACCCACAATAGAACTGTTCAAAGATTTCTTTCACCTAAACCGCCGTACAGAATTCACAGATGGACCCAACACTGAATTAGGCGGGATGGCGGTTAATAAGAGGAAGGAAGTTACCTTTCCTCATCCTAAAATTCACAGTCATCCTAAGGAGTGGAACGCCACTTAGTTTTATTGCAAAGACACATCTCCACCTGATGAAAACCCGTTGCCGGGTTACCGTCCTGAACGCCTGAGCAACACACATCCTTTCTCGCAAAGGTTCACTGCAAAAGAGAGGGCCAACTATGCTCCTCAATTATCAAAGCTGAGAGCCTTCCTAGCCAACGGTTTAACAGGGGTTGACCTGGCTCGATGTTGGATAGGCTGGAGTATTCTTCCCTTAAGCCGGCGCTCCGGTTTGATGTGTGAGTATATAGGGAGTGTGAAGGATGCTCTGCGGCATATTGACATTCAGCTTGAAGAAGTCACTGAGGCCGTAAAAAATATGTTGAACGAATCGGAGGCCGTCTGTGCCCAAACCGGACTACTCCCTTTCTGTACCTTCAACAAACCGCCAGCTGGAAGAATCACATAAATTTTTTTTCTCGGAAATTGCTTCTGTCCAAATACTCTCTGAAAATGCGATTACTTTCTGATAGGGTAATGATCCGTTCTGGAACAAGAAACCCCCGCAAGACAAACCGGCGAAGCCTCAAGACAAACCGGTCAAGTCAGTTCGTCCAAAAACCAAGGTTGTGAAAAAACGTGACAACAAGAAGAGGACCAATGCATCCTCCGATCCACCAGCTGATGATGATGTGGGTAACCCAGAATTAGAAGTAGAACTTGACTCACTTGGTTCATTTTTCGTACGCCTTATTGATGATGATTATTGCCACGACGACGCTGAAGGCAGCCAAGTCGATGTTGTAGAGGTAATCACTCTTTCCTCCGATTCAGATCCTTTGCCAATACTAAAAATCCGTCGAGCAAACCGGAAAGTTAAATTTTCTCATCCTCTTGCTTACTTGGACCCGAACTTTCTTGTGACGACACAACAGCACAAAGCTCGCCGCACAACCCGGCATAGCGTCCAGGTAGTTACCTCCGTCGGTTTACCGAACACTCCGGTTCGGAAACGCCGATCAGAGGCCTCTTACCCCCTTGACACTTCACACCCCAAAGCGGGTTGTTTTCGTCAACCTCTTAACCCATCCGATTCCAATTATCAGGGCACTTCTCACTCATCATCTGGTGAATCATCTGCCACAAAGCTTCCACCACTTAAAACAGCGCTTGGGTGAGCCATACTCTTACTTATATCCTTGATATGTTACTTAATATATACTGTACTGATCCTTATGTTTTCTTTTCTCAGTGTTAAGCCCAGACCAATCAAGAAGGCTCGGTTGAATAAACTGGCTGATGAAGACGTGGCTGTTGATCCGCAGAAAACTCCAGATCCTGAAGAGGCCAACATTGATGACATGCTGAATGACCCGCCGCCTCAAGATCATGACTTCGTTGTAGAGCAGGCAGAGGTTGATACCACCAGCCAACAAGCCCTATCCGGACTGACAAACCGGTCAATCCGGTAAAAGATACTGACAAAATGGCAACTCTAGTACGAGCTGCTGAGGAGAAGGATGATAATGTTTTGATTACTGGCATTGGCCATACTGATCCAGGAAATCCTGTCGCTTTTTCAAAACATATCGCCAAAGAGGAATTCTCTGCAATTGGTAAAGGCAAATGGAATGCCGATCTGTCCACTTATGCCCATCTGAATGCTCAAGACCTTCATTCAGGCTATCTGAACCGTCTATACACCAGTCGTGACTATGAAGCCGGCTTGGTAAATATGATGCAGGAACGATATGAGGTAATTTCATAAGTGCTTTTCCCTTATATTGAATTGCAGTTTATCAACTCCAGTAGCCCCCAAGTGACGGTTTAAGATATCAATCTAAACCGGGACTTAGTAAAAAAGTTATGCTTTGCAACAATACATCTGAACTTCACTGAAGTATCCCTCAAGTGCCGGTTTAACTTTATAAAGATGAAGCGGGACTTTGTAGAAGAAATTCCCGTATCAGCATTCTTTGAGCAAATATCCATTAGCCCCCAAGTGCCAAGTTGAATACTTGTATTATGCTTGGGACTTTGTAGAAAAAGTATGATGAAGAGGAAATATGCATTAGCCCCCAGGTACCAAGGGCATAACTTGTTATGTGCTTGGTACTTCAAATATGTACTGTCATCTCATCATATAACTGTCTCTTTGTAGGCCGAGCTGAGCAAGAAAGAGAGCCAAATCGCTGATCTGCAGGAGAACCTTAAATCGCAACAAGCTGAAACCTCCAAGGCGAAGGAAGAATTGACCATCGCTCTAGGCGCTATGGAGAAACTGAAAGAAGGTTTCAACAAGGAGCGGACGGATTGGGAGAGTGAAAAAGCCGATTTGATCAAAAGGGCTGAGAAAGCAAAGGCCGCTCTTAAACCGGTGGTTGATGAATTGACCAGTGTAAAGCGGCAGGTTCATGCCATGACTGCAGCTGTGTTTGGTAAGCACCCTTGATTCCTGACTTCAACATATCCTTTCATGCATTTGCCGGTTCACTAACCCTTGCAATGACACAGGAACTCGCATTAGCCACTTGGGATCTGATGTTCAGAAGAAGTTGAAAGCAACCTACACCCTGATAGAGCAGTTGTATACATGCGCTCAACGGATTATCTATGCTGCTTCACACAACAATCCGCCTCCCACCTTGATCAAAGATGCCTTAGAAAGGTTGTCCATGCTTCCTGCCGGGGTAGACGAGTTAAAAAAGTCTGCCGCTAGAACGGGTGCTTTAGCCGCACTGACCCGGGCAAAAGCATGGGTTCCTGACTTTGATCCAGTTGAAGCGGCCCAAGGTTATCCCAGTTTGAAGGAAGACGGAACAGAATTTGGCGAAGATGATCTCCGGATCATAAACCGGGAAGTACGCCCATTGGCTTGTCAGCTAGTTGAAGAAGCGGACCTTTCATACTATCAAGCAAGCTATGATGACAAGAATAAGCGGGTTGCTGCACCGATCCCAGAAGCTCGGAATCTTATCCCGCCAATCCGTAAGCACACCTATGCCCCTGATATTGAACCGTCCACGCTAATAAGTGATGAAGTTGTATTCCAAGCCCTAACTGGGATCAACTGGGCAACTGCTGATTTCCAGCCACTGGGTAGAGAAGAAGAAGTTGAACCGGCGCGAGATGATCCACAACCTTCAGGCCAAGCTGGTGACCAATCATGAACCGGAGGCCGGTTTAATCTTCTACATGCTGCATCATGTATTTGAGAAAATAATTATCCTTTTGGGCACTGGAACGCCTTGTAATAGGCTTAGTTAAAATACTTGGTCTGGTATGCCTTCGTGCATATTTATCTGCAACTGATGCTTGTTTAATCCGGCATATTTAAATGATATTCATAATCCATAGTCATTTATTCAAGCTGTTCCTGCAGATAAAAGCTGAAAGCGCCCTAGCGATTTACTCCCGGGCGGGTTATGATATCTAATATGTATATGACCAAGGTGTGTAACCAAGGCTGTAAAAGATAATCAAACACAGAGATATATGTAATACATGTGACCTTTTTATGCATAAGATGGGCTAACCAACGTTGTGTGAGGGCCATAACCCAACTCTTGGAGAAGTAGCTCATGTTATATGAAGCCAGTTTATAATAAAACCGCTCCGCGTTATGATAAACACCGGTTTACTCCATACTGGGACTTTGATTCAAAACCAGACCGGGCTGATAGTCTCCGGATTACGATTTGATCGTGTATTGTCCACTTGTAATTTGTCAATCTAACCAGGTTGATAACACCGGTTTGAAAAAAAAAACATCATAAATCTTATCAAAAAGAAAGAAAAAATTCGATCAAAGGCAAATAAAACCGTTTTAGTCGAGGCTTTTCACGGGCTGCCAGGCCCCAAATTCGAGGCTTTTCATGGGCTGCCAGGCCACTGAGTTAAACCATTTTTGCAAAGCCTTTCAAGATGGTCCGCAATCCTTAACCAATCATCGTTTTAACTTGACAAGTTCAGGGTCTGTATTTTATAATAACTTGTCAAAGTTCGAAGGGTCATACCAGGTTTACCTGGGCGGCGTGACTTACTTAAAGAGGCAGGTTAACCCGGGGTTTTAGGTGTATACACCAGGCTTCCAAGCCACAGCTTGATAGCCCATTACAAGTGTTGATTCTAAGTTCATTGCGATAGCAAAGAATCCCCAAGTAACATTTTGAGAAGTGCTCAGTGGGTGCCTATGTTTGAGTTGTTGTTTTTACAACACACTCTTTGGCCCCGGATTGATTTGGCTTTAAGCCGATAAAGAGGTGTGACTGTGGTTCAGATACAACCAAGCCCCCAAGTGATGTTGTGGCATTACGCCGATCAAGAGGTGTAGCTATGGTTCGAATACGACCAAGCCCCCAAGTGATGTGATATAAAGCTTTGAAAAGCTAAATCAAGGGGTAAACTGGACGCCTCTTGATAAACAGAAGCTCCATGTAACCACACATGATGTGAGAAAACAACAGATACCCCGCTTTAGCTGAGGTTCTGGTGTATTATATTGATCATAATATATACATTGTCATAATATGTACATAAGCAGAGCCTATAGCTCAAGTATAGTAAGGCCGAAGATGAGCAATATTCCACGGCCGGTTGGTCTCCTCCTCCGATTTACGTGAGTCCTTGCGCTCTCGAACATCGATTAGGTAGTACGACCCGTTGTGCAGATTCTTGCTGACCACAAAGGGTCCTTCCCAAGGGGGGGATAACTTGTGCATATCCGTCTGATCCTGGATGATTCGAAGCACCAAATCTCCTTCTTGAAAGGTTCTGGTTTTAATCCGGCGGCTGTGATAACGACGCAGATCTTGTTGATAAATCGCCGAACGGGCTGCTGCCATGTCACGTTCCTCATCTAACAGGTCAAGAGCTTCTTGCTGTGCCTTCTCGTTGTCAGCTTCAACATATGCCGCTACACGAGGTGAGTCATGACGTATGTCACTAGGAAGAACCGCCTCCGCTCCATAAACCATGAAGAACGGCGTGTATCCTGTCGATTTGTTGGGTGTGGTGTTGATGCTCCATAACACAGAAGGTAGCTCCTCAACCCAACAACCTGGCGTCCGTTGCAAAGGAACCATAAGCCGGGGTTTGATGCCTCTCAAAATCTCTTGATTGGCCCTCTCGGCTTGACCATTGGACTGTGGGTGAGCCACTGATGATACGTCAAGCCGTATGTGTTCACGCTGACAGAACTCCTTCATGGCACCCTTTGACAGATTGGTACCATTGTCTGTTATAATGTTGTGTGGAAAACCAAACCGGAAGATCACCTTCTTGATGAATTGAACCGCCGTGGCTGCATCACACTTGCTAACTGGCTCTGCCTCCACCCAGTTTGTGAACTTATGAACTGCCACCAAAAGGTGGGTCTTCTTATACTTGGACCTCTTGAAAGGCCAAACCATATCCAGTCCCCAAGTCGCAAACGGCCAAGTGATTGGAATCATCCTCAATTCTTGAGTCGGTACATGAGCGCGCCTTGAGAATTTCTGACAGCCATCACATCTTTTGACCAAGTCCTCTGTATTAGCATGGGCTGTCAACCAATAAAAACCGTGACGAAACGCCTTGGCCACCAGAGATTTTGAACCGGCGTGGTGACCACAGTCTCCTTCGTGGATCTCACGCAAAATTTGACAGCCTTCTTCAGGAGATACAGTGTTGAAACGCCCCTGTCACACTGCAATGATGTAATTCTCCATTAATAATAGTCATGGAATTGGACCGCCGGATTATCTACCTGGCCAAAGTCTCATCCTCTGGTAACTCGCCGCGATTCATATACGCCAGATAGGGAACCGGCCAATCCGGGATAACATGAAGAGCCGCCACCAACTGAGCTTCCGGATCAGGAATAGCCAAATCCTCTTCACCAGGGAGCTTGACGGACGGATTATGCAGAACATCCAAGAAGACATTAGGCGGAACCGGTTTACGTTGGGAACCCAAGCGGCTTAAAGCATCCGCCGCTTTGTTCTTCCGCCGGTCCACATGATCCAGCTGATAACCTTTAAAGTGACCCGCAACAATATCCACCTCACGACGATACGCTGCCATGAGTGGGTCTTTGGAATCCCAAGTGTCAGACACTTGTTGAGCTACTAGGTCCGAGTCATCGAAGCACTTAACTCGGCTTAAGTTCATCTCCTTAGCCATTCGAAGACCATGGAGTAAGGCCTCATATTCAGCTGCATTGTTAGTGCAAGGGAACATTAAACGAAGAACATAACAAAACTTATCACCTCGTGGGAAGTTAATACGACTCCAGCCCCCGAACCCTCCAATTGCCTGGACCCATCAAAATGAATAGTCCAATAAGTGTGATTCGGCTTCTCTTCTGGCGCTTGTAGCTCTGTCCAATCGTTGATGAAATCCACAAGTGTCTGAGATTTGATCGCCGTTCGGGGTATGTATTTCAACCCATGAGGCCCAAGCTCGATAGCCCACTTGGCAATCCAGCCAGTTGCTTCCCTGTTCTGGATTATATCTCCCAAAAGAGCAGATCTGACCACCGTGATGGGATGACCTTGGAAATATTGCTTAAGCTTCCGGCTTGCCATGAAAACTCTGTATACCAGCTTCTGCCAGTGCGGGTACCTTCGCTTGGATTCAATAAGTACCTCGCTGATATAATAAACCGGACGCTGAACCGGATATTCTTTTCCTGCCTCCTTGCGCTCCACCACAATAGCCACACTAACTGCCCGAGCGTTAGCTGCCACATATAGCAACAATGGCTCCTTGTCAACCGGAGCAGCAAGAACCGGCGGGTTAGTCAGCTGCCGCTTTAAATCCTCAAATGCTTCATTTGCGGCGTCACTCTAGACGAAGTTATCAGTTTTCTTCAGCATCTGATACAAAGGAATGGCCTTCTCACCAAGGCGGCTGATAAACCGGCTCAATGCAGAAATCCAGCCTGCCAAGCGTTGAACATCATTGATACACTTCGGTTTGGCCAGGGAGGTGATAGCCTTGATCTTTTCCGGATTAGCTTCAATGCCCCTGTTAGACACCAAAAAGCCCAAGAGCTTGCCTGCCGGTACACCAAAAGCGCACTTAGCCGGGTTAAGCATCATTTTGTAAACCCGCAGGTTATCAAAGGTTTCCCTCAAGTCATTGATCAAAGTCTCCTTCTCCCTTGATTTCACCACAATATCATCCACATATGCATGAACATTACTGCCGATTTGTTTATGAAGACAATTCTGTACACACCGTTGATAAGTTGCCTGGGCACTCTTGAGCCCAAAGGGCATGGATACATAGCAGAAAGCTCCAAAAGGAGTTATGAAGGTTGTTTTCTCCTGGTCCTTAACTGCCATCTTGATCTGATGATAGCCAGAATATGCATCCAAAAAACTCAAATGCCTGCAACCCGCCGTAGCATCAATTATTTGATCAATACGCGGGAGGGCAAAAGGATCTGCTGGACAAGCCTTGTTAAGATCTGTGTAGTCTACACACATACGCCAAGTGCCGTTCTTCTTAAGGACCAGCACCGGATTAGCCAACCACTCGGGATGAAATACCTCAACGATAAATCCAGCCGCCAAGAGCCTGGCTACTTCTTCTCCAATAGCCTTGCGTCTTTTCTCATTGAACCGGCAGAGAAACTGCTTGACTGGTTTATACTTAGGATCAACAATTAGAGTGTGCTCAGCAAGTTCTCTCGGTACACCTGGCATGTCAGAAGGCTTCCACGCAAACATGTCCCGATTCTCATGGATGACCTCGATGAGCGCGCTTTCCTATTTTGGATCCAAGTTAGCGCTGATGCTAAACTGCTTGGACGAATCGCCAGGCACGAAGTCAACAAGCTTAGTCTCATCAGTCGATTTAAATTTCAGGGCCGGATCATGCTCCATTGTTGGCTTTTTCGACGAAGTCATACCGGTCGGATCAACATTGTCTTTATAAAACTTCAACTCTTCTACTGCACAAACCGACTCAGCGTAAGCCGCATCACCTTCTTCACATTCCAGAGCAATCTTGCGGCTCCCATGGACGGTTATAGTTCCCTTGTGACCTGGCATCTTGAGCTGCAGATAGACATAGCAAGGTCGTGCCATAAACTTAGCATAAGCCGGCCGTCCAAACAGGGCATGATATGGACACTTGATTTTCACCACTTCAAAGGTCAAAGTCTCTGATCTCGAGTCATGCTCATCACCAAAAGCCACCTCCAGAGCTATCTTACCAACAGGATAAGCCGATTTACCAGGTACCACACCATGGAACACCGTATTGGACGGTTTAAGATTTTTATCTGTTAACCCCATGCGGCAGAAAGTTTCATAATAAAGGATATTGATACTGCTCCCTCCATCCATGAGTACCTTGGTGAACTTATAACCTCCCACCTGAGGTGCCACCACCAATGCCACATGACCTGGATTGTCAACCCGGGGTGGATGATCTTCTCTACTCCATACGATTGGCTGCTCAGACCAACACAAATAACGGGGCACCGCCGGTTCAACAGAGTTCACTGCCCTCTTATGAAGCTTTTGGTCACGCTTGTCTAAGCTAGTGGTGAAGACATGATATTGCCCACTATTTAACTGCTTCGGGTTGCTCTGGTAACCCGACTGCTGCTTCTTCTTGCCGACCGCCTACGATTATTTTAGCCACCTTGATTGCCCTGATTACCTTGGTTGTTGTGTCCACCCTGATTACCATGGAAGCCTAAACCGGAATTTCCTCCACCATAACCCGGCCCATGAGAACCGTGGCCCGAACCGCCACCCGGTCCATTATCATACCGGAAAGAATTAGAATTTTGAACTCTTGCATGATGTAGCAATCTTTCCAGAGATGTGTGGACGAAATCTCCTTCATCCCATGCTTTGGGCACGGCTGGTTCAACAGATAAGATAGGCGGTCCGGGTTAGGGCTAGGTGCTCCACCGCGCTGGGGTGGTTTACCCGTACGTCGCTGGCCCTTGTCCTGCGCGTTGGTGTTAGCCACAAAGTCCAAGCTGTGATCCGCTTTACGTTTGCCGCCGTTTCCATGACCCGCCGGGTTGTGGTGTTGCCCCTTGGCGTTGCCACTCCTTTTTCCCTTCCCTGTCTTATCATCATCAGACTTGGGATCGTTGGTACTATCAGAGTCGGCATACTTCACTAAAGCGGCCATGAGGGTTCCCATGTAATTGCAATGGCGTTTCAGCCGTCACAGCTTCAACTTCAGAGGCTCAAACCGGCAATTGCCTTCCAAGGTCAGAACTGCGGTATCAGCATTGATGCGGTCCGATGAATGGAAAATTTCCGAAACTCGGCGCACCCATCGGGTTGTTGACTCTCCTTCCTCCTTGTAGCGACCCGACCTCAGACGGTCAAGCCTCTGTGTATCTGTGCCATCCTCGGATCAAGTATCTTTGGCACACAAGTACATCAATGTATATATCAAAGTGCAATCACATGTATAAATAACGAAATGATATATACTGCGGAAACAATCAAACGGGTGTGGAGTCCCATCAACGCCGTCGGCAGGTTGAGTGTAGTCCGTAACCTGTATCGTAACTCTTACTCGTCGAGGAAATATACGCAACATGATACGTTGCAGCCGTGTAGGTCAAGTACATTGAATGTACCGCAAGATCACAATAAGAGAAAACAGATGATAAACTATACTATATGCGGTATGGCTTTGTGGCTCAGATATGAGTTTTGTTTGCGTAAAAGCTGGTTTTATTTTCCCTACATCAAAGGAATAAATGAAATCTGTACTATAGAGTTTTCTATCATGACATGGTTCCGCCAACCGATGTCTCATAGCCCAAATTCATCATAAGTTGCCCACAATTAAGTTATCATCCGGTGTTGAGAGTTCCGAGATAGATCCAGTCCAGATGCTCAAATTGTCCGTAATCGGGACACGGCTAATCGATTAGGTTTTAATCCTCTGCAGAGGTTTGTACACTTTACCCGCAAGATTCGATCCTCTCTTTACGTTCTCGCACTTGTGGTGTTTGAGAACAAGATGACCAAACATGGTCTTCGAAGAGTTCCCCGACCACCGTCCGGTGCTCATCCAATCCTACCGTAGTTCTACATCTGCTAGCACCGCCCCAGCCAGATTCACCACTAAGGTCAACCAAGCGAGCCCATAGTGACTTGCGGTTGCAGGTAAGCTTCCGGGCATGAAGTATTCTTCCGTCTCTTTGAGTGCTGGGTGAAGCTTTCCGCAAGATGTCATGGCGCTTCTCCATGCATCCCGCCAACTCTGGTTTCTCCAGGTGCCCGTCAACCGTCCTTCACCCGAAGAGTGTGTATTGAATTCTTGTCTCGAGTCTTGAAGTCTTGAGGCCTTGAAGATGCAGTCCTTGCAGATTCCATCATGGAGTTGTCGTCATTGACGTAGATCCTCCATTCTCACACAACTCTCGTGCACTCATACCAAACCTCGTCTACTATAGCGTAGCATTAAAATAAATAACGTCCCGGGCTTGGTAACAGGGTGATGGGTTCCTACCTCATGCATACTACTCAACTACAAGGATTCAATGTCACTACTGGAGGGATTGTTGCGAAGATGACACTAGATGCAATAAAACACATAGGTATGAAAAACATGGTCAAAGTGAACTTGCCTGGTAAGTTGATGAAGATAACAACACTCTCGAATAATGACTTGGTAGAACTATTCGTCACTCCGTTGAAAATCTATATAGTCAAACATGGCATTCACATAAGCAAACATCCTAGCAATCAATTCTAACACTCATAATAAAACCAACAAATAAAAATGCAAATCAAGGGACACCAAATAAAACAAAGGAAAACTACACAACAAAACTACTAAAGAAAAACTCTAAGACATAACACAAAAATAGTTTTGTCCTAAGTAAAATTTAACAACAAAGAAAATACCAACATAATAAATAATCTGAAAAGAAAATATAAAACAACTAATCTTAACAGAAAGTATTTTTCATAAACTTTTAATAGCAAAAGGAAACAAATAAAAAGCTTTTATGAAACACTAACTATGACCGAAACCAGTTTTCATACAAAACTAAATAAAATAATTTTTAAAATAAAACAAAATTTTATTTGGTTTACTAACAGAAACAAAACTAAATTTGTCAAAAGTGACAAAAATAAATAATTTAAAACTAATAAAAACAATAAAGAAAAGACTAAAACAAAGCTATAACTAAAACAGTACTGTTTTGCTAAAAACCTAATTTAAAAATAAAGTAAAAATAAAGAAGTATATGCTACTGGATAGACAAAACCATAATAAAACAGCAGCAAAAAGAATCAAGCAAAAATACTTTGTAAAACTCAAAATATGACCAAATTAGTGATTTGAACAAATTTCATCAAATTCAAATCTAAACTATTCAAATTTGAAACCTAAGTACACAAACAGAAACTTAAGCAAATTTGTGACACAATGCAAAAAGAATCACTCAATTTGGATTAAAAACTTAAAAGTTATAAGAAATATAAAATCAGAACTATTCTGATTTTAAAACAGAAACGAAAAAAAAGAAAACGGGCAGGTGCTACGTGGCCTACTGCTACTGGCTAAATCGGTGAGCGTTCGGTAACTAAATGGCGCTCGGCCGATACTTAACAAAACCGTGCATGCACGTGTAATAAAAAAAACCGGGGAACTGGTTCGAACTAAACCGGACTTAACCGTAAATAAACCGCACTAAAACCGATCTAATAAAATAAAACCTAACCCTTCGCTAGATCTAATCTGAGCCGTTGAAAAAAAATCGGAGGGAGGAGAAGCTCACCGCGGCGGCGATGAACTCCGGCGAGGTGCTCTGGCTTTGGTGGTCGACGGGGACGGCGCTCCGGTCGTCGGTGATGAAGATGGAGGGGTCGGGGCGATGTAGCGGACGACGGCGAGTCCAGTGGTGGTCGTGGCGTCAGCGGAGGTCGACGGAGGAGGACGACGGCGAGGTCGAGGCGGCGGTGGCGTTCGGGTGGTCGGCGGCGGCGGTGTTCCAAGGGCGCAGGAGCTCGGGCGAGTCCTCGGTGAGGTGCAGTGGACGGTGTTGAGGCAATTGGTGAAGGTGGTGGGGCTCGGGGATGACGGAGGGAGTGGCTAGAGCGACAATGGCGCGGTGGTGGAGGCGGAGCTCCGGCGAGCAATAGACGGCGAGGGAGAGGGGTTCGGGGGTCGGGAAGGAGGGGAAAGGGTCGAGGGAGACGGGGTTTATATAGGGGGACTTGGAGGAGGGGGCGGATCGGGGAGAGGATCCCGAGGATCACGGGATTCCGGCGGCGGCGGCGGTGGTTCTGGCGTGCGCGTGACTTGCGGGAGGAGGAAGAAGGGTGCGGGCCCTGCTGTCAGCGAGAGAGGCGAGCGAGGGGAGGAGCGGGCGAGCGGTGCGAAGGGGTTTCGGCGTGGGTGGGCTGCTGGGCCAGCCTGGCGCATAGGTGGGCCGAGGGAGAGAGAGAGTTGGGCCTCGGCGGCTTCGGCCGTTTTTCCTATTTTTTATAAAACATAGACAATAAAGTAAACACAAATAAATAAATAAATAATATTATATAGACATATAATATATCAAAATTTTCAGAAAAAGATTTCCTACAACATGAACTATTTTTCAAGTTCAAATAAAATCCTCAAAAATTACAAAACTCAAATAGTGTGGATGTTGCAATAAAACCCAACAAAATCATTTTAAAACACCAAAATGATTTCAAAATTATTTTCTCCTAATTTTCCATTGAAGGAATCATTTTACCCATATTTCCATATATTTTATTTTTGGAGAAAATAATTTGAATAAAACCCAAATAACTTCAAATTGAAAGGGAGTTTCAAATGACTTTCAATTTGATTCTTTTCAACTTCCAACTCATATTTCCTATAATTGAAGAAGTCATTTTATCTTCTCTCATGAAAATCATTGAGTTGCATAAAGCTTTGAATTTGAAATATTTTCAAATGAAATTCAAATCTTTTCAAAACCCTTTTTCATTTAAAATGGAAGAAGTCATGTCACCTTCACTCTAGGGTTTTGTGTTGGAATGAAATTGAATTCATTGAGATCCAAAAAGGGCAAAGGGAAAGTTTGGGAAAGTCATTTCATTCCCTCTCATTCAACTTTCAAAAAGTTTCAAATCTCACTCAATTTCACTCAATCAATCAAACAAACAATCAGACTACAAGCATAGTTATTTATTTAATATAACATTCCAAAAATTTAGAATTTTGGGATGTTACAAATCTACCACACTTAAAATGAATCTCGTCCTCGAGATTCGAAGAGGCTAGCAAGAAAAGGTTAGGGTTTGGAGGTCTTCCAGCAAGTCCATTGATCGGTATGGTCTAGTGTGCTACCACACTTAGAAGCATGGTTATGTTCGACAAAACTCATGTACTTCATCCTTAGGGTTGGCGGTGTCGATCTTCTCATATCTTGGTATGAATCCTTCTTGATACTCTTAGGTAGGGCATAACCCTTTCCACAATATCATGTGTCATTTTATCATGGTAAGGTTCTTCCGAGACTAGGTCTTCATCTCTGACGGGTCTGTCGCCAATACTAAACAACTATCGAAAATCTCATGGTGGTCGACAATTCATGGTTTCTCCTGCAAGAAAAATGGTCGGAGTTGAATCTCACCGTATAACCTATGATTGGCAACGGTTGCCTGTAAAGGGTTCCATCGTCCTACCATTCTATGGTTTTATGGCTTGAGGTGTCGACACTCTTCTATGGTTTTCAAGGCTCTCTGATTTTCCATCAACATATGATAGTTCATGATAGAAGTCTCCGGTAAGGGGGCCAATCCATCCCGTACTTGAACCATTACTAACTATGCAGACATTGAATCATGTATTCTAACACTTGGTCATACTCACAAGCATTGCAGAATTTCTCTTGTCCACGAACTGGGTTCGGATTTATCCATTGATTCTCAAGCTGAACAAAACATCTATCGTTACTTCACCACTCTCAGGTTTTCGTAATCTCCTATGAAACGTTTGCTGACGAAATCACAGCTTCTTCCAAAATTTCTTCTTCCATGGAGTACTTGATCCTTATTAATTCCTGGGCCTGTGGGTTATGGCCCACTTCAACTCTTGTACAAGTTTAACTCATCCTTCCGAGGATTATCATCCCATATTCCAACATTACATCTCCTGTAAATCCAATAGTACTTCTTCCTTCATACCCTTGAGGTGACGATCATACAAAACTCCAACTTATTTTGTCCAGCTTCCTTCTATGCACCGTCATGAATAACACATTCCTTTCGTCATTGATCCTGTGGCTTACGGAGTACTACGACACCAAAAAAATGCACTAGTTTATCCATAAATCATATTATTTTTCATATCAAATCTCTTATTACATCCTTAACCATTTTTCGTAAATCCAAATTCCAAAAAGTTTATTATAAATGCTGCCACCCACATGGTTCGGTATGGTCAGACATTACTTCCAACTTTATTCATTTTTCCTCCTTGAGGATTCTTCAGTCCCCGCTGGAATTGTGCGACATGCGCCTTGAAATCTTCAATCTTCTGTTTCATCGTGGTGGCCTTGAGCTTCACCTCCATCATCTCTGCATGCACTTCTCTTAGGTATTCCTGAGTATAACGGAGTCTTGCTTCAAGTATTTCTCCGATCTAGCGTATGGCTTCCATGGCTGCTTCACGAACAGCGTCGAAGAAAGTTGCTTGTGGCACACGTGAGATGAAAAAGTACTGCCCCATCATCTTTGGGCAAACTCCTTTCAAACGGTGGAGGTGTACCTCCACATACCAAAGTTCCACTCCCTTTTGCATGAAGGGGTAGCCTTTGTAGACTGCATCTCCTTTAAGGTGAATATGCTTCATTATGTCCTTCAGATCTTGGGTAATCATGATCACTTGTCGTGGTCATGATCGCTTCGGACCCTTAAGGAAAGACTTCGTAAAGGGTCGTCATCTGCAGTTGTAAAACAAAATGGTGCTCGAATAAGGTACATATCTCCGGGTACACATTCATATCATCCAAACAAAACTTCAAACTCAATTTTCCAACATCCGGTTTATGCATCACAACCGACTTTCTTCCATGTTCATCCGAATATTAATTTCCAAGATAAAATATAACAACTCCTTAAAGCCTTTCAGATATGACATATCAACTTTATTGAGTCATGAATTATTAAAATCTCTGAGTAATCTATTACATAACTCAACCCCGCATTCTCATGAAAAGTGTTTTCATACTATCCTTATTACTGATATCAACATCTCCACTACTCAGCTCCAGATTTATCATGATTTGAACAATCCCTAGCAAAATGTCCTGCTTCCTTGTAGCGAAAACAAATAACTTCCGGCATGTCTCGAGGCTTCTTGGTGATGGTGCCTGCTCCTTGAGTTCCTTGCTTCCTTTCGAGACAATCATTGGCATAGTGCCCGACGTCCTTACATTCGAAACAGGTAATATGACTCTTGTCCCTCTTTGCAGAAATTGGGTTGTTCTGAGGGTGTCTTTGTTTCCTGGTTTTCTTCGTTCTGATCAAACGTTCTATTCCCCGTGGATCAAACTCCATTGCTTCCATCGGGAAGTATCCCGGATACTCTTTTCTTTCCTTGGTGCAATACTGTGAAAAATGTCCTTCTTCTCCACATGAATAGCAGGCATTGGAGTAAAATCTGTTGAGGCCTTCTCCATCAAGGTCTTCAACACATTCCTTCATCACTGGTTCTTTCATAACTTCTCGGAGGGCTTCTTTCATTCCTTCTTCCTGCTCCTGAATAGTTTGTTGCACCATGGGGTAAATGTAACATTGAGTCGGGTAGTGGGTGGTTCCTTCACACAAGAAACAAGTCACCTTACTAGTTGGGCATTCCTCGGTGGGTGTTTCTCCTCACAATGAGGGCATCCATCCTTGTGTTCCCCACAGGTGTGTCCTATTTCTCCGCAAATCTTGCAGGCACAAGGTTTATTTCTTGGTGTATCATGTTGCTTCCGGATAAGACGAGATCTTGTCGAGTCTTCTTGAATTCTTTCCAAGTCTTTGCTCCATTCCATCCTGTATAGCTTGATGCATCCGCCACCATGTTGCAGCAGTTCCTTCAAAGTAATCGAGAGCGTAAGATACTTCATTCTTCCTTGAAACCAAATTGCTCCCAAAGTGATTCTCCATGTTCGAATCCATAGCTCGCCTCCGCTGAGTCTTCGATCCAGAGAATATCAGTCCAACTTCATTCATCAACTATGGGGTCCAAAAGTTTTGGGATGAGATATGAGAGAGGTGGGGAGGGATATACACACAATACAAACAATAGTTTTTTTAAGAAACAAGTTTTACTTTGTGGCTGTCGGAAAACATCAAACAAATGACAGCTCACCAATCATCGCATCTAACGTAAGTGTGTAACAGGGGTTTGGTCTTCTAAAGGTCAAATAATTCTTCAGATTCTTCAAATTCTTCTAGTCTTCAGAGTCTTCAATTGTTGCAGCTTCAACTCTTCTAATGCATGGTCAAATCCTTTTTACTCTGAAGAGGCCATCAGTTATCCGATATCTTGTCCTTCTTGGAGCGGCTTTAGTTGATTCTTCATGTGATCAAAAGGGAAAAGGGGTATATTCTAACTATTTGAGGTGAGAGTGTCTATTTGATAAAATCAGAAGAGATGAGAAGTAAGAGTCTTTTTGAAAATAAAGTTTTAGAGATTTTCGGTCCTAGGGGCTTTCCGGTTTCTAGGGTCACGTCCTACAGTCAACATGTGCTCTGATACCATATCTGTAGCGACCCGACCTCAGACGGTCAAGCCTCTGTGTATCTGTGCCATCCTCGATCAATATCTTTGGCACACACAAGACATCAATGTATATATCAAAGTGCAATCACATGTATAAATAACGTAAAATGATATATACCTCGTAATACTCAGTGAAACAATCAAACGGGTGTGGAGTCCCATCAACGCCATCGGCAGGTTGAGTGTAGTCCGTAACCTCAGATCGTAACTCTTACTCGTCGAGGAAATATCTGCAACATGATACGTTGCAGCCGTGTAGGTCAATACATTGAATGTACCGCAAGATCACAATAAGAGAAAACAGATGATAAACTATACTATATGCGGTATGGCTTTGTGGCTCAGTATCGAGTTTTGTTTGCGTAAAAGCTGGTTTTATTTTCCCTACATCAAAGGAATAAATGAAATCTGTACTATAGAGTTTTCTATCATGACATGGTTCCGCCAACCGATGTCTCATAGCCCAAATTCATCATAAGTTGCCCACAATTAAGTTATCATCCGGTGTTGAGAGTTCCGAGATAGATCCAGTCCAGATGCTCAAATTGTCCGTGAATCGGGACACGGCTAATCGATTAGGTTTTAACCCTCTGCAGAGGTTTGTACACTTTACCCGCAAGATTCGATCCTCTCTTTACGTTCTCGCACTTGTGGTGTTTGAGAACAAGATGACCAAACATGGTCTTTCAAGAGTTTCCACGACCCGTCGGTGCTCATCCAATCCTACCGTAGTTCTACATCTGCTAGCACCGTCCCAGCCAGATTCACCACTAAGGTCAACCAAGCGAGCCCATAGTGACTTGCGGTTGCAGGTAAGCTTCCGGGCATGAAGTATTCTTCCGTCTCTTTGAGTCTGGGTGAAGCTTTCCGCAAGATGTCATGGCGCTTCTCCATGCATCCCGCCAACCACTGGTTTCTCCAGGTGCCCGTCAACAAATCCTTCACCCAAGAGTGTGTATTGAATTCTTGTCTCGAGTCTTGAAGTCTTGAGGCCTTGAAGATGCAGTCCTTGCAGATTCCATCATGGAGTTGTCATCATTGACGTAGATCCTCCATTCTCACACAACTCTCGTGCACTCATACCAAACCTCGTCTACTATAGCGTAGCATTAAAATAAATAACGTCCGGGCTTGGTAACAGGGTGATGGGTTCCTACCTCATGCATACTACTCAACTACAAGGATTCAATGTCACTCTTTGGAGGGATTGTTGCGAAGATGACACTAGATGCAATAAAACACATAGGTATGAAAAACATGGTCAAAGTGAACTTGCACAGTAAGTTGATGAAGATAACAACACTCTCGAATAATGACTTGGTAGAACTATTAGTCACTCCGTTGAAAATCTATATAGTCAAACATAGCATTCACATAAGCAAACATCCTAGCAAACAATTCTAACACTCATAATAAAACCAACAAATAAAAATGCAAATCAAGGGACACCAAATAAAACAAAGGAAAACTACACAACAAAACTACTAAAGAAAAACTCTAAGACATAACACAAAATAGTTTTATCCTAAGTAAAATTTAACAACAAAGAAAATACCAACATAATAAATAATCTGAAAAGAAAATATAAAACAACTAATCTTAACAGAAAGTATTTTTCATAAACTTTTAATAGCAAAAGGAAACAAATAAAAAGCTTTTATGAAACACTAACTATGACCTAAACTAGTTTTCATACAAAACTAAATAAAATAATTTTTTAAAATAAAAACAAAATTTTATTTGGTTTACTAACAGAAACAAAACTAAATTTGTCAAAAGTGACAAAAATAAATAATTTAAAACTAATAAAAACAATAAAGAAAAGACTAAAACAAAGCTATAACTAAAACAGTACTGTTTTGCTAAAACCTAATTTAAAAATAAAGTAAAAATAAAGAAGTATATGCTACTGGATAGACAAAACCATAATAAAACAGCAGCAAAAAGAATCAAGCAAAAATACTTTGTAAAACTCAAAATATGACCAAATTAGTGATTTGAACAAATTTCATCAAATTCAAATCTAAACTATTCAAATTTGAAACCTAAGTACACAAACAGAAACTTAAGCAAATTTGTGACACAATGCAAAAATAATCACTCAATTAAAACTTAAAAGTTATAAGAAATATAAAATCAGAACTATTCTGATTTTAAAAGTAAACGAAAAAAAAAACGCAGGCAGGTGCTACGTGGCCTCATCTCATGGCTAAATCGGTGGCGTTCGGTAACTAAACGGCGCCTCCGCGATTTAACAAAACCGTGCATGCACGTGTAATAAAAAAAACCGGGGAACTGGTTCGAACTAAACCGGACTTAATCGTAAATAAACCGCGCTAAAACCGATCTAATAAAATAAAACCTAACCCTTCGCTAGATCTAATCTGAGCCGTTGAGAAAAAATCGGAGGGAGGAGAAGCTCACCGCGGCGGCGATGAACTCCGGCGAGGTGCTCTGGCTTTGGTGGTCGACGGGGACGGCGCTCCGGTCGTCGGTGATGAAGATGGAGGGGTCGGGGCGATGTAGCGGACGACGGCGAGTCCAGTGGTGGTCGTGGCGTCAGCGGAGGTCGACGGAGGAGGACGACGGCGAGGTCGAGGCGGCGGTTGCGTTCGGGTGGTCGGCGGCGGCGGTGTTCCAAGGGTGCAGGAGCTCGGGCGAGTCCTCGGTGAGGTGCGGTGGACGGTGTTGAGGCAATTGGTGAAGGTGGTGGGGCTCGGGGATGACGGAGGGAGTGGCTAGAGCGACAATGGCGCGGTGGTGGAGGCGGAGCTCCGGCGAGCAATAGACGGCGAGGGAGAGGGGTTCGGGGGTCGGGAAGGAGGGGAAAGGGTCGAGGGAGACGGGGTTTATATAGGGGGACTTGGAGGAGGGGGCGGATCGGGGAGAGGATCCCGAGGATCACGGGATTCCGGCGGCGGCGGCGGTGGTTCTGGCGTGCGCGTGACTTGCGGGAGGAGGAAGAAGGGTGCGGGCCTGCTGTCAGCGAGAAGGCGGCGAGCGAGGGAGGGCAGGCGGCGGTGCGAAGGGGTTTGGCGTGGGTGGGCTCTTTGGGCCAGCTGGCGCATAGGTGGGCCGAGGGAGAGAGAGAGTTGGGCCTCGGCGGCTTCGGCCGTTTTTCCTATTTTTTATAAAACATAGACAATAAAGTAAACACAAATATATAAATAAATAATATTATATAGACATATAATATATCAAAATTTTCAGAAAAATATTTCCTATAACATGAACTATTTTTCAAGTTCAAATAAAATCCTCAAAAAATTACAAAACTCAAATTGTGGCTGTTGCAATAAAACCCAACAAAAATCATTTTTAAAACACCAAAATGATTTCAAAATTATTTTCTCCTAATTTTCCATTGAAGGGAATCATTTTACCCATATTTACATATATTTTATTTTTGGAGAAAAATAATTTGAATAAAACCCAAATAACTTCAAATTGAAAGGGAGTTTCAAATGACTTTCAATTTGATTCTTTTAACTTCCAACTCATATTTCCTATAATTGAAGAAGTCATTTTATCTTCTCTCATGAAAATCATTGAGTTGCATAAAGCTTTGAATTTGAAATATTTTCAAATGAAATTCAAATCTTTTCAAAACCCTTTTTCATTTAAAATGGAAGAAGTCATGTCACCTTCACTCTAGGGTTTTGTGTTGGAATGAAATTGAATTCATTGAGATCCAAAAGGGCAAAGGAAAGTTTGGGAAAGTCATTTCATTCCCTCTCATTCAACTTTCAAAAAGTTTCAAATCTCACTCAATTTCACTCAATCAATCAAACAAACAATCAGACTACAAGCATAGTTATTTATTTAATATAACATTCCAAAAATTTAGAATTTTGGGATGTTACACTCCTGGACACAGGCAGCTAAGTCCACAATCGAAATAGGATGCTTACATGTATCCTTGAAATTCTGGATAAACCATGCTCTCAACTCGGCCCATGACCTGATAGAATTAGCCGGTAAACTCTTTAGCCAAGTACGGGCCGTCCCTTCAAGCATCATGGTGAAGTATTTCGCACATGCCGCATCATCCACATCCAGCATCTCCATGGCCATCTCATAGCTTTCGACCCATGTCTCAGGGGACAAATCCGTGGTGTAATTCGACACCTTGCGCGAGCCTTTGAAATCCTTGGGCAGACACACATTGCGCAACGTGATACGTCTCCAACGTATCTATAATTTTTGATTGCTCAATGCTATATTATCTACTGTTTAGAATGATTATGGGCTTTATTATACACATTTATATTACTTTTGGGACTAACCTATTAACCGGAGGCCCAGCCCATATTGTTGTTTTATTGCCTGTTTCAGTATTTCGAAGAAAAGGAATATCAAACGGAGTCCAAACGGAATGAAACCTTCCGCAACGAGATTTTTTGGAAGATTATGATCCGGGAGACTTGGAGTTCACGTCAGAAGAGCCTCGAGGAGGCCACGAGATAGAGGGCGCCCCTGCTGTGGTGGCGTCCCCCTGTCTCGTGGGCCCCTCGAGCACCTCCCGACCGACTTCTTTCGCCTATATATTCCCTCGTACCCTAAAACCATCGAATATCAAGATAGATCGGGAGTTCCGCCGCCGGAAGCCTCTTTAGCCACCAAAAACCTCTCGGGAGCCCGTTCCGTCACCCTGCCGGAGGGGGAATCCATCACCGATGGCCATCTTCATCATCCCGGCGCTCTCCATAACGAGGAGGGAGTAGTTCACCCTCGGGATTGAGGATATGTACCAGTAGCTATGTGTTTGATCTCTCTCTCTCTCGTGTTCTCTCTCGTGTTCCCTCTATGGCATGATCTTGATGTATCCCGAGCTTTGCTATTGTAGTTGGATCTTATGATGTTTCTCCCCCTCTAATCTCTTGTGATGAATTAAGTTTCCCCTTTGAAGTTATCTTATCGGATTGAGTCTTTTATGAGAACACTTGATGTATGTCTTGTCGTGTTTATCTGTGGTGACAATGGGATATCATGTGCCTCTTGATGTATGTTTTGGTGACCAACTTGCGGGTTCCGCCCATGAACCTAAGCATAGGGGGTTGGCACACGTTCTTGACTCTCCGGTAGGAACTTTGGGGCACTCTTTGAAGTACTTTATGTTGGTTGGATGAATCTGACATTGTGTGATGCATATCGTATAATCATGCCCACGGATACTTGAGGTGACAATGGAGTATCTAGGTGACATTAGGGTTTTGGTTGATTTGTGTCTTAAGGTGTTATTCTAGTACGAACTCTTTTATAGATTGATCCGAGAGAATAGCTTTGAGGTGGTTTCGTACCCTACCATAATATCTACGTTTGTTCTCCGCTATTAGTGGCTTTGGAGTGACTCTTTGTTGCATGTTGAGGGATTGTTATATGATCTATCTATGTTATTATTGTTGAGAGAACTTGCACTAGTGAAAGTATGAACCCTAGGCCTTGTTTCCTATCATTGCAATACCATTTACGCTCACTTTTATTATTAGTTACCTTGCTGTTTTTATTATTTCAGATTACAAAAACCTATATCTACTATCCATATTGGACTTGTATCACCATCTCTTCGCCGAACTAGTGCACCTATACAATTTACCATTGTATTGGGTGTGTTGGGTACACAAGAGACTCTTTGTTATTTGGTTGCAGGGTTGCTTGAGAGAGACCATCTTCATCCTACGCCTCCTACGGATCGATAAACCTTAGGTCATCCACTTGAGGGAAATTTGCTACTGTCCTACAAACATGTGCACTTGCAGGCCCAACAACGTCTACAAGGAGAAGGTTGTGTAGTAGACATCAAGCTCTTTTCTGGCGCCGTTGCCGGGGAGGCAAGGTAAAGGGCACTCACTCACACCCCGTCAACTAAGCTCTTTTTTGGCGCCGTTGCCGGGGAGGTTAGTGCTTGAAGGTATATCTTTAGATCTTGCAACCTAATCTTTTTGTTTCTTGTTTTATCACTAGTTTAGTTTATAAAATAAAACTACAAAAAAATGGAATTGAGTTTGTCTCATACGCTTCACCTTTTTAATATCTTTCGTGAGTATGATGGAAAATAAAATTGTGCCAAAGTGCTAGAAGAAGAGTGCATTAAAATGTTTGATACTAAATCTTGGTATGATGAGCATGATTGCAATGTTGTTAGTTTGAATTCCTTGAATATCTATGATGCTAATGATATGCAAAGCCACAAGCTTGGGGAAGCTATGTTTGATGAAGATGATATTTTTTGTCACCCAAGCTTTGATGAGCAAATTTACTATGATGAAAGCATGCCTCCTATCTATGATGATTATTGTGATGACACTTATGCTTTAAATAATAATGATAACCATGAAACTTGTCATCTTGATCTTAATTTTCAATCACATGATAGTTATTTTGCTGAGTTTGCTCCCACTATTGTTGATGAGAATAAATTTGCTTATGTGGAGAGTAGTAAATTTTCTATGCTTGTAGATCATGAAAAGAATGCTTTAGGTGCTGGTTATATTGTTGAGTTCATTCATGATGCTACTGAAAATTATTATGAGGGAGGAACATATGCTTGTAGAAGTTTCAATAATGTCAAATTTCCTCTCTATGTGCTTCAATTTTTGAACTTATGCTTGTTTTACCTTCCTATGCTAGTTGATCATTGTTCCCATAAGTTGTTTGCTCACAAAATCCCTATTCATAGGAAGTGGGTTAGGCTTAAATTTGCTAGTCATATGCTTCATGATGCTCCCATTTTGTTTCAATTCTTATCTTTTACGTGAGCATCATTGAAATCATCATGCCTAGCTAGGGGCGTTAAACGATAGCGCTTGTTGGGAGGCAACCCAATTTTATTTTAGTTTCTTGCTTTTTAGTTCTGTTTAGTAATAAATAATCCATCTAGCTTCTGTTTAGATGTGGTTTTGTGTTTTAATTAGTGTTTGTGCCAAGTAGAACCTTTGGGAAGACTTGGGTGAAGTCTTTATGATAATTCTGTGAAAAACAGAAACTTTAGCGCTAACGAGATTAGCTATAACTTTTTACTGGAGACTGCTATTCAGTTGATTCGTTTTGCAGATGATTACTAGACAAATTCCTCAGGTCCACCAATTTATTTTAGATTTTTTGGAGTTCCAGAAGTTTGCCTTAGTTACATATTACTACAGACTGTTCTGTTTTTGACAGATTCTGTTTTTCGTGTGTTGTTTGCTTATTTTGATGACTCTATGGCTAGTAAAATAGTTCATAAACCATAGAGAAGTTGTAATAAAGTAGGTTTAACACCAATATAAATAAATAATGAGTTCATTACAGTACCTTGAAGTGGTGTTTTGTTTTCTTTCGCTAACGGAGCTCACGAGTTTTCTATTAAGTTTTGTGTGGTTGAAGTTTTCAAGTTTTGGGTAAAGATTCGATGGACTATGGAATAAGGAGTGGCAAGAGCCTAAGCTTGGGGATTCCCAAGGCACCCCAAGGTAATATTCAAGGACAACCAAGAGCCTAAGCTTGGGGATGCCCCGGAAGGCATCCCCTCTTTCGTCTTCGTTCATCGGTTACTTTACTTGGAGCTATATTTTTATTCACCACATGATATGTGTTTTGCTTGGAGCGTCATTTTATCTTGTTATTTTTTGCTTTCTGTTATTTAGAATAATGTTTTTCATCTTTAGTTTCAATAAAAAAGTCAAGGATAGCCTTTGCCATGCTTATTTTGCTACTATACATGTTGCTGTTTGAAAACAGAAAGTTTACCGCTGTTGCAAAAATTCCTTAGAAAATTCAGAGAGAGGTATAATGTTGAATCTTTCTGCTTATTGAGCTCTGATAAATTTATTACAGTGGGAATTTAGTTCATAATTTTTGGAGTTAGGGAAGTATGATGAATCTTGCATTCTTTACAGAGTGTACTGTTTTGGCAGATTGCTGTTATGTTTGCATTGTTTGCATATGTTTGCTTGTTTAATGATTCTGTTTAAGGATAGGAGTATTAAATATGCAGAGGCATTTAGTATGCAATGTTGAATAATAATGTTAGTGATTTGTTACAGTAGAAAATGATAAGGTTTTGCATTGGTTTATACTAACCTATCTCACGAGTTCTTGTTGAGTTTGTTGTGAATGAAGCTTTTGATAAAAAGAGAAACCATGATATGAGAGGAATTAAGGAGACACAAAAGTTCAAGCTTGGGGATTCCCAAGGCACCCCAAGATAATATTTCAAGAAGTCTCAAGCATCTAAGTTTGGGGATGCCCCGGTAGGCATCCCACCTTTCTTCTTCAACAACTATCGGTTAGTATCGGTTGAGCCTAAGTTTTTGCTTCTTCACATGAGTTGTGCTATCCTTGCAATGTAGTTTTATTTAGCTTTGTTTGCTGTTTGAATAAAGTATCAAGATCTGAAATATTAAAATGGGAGAGTCTTCTCATAGTTACATAATTTTTCGACTACTCGTTGATCTTCACTTATATCTTTTGGAGTAGTTTGTTGTTTGCTCTAGTGCTTCACTTATATCTTTTAGAGCACAATGGTGGTAGTTTTATTTTGAAGAAATAGATGAACTCTCATGATTCACTTAAATTATTTTGAGAGTCTTAAATAGCATGGTAATTTTCTTAAATAATGTTAATATGCTAGGTATTCAAAAATAGTAAAAACTTTCTTATGAGTGCGTTGAATACTAGGAAAAGTTTGATGCTTGATAATTGTTTTGAGATATGAAGATGGTGATATTAGAGTCATGCTAGTTGAGTACTTGTGAATTTGAGAAATACTTGTGTTAAAGTTTGTGATTCCCGTAGCATGCACGTATGGTGAACCGTTATGTGATGAAGTCGGAGCATGATTTATTTATTGATTGTCTTCCTTATGAGTGGCGGTCGGGGACGAGCGATGGTCTTTTCCTACCAATCTATCCCCCTAGGAGCATGCGCGTAATACTTTGCTTTGATAACTTGTAGATTTTTGCAATAAGTATATGAGTTCTTTATGACTAATGTTGAGTCCATGGATTATACGCACTCTCACCCTTCCACCATTGCTAGCCTTTCTAATACCGCGCACTTTTCGCCGGTATCATACACCCACCATATACCATCCTCAAAACAGCCACCATACCTACCTATCATGGCATTTCCATAGCCATTCTGAGATATATTGCCATGCAACTTTCCACCGTTCCGTTTATTATGACACGCTCCATCATTGTCATATTGCTTTGCATGATCATGTAGTTGGCATCGTATTTGTGGCAAAGCCACCATTCATAATTCTTTCATACATGTCACTCATGAGTCATTGCACATCCCGGTACACCGCCGGAGGCATTCACATAGAGTCATATTTTGTTCTAAGAATCGAGTTGTAATTTTTGAGTTGTAAGAAAATAAAAGTGTGATCATCATTTTTTAGAGCATTATCCCAGTGAGGAAAGGATGATGGAGACTATGATTCCCCCACAAGTCGGGATGAGACTCCGGACGAAAAAAAAGAGGCCATAAAAAAAGAGAAAAGGCCCAAATAAAAAAATTAAAATTTAAAAAAATGAGAGAATAAGAGAGAAGGGACAATGTTACTATCCTTTTACCACACTTGTGCTTCAAAGTAGCACCATGATCTTCATGATAGAGAGTCTCTCATTTTGTCACCTTCATATACTACTGGGAATTTTTCATTATAGAACTTGGCTTGTATATTCCAATGATGGGCTTCCTCAAATGCCCTAGGTCTTCATGAGCAAGCGAGTTGGATGCACACCCACTTAGTTTCTTTTGTTGAGCTTTTATACACTTATAGCTCTAGTGCATCCGTTGCATGGCAATCCCTACTCACTCACATTGATATCTGTTGATGGGCATCTCCATAGCCCGTTGATACGCCTAGTTGATGTGAGACTATCTTCCCTCTTTTTTGTCTTCTCCCCAACCACCATTCTATTCCACATATAGTGCTATATCCATGGCTCGCGCTCATGTATTGCGTGAAGATTGAAAAAGTTTTGAAAATGTTAAAGTATGAAACAATTGCTTGGCTTGTCATCGGGGTTGTGCATGATTTAAATATTTTGTGCGGGGAAGATGAAGCATAGCCAGACTATATGATTTTGTAGGGATAACTTTCTTTTGCCATGTTATTTTGGGAAGACATGATTGCTTTGTTAGTATGCTTGAAGTATTATTATTTTTATGTCAATATTAAACTTTTGTCTTGAATCTTTCGGATTTGAATATTCATATCACAAGTAAGAAGAATTACATTGAAATTATGCCAGGTAGCACTCCGCATCAAAAATTCTTTTTTATCATTTACCTACTCGAGGACGAGCAGGAATTAAGCTTGGGGATGCTTGATACGTCTCCAACGTATCTATAATTTTTGATTGCTCCATGCTATATTATCTACTGTTTTGAATGATTATGGGCTTTATTATACACTTTTATATTACTTTTGGGACTAACCTATTAACCGGAGGCCCAGCCCATATTGCTGTTTTATTGCCTGTTTTAGTATTTCGAAGAAAAGGAATATCAAACGGAGTCCAAACGGAATGAAACCTTCGGCAACGTGATTTTTTGGAAGATTATGATCCGGGAGACTTGGAGTTCACGTCAGAAGAGCCTCGAGGAGGCCACGAGATAGGAGGGCGCGCCCCCCTTACAGGGTGGTGTCCCCCTGTCTCGTGGGCCCCTCGAGCACCTCCCGACCGACTTCTTTCGCCCACATATTCCCTCGTACCCTAAAACCATCGAATATCAAGATAGATCAGGAGTTCCGCCGCTGCAAGCCTCTGTAGCCACCAAAAACCTCTCGGGAGCCCGTTCCGGCACCCTACCGGAGGGGGAATCCATCACCGGTGGCCATCTTCATCATCCCGGCGCTCTCCATGACGAGGAGGGAGTAGTTCACCCTCGGGGCTGAGGGTATGTACCAGTAGCTATGTGTTTGATCTCTCTCTCTCATGTTCTCTCTCGTGTTCCCTCTATGGCACAATCTTGATGTATCCCGAGCTTTGCTATTGTAGTTGGATCTTATGATGTTTCTCCCCCTCTAATCTCTTGTGATGAATTGAGTTTCCCCTTTGAAGTTATCTTATCAGATTGAGTCTTTTATGAGAACACTTGATGTATGTCTTGTCGTGTTTATCTGTGGTGACAATGGGATATCATGTGCCTCTTGATGTATGTTTTGACCAACTTGCGGGTTCCGCCCATGAACCTATGCATAGGGGTTGGCACACGTTCTTGACTCTCCGGTAGGAACTTTGGGGCACTCTTTGAAGTACTTTATGTTGGTTGGATGAATCTGAGATTGTGTGATGCATATCGTATAATCATGTCCACAGATACTTGAGGTGACAATGGAGTATCTAGGTGACATTAGGGTTTTGGTTGATTTGTGTCTTAAGGTGTTATTCTAGAACGAACTCTTTTATAGATTGATCCGAAAGAATAGCTTTGAGGTGGTTTTGTACCCTACCATAATCTCTACGTTTGTTCTCGCTATTAGTGGCTTTGGAGTGACTCTTTGTTGCATGTTGAGGGATTGTTATATGATATATCTATGTTATTATTGTTGAGAGAACTTGCACTAGTGAAAGTATGAACCCTAGGCCTTGTTTCCTATCATTGCAATACCGTTTACGCTCACTTTTATTATTAGTTACCTTGCTGTTTTTATTATTTCATATTACAAAAACCTTTATCTACTATCCATATTGCACTTGTATCACCATCTCTTCGCCGAACTAGTGCACCTATACAATTTACCATTGTATTGGGTGTGTTGGGGACACAAGATACTCTTTGTTATTTGGTTGCAGGGTTTCTTGAGAGAGACCATCTTGATCCTACGCCTCCTACGGATTGATAAACCTTAGGTCATCCACTTGAGGGAAATTTGCTACTGTCCTACAAACCTGTGCACTTGCAGGCCCAACAACGTCTACAAGAAGAAGGTTGTGTAGTAGACATCACAACGCTGGGACGAAACACGGCACTCCCAAAGAGCTAGAAGTGACCCCTGGTTCCACTGATGTAGTTGGACGAACCAGAGTAAGTTGACGGGCTTCATGCCACGCCGCTAGCTCGGCCTCTCTGCGTGCTCGAGCCCAGTCCACCACCTCCTGAGAATCATCCGCCGGGTTATTGCCACGGGGCGGATCACGGTTCCGCGCGTTGCTTGACACTGCTGGTTCATCCATACGCCTGTTGTAACTCTGGCTCGGACGAGGAGTGGAATGAATCTGATCGCGACTATGTGAATAAGCCTCCTGTTGCACCAAAGCCGTTTGAAGAAGCTCCTTAACCCGAGCGTCTCAACCGCCGCTTGAGAATCGCCTTCGATCGGGATGGCCGCTAGCCGTGAAGCGGCAGCGACAAGATTGTCCATCGGAGTAGGATAATGACCCGGTGGTGTTGGGACGGGCTGCATGACAATGTTGTTCTGTCGAGGAGGATCCATCAAACGCGGCTGAACCGGCGCCCCTGCCCCAGGTGCCTCCGCCCGGTTCACCACCGGCCGATTACTGGTCCCTGCTCCGGGGTGTTAAAGAGGTTCCTAGCATCATAAACGGAGGCGGCGAACGGTGTCTCCTTTTAGGACTTCGTGTGGCGCGATTTCGATCCAAAGATAAGCGGTAGGCTGTGCATCCAAAGCGGCCCGCTCTGCGGCCATTCTGGTATCTTCAGTTGCCAGATCGCCTTTGGCCTGAGTAATATGATCCTTCACTTTCGCGATTTCCGCATCGTGTGCATCCTGATCCGCCGGGTTAGCCTCCGCCATCAGCGTTGCCAACACATCAAATAAATCAGATAAAACTTGAGCCGGCGGTCGAACAGGGCCTCCTGCCCTGGCTGCCGTTGCCGCTGCTAATCCGGAAATCATTGCTGCTGCGGTCGAAGAGTGGACCGACGGCTGTGTACCGGCCATGAAGATTCCAACCTGGTTTGGCAGATCAGAGGGGTCCGAAATACTGTCGCCATCGGAACAGCCCCCAATTCGGCCATCTTGTAGCTGATATAACGACTCGGTCTCTCCGGCCGATGACTCGTTGCCAGAATAAACGACGGTTTCACCACCAGATTCCGATCTGTCCTCGTATTCCCCTCCATGGATGACTCCCACGAAGGCACGCTTCATGACAGGCTTGACCCGGGCAGATCTCGCACGCTGAGCCGTTTCGACGAGGTCGGTGCAGATGTCCGGCTCAGGGCTCGGTTCACCAATCTTGCCAATGAAAACGTGTATGCCACCAAAGGGGACCCGGTACCCGTACTCGATTGAGCCGGCCTCGGGACCCCAGCCTGCATCATCGATGTAGAGCTTGCCGCGACGACTTTTGGTCATCCGTCCCACAGCGTAACCCTTGAGTCCTTCGAAGTTGCCCTCCAAGAACTTGAAACCTTCGTGCTATAGCCCCACGGTGGGCGCCAACTGTCGTGGTTTTGTCACGGCAGATGTCCTCATGAAAGGACTTAGTCGTGGAGCCATCGCTACGAGTTAGCTTAAAGGGGTTAAAGCAGACAAGGGACGCAAGAGAGTTTTATACTAGTTCGGCCCCTTACGATGAAGGTAAAAGCCTACGTCTAGTTGTGATGGAATTGATGGGGTTTCGATGACCAGGGAATGAATACGCTTTGCCTGGGTCTCGAGTTGTTGTCTGTTGTCCCTGAACCGCCGCCGGGTCGTCCCCTTATATACATGGGTTGATGCCCGTCGGTTTACAGAATCCCGAGGCCGGCCCATAAACGTGTACGGCTCGGTCTCCGCTCTTTCTACCTTACAATGCAAGTTACATATCAATGTCGGTTTATATCTACAGGCCTTAAATCGGTTCTAGGCCCCGGCCTTTATCTGACGTCACCATCATCTTCATGGGCTTCAAGTATAATGAACTACTGATGGAGTTAACCCGGCCTCTCCTGGCCGGTTTATGCCTAGTGGTAATATCCCCAACAGCCTTCGTGTCTTCATAGCCCATCAGTCCGGCCCATGGCTAATAGACAGGACGCCCGAGGACCCCTTAGTCCAGGACTCCCTCAGTAGCCCCTGAACCTGGCTTCAATGACGAGGAGTCCGGGGCACAGATTTGTCTTCGGCATTGCAAGGCGGGTTCCCTTCTTTCTGAACTCCAAGATAGTCTCCGGACGCGATGATTGTATCCAGACCTATAATACTCACCGCACACAACTGCAGAGAGAACATAATATTACACGGGTCCAATCCATTGACGACTTTTTACAACATGACATCATGCCTGCCCGGTCATAATTTTGGACCGTTATTTCGCCTGCGGCCCCACGTTCCGAACCGCGGTTGTCATTGACACGTCTTATCCAAGCAGATATCGTGTCCCCTTATTAAGGGATTCTTTTATCGACACGGACGTGGGTAACCCAACCGTCCTTAGGGTACAACTCCTTGGGAATAGGCAAAGTTTAAGGCCCGGGAGGAGGCGTTCGACATTCACAACCTTTATAATGGGGTACAGACCCATAGTTCTTCTCCACGCTTGCTTCTTCCTCAACCCTTACTACCTCGAGTTCCAACACCTAGGTTTTAATCTCCGCGAGCCTCGGTCATGTCCAGACCCAGTCGTCAAGGCCGGTGGGTGGCTTCTTCTGTCATAGAGGAGGATATCGTGAAGCTTCGGGTGGCAAGATATCTGACCGCAGAAATCCTCCATCGGCTTCCCGTGGAAGGGCAGGTTATCCCTACCCCTAGATTCGGCGAGAGGGTCGTGTTCGTTTCCCACTTCCTCCAAGGTTTAGCGTTCGCCCTCAGTCCCTTCGTCCGGGGGCTCATGTTCTATTATGGACTTGATTTTCATGATCTCGCCCCGAACTCTGTTCTCCTCATCTCTGGGGTTTATCGTCACATGCGAAGCCTTCCTCCGAACTCCTCCACACTTCGGCTTGTGGCTCAAGACCTTCAATGTAAAACCGCAAATGATAGAGGGGGAGCAGGCGGAGTGCGGTGGTGCCTCAGTGAGCAAGCTTACCAACGCGATTTGGCTAAAAGGATCCTTCAAATAATCTTCCGACTTATGGCAGCAGGAGTGGTTTTATATCACCGAGCCCCGTGGTTCCAAGTGAGCAGCTGCGCCTGCGTTTCGATCCAACCCCCCCAATTCATCTTGCATCATGGATTAACAAGGGGTTAGACTGGGGATCAGTTGACGAGGTGCGGACTCTGCAAAGTTGCATCCGAAGCCTCATTGAAAAGGATATCAATATCGTCAATGTTATTCAGGTAATGTTAGTCCGCCGGTCCCTACCATGCCAGCGATGGCCTCTCCGCCTATGGTATTTTAACCCAGAAGGGCCACGGACTCTTCAGAACTTCTTCGGCATTACGCATGAAGGAATGTGGGAATTATTCTTCGGGAGGCGAAAACAATGGCCGTGAGCCCTTTTTGCTACAGGCTAAGTTTGGTGATCCAAACTATGCTCAGCTTAACCAAGTGTGGAGTTCTCCGGACGAGTATTTAGACTTGCCGAAGAGTTCTTCCGATGCGGCGCAGTTTTATCAAGTGCAAGAGGGGTATGCAACGGGGAAGCTTTTCTGGTCACAATTTGGTGCGTCAAAGCGCCCTCTGTTGCTGAATGAATAGATGTCTCAGTGGGCCGAGCATCATAGGATATCCGGCGCTGCCATGAAGAACGTCATAAGCCGGATGTGGCCGACTGAACCTGCTCCGAATAGCTACTTCGGCTTGGTGCATCGGCTCGTTGATGCGGTGTCGCGTATCGACGATGTGAAGCGGTCGGCGTGCATTGAGGGTGCATGGATGGCCTCTGCCCGTGTCAAGACATTCTGGGGGAAGATGAAGGCCATCGATGTTGCGGCTAAGAGTCCACCCAAGGGCAAGGACCGTCATGCACCCGAGCTTTATTTTGAAGACATCCTGGAGGCCGCCCGCTTGGTAGAGGGTCAGTGCTCGAAAGACATAATATTCGAGTGAGGTGTATGAGAATTGTAAGAGATAGTTTTATAGCTAATCTATTTTTATGTTTTTGCTCGAAAGCTCATGTTCCTCCTGTGCGGCCGTTTTAATATAATCTAAAAGTTTTCCAGTCGTCGGCTTCAGCCCCCTTGCAGGAAGTACGGGGGTGTTCGGAAAAGCATTCAATCACTCTTGATCCAACATCTTGGTCCATGAAGGAGGTGATAATGTGGCGAACCAGGCAATCGGACTATAGGGCGTTAACACTTTCACTTAGCCATAGGAGTTTTATAGGGGGGGCTACGACATAGCCCCTGGTATGTGTATGGCTTATTCCAGTATGGTGTGTTACATGTATGACCTGGAAAAAAAAGGTCCTTCGTGTGACACGGAGGGAATCGCGATAGATTCCGATAAGTTGTCGAGTGGTTGACCAGCTCTCGCAGCATCATGACAGTCGGTTTTCGGCTTTCTCTACTAAGGTGCTTGACCAGATGAACCAGAAGCACAGTCGCAGTAGTTCTCCCTTTACTACCCTAGCCGATAGAGCGGAACATAGGGTAGCAAGCACAGGAGCCGGGCGACCCAACCATTGACCCAAGACATGATTCGGAGCTGATGCATATAAGGCCAAACTCGCGATGCCGAAGTACGCTTATAAAGTTGTTCGGACTTTGTTGGCGACTCATTCGTTCCCATACCGAGCCCCTGGCAGGTTGTGCTGAGGTATGGCTGTAAGACAGATATAGGGGCCAAATTTATTTGTGAAAAACAAAGAAATGATTAATGCGGATCATATTCACTGGGACCTGAGCGATATGCCAATGATTACTTTATATATATAAAGACCACAACCCCGGCTATTTGATATGCCTGAGGTCAAAGGCGGAGGAAAAAGGCATATTACAGGCTCGAAATAAAGAGTGCGGTCTACAAAAAGTTATTTTGGACCTCCTGTCGCACGTCTGCGCCGCCTGTCCTCGGCGAGAGGGAATCCTTGACGGAAGTAGACCCTTAGGTGAGTGTATGGATCCGAACTCCGATAGAGTCAGTTTAGATGCTTGTCCTTTGCGTCACCTGTTTTTAAGAGATACTAAAGAAAGAATTAAAAAATAAAGTAGATAAGGAATGTTACTGGAATGCTTGCAGGCTTGTCCGTATTGTGCTTCTGCCAATGCCCATGGTATCTTAAGTGTGTAATGGTGTATGCGCGTTATAAATTTTGTGTGTATATAAGGTGGGCGGCGAAAGCCGAGCTGCTACTTCCGCCCCAGGGTTGATCGATCCTTGGGGGGAAATTGCTTCTGACCCCCGGGGTTTGATTGGTGAACCTCTCCGTCATCCCTATCGTCTGGCGGCTCCTCCCCTTGTGTTCGGCGCTGAGCTTGATGGCCTGCTTGAAGACCCAACAGTTTCTATTGGTATGATTGGCTGGTTTATCGGGGTGGCCGTGAATCTGGCAGGGTCGGTCCAATATCCTATCTAGGTTGGATGATCCATCCTGGTTTGCCTTGAGTGGCTTTTTCCGTTGATCGGGTTTGGGATTGCTGAATCCGGCGTTGACCGCTGTGTCGTGCGATCTTTCGTTGTCATTGCGACTGTTGTGTTTGCTTTCTCGTGGCTTGCCGTTGCCGTCCCGGATTTCGGAAGTGCACGAGTCGCTGGCGTTGTTGCTTCTACGAGTGAGCCAGCTGTCTTCTCCCGCGCAAAAGCGGGTCATTAGAGCAGTAAGGGCTGTCATGGATTTAGGTCCTTCCTGACTGAGGTGGCGTGCAATCCATTCATCCCGGACGCTGTGTTTGAAGGCCGCGAGGGCTTCCGCGTCCGGACAGTCGATGATTTGGTTCTTTTTAACTAAGAACCTAGTCCAGAGCTTCCTGGCTGACTCTCCGGGCTGCTGGACAATGTGACTTAAGTCATCGGCATCCGGTGGCCGGACATATGTTCCTTGGAAGTTGTCGCGGAAGGCGTTTTCCAAATCTTCCCAGCTGCCAATAGAATTTTTCGGCAGACTGTTTAACCAGTACCGAGCTGGTCCTTTGAGTTTTAATGGTAGGTATTTGATGGCATGAAGGTCATCTCCGCGGGCCATGTGGATATGGAGGAGGAAGTCCTCGATCCATACCGCTGGATCCGTTGTTCCATCGTATGATTCGATATTCATGGGTTTGAACCCGTCTAGGAATTCATGTTCCATTACTTCGTCTATGAAGCAAAGAGGGTGTGTGGCGCCTCTATGCTGGGCCACACTGCGGCGTACCTCCGATGGAGTCCATTTGTAGTTGTCGGCCCGGTCGTGGCTAGGTTTGTCACGTCCTAATAAGTAGCCGTCTTCGTGATGTCTACTACACAACCTTCTTCTTGTAGACATTGTTGGGCCTCCAAGTGCAGAGGTTTGTAGGACAGTAGCAAATTTCCCTCAAGTGGATGACCTAAGGTTTATCAATCCGTGGGAGGCGTAGGATGAAGATGGTCTCTCTCAAACAACCCTGCAACCAAATAACAAAGAGTCTCTTGTGTCCCCAACACACCCAATACAATGGTAAATTGTATAGGTGCACTAGTTCGGCGAAGAGATGGTGATACACGTGCAATATGGATGGTAGATATAGGTTTTTGTAATCTGAAAATATAAAAAAAACAAGGTAACTAATGATAAAAGTGAGCACAAACGGTATTGCAATGCTAGGAAACAAGGCCTAGGGTTCATACTTTCACTAGTGCAAGTTCTCTCAACAATAATAACATAATTGGATCATATAATGATACGTCTCCGTCGTATCTACTTTTCCAAACACTTTTGCCCTTGTTTTGGACTCTAACTTGTATGATTTGAATGGAACTAACCCGAACTGACGCTGTTTTCAGAAGAATTGCCATGATGTTGTTTTATGTGCAGAAAACAAAAGTTCTCGGAATGACCTGAAACTCCACGGGATGTCTTATAAAAAATAATAAAAAATCCTCACCAAAGATGAAGACCAGGGGGCCCACACCCTGTCCACGAGGGTGCCCCCCCCTCTAGGACGCGCCCCCCTACCTCGTGGGCCCCCTGGACACCTTCCGACGCCAACTCTAACTCTATATATTGGCTTTCGGGGAGAAAAAAAACCAGGGAGAAGAAATCATCACGTTTTACGATACGGAGCCGCTGCCAGGCCCTAAAACCTCTCGGGAGGGCTGATCTGGAGTCCGTTCAGGGCTCCGGAGAGGGGGATTCGTCGCCGTCATCATCATCAACCATCCTCCATCACCAATTTCATGATGCTCACCACCGTGCGTGAGTAATTCCATCATAGGCTTGCTGGACGGTGATGGGTTGGATGAGATTTATCATGTAATCGAGTTAGTTTTGTTAGAGTTTGATCCCTAGTATCCACTATGTTCTGAGATTGATGTTGCTATGACTTTGCTATGCTTAACGCTTGTCACTAGGGCCCGAGTGCCATGATTTCAGATCTGAAACTATTATGTTTTCATGAATATATGTGAGTTCTTGATCCTATCTTGCAAGTCTATGGTCACCTACTATGTGTTATGATCCGGCAACCCCGAAGTGACAATAATCGGGACCACTCCCGGTGATGACCATAGTTTGAGGAGTTCATGTATTCACTTTGTGCTAATGCTTTGTTCCGGTTATCTATTAAAAGGAGGCCTTAATATCCCTTAGTTTCCATTAGGACCCCGCTGCCACGGGAGGGTAGGACAAAAGATGTCATGCAAGTTCTTTTCCATAAGCACGTATGACTATATTCGGAATACATGCCTACATTACATTGATGAATTGGAGCTAGTTCTGTGTGACCCTATGTTATGACTGCTACATGATGAACCGCATCCGGCATAATTATCCATCACTGATCCGGTGCCTATGAGCTTTCCATATACTGGTCTTTGCTTATTTATTTTTCCGTTGCTACTGTTACAATCACTACAAAATACCAAAAACATTACTTTTGCTGTCTTTACTTTTGTTACCGTTGCCACCACTATCATATTACTTTGCTACTAACCACTTTGCTGCACATACTAAGTTTCCAGGTGTGGTTGAATTGACAAGTCAGCTGCTAATACTTGAGAATATTCTTTGGATCCCCTTGTGTCGAATCAATAAATTTGGGTTGAATACTCTACCCTCGAAAGCTGTTGCGATCCCCTATACTTGTGGGTTATCATATAACTATCCCTCAACATGCAACAAAGAGTCACTCCAAAGTCACTAATAGCGGAGAACAAACGAAGAGATTATGGTAGGGTACGAAACCACCTCAAAGTTATTCTTTCCGATCAATCCATTGGGCTATTCCTATAAGTGTCACAAACAGCCCTAGAGTTCGTAGTAAAATAACACCTTAAGACACACATCAACCAAAACCCTAATGTCACCTAGATACTCCAATGTCACCTCAAGTATCCGCGGGTATGATTATACGATATGCATCACACAATCTCAGATTCATCTATTCAACCAACACATAGAACCTCAAAGAGTGCCCCAAAGTTTCTACCGGAGAGTCAAGACAAAAACGTGTGCCAACCCCTATGCATAGATTCCCAAGGTCACGGAACCCGCAAGTTGATCACCAAAACATACATCAAGTGAATCAATAGAATACCCCATTGTCACCACGGGTATCCCACGCAAGACATACATCAAGTGTTCTCAAATCCTTAAAGACTCAATCCGATATGGTAACTTCAAAGGGAAAACTCAATCCATTACAAGAGAGTAGAGGGGGAGAAACATCATAAGATCCAACTATAATAGCAAAGCTCGCGATACATCAAGATCGTATCACCTCAAGAACACGAGAGAGAGAGAGAGAGAGAGAGAGAGAGAGAGATCAAACACATAGCTATGGTACATACCCTCAGCCCCGAGGGTGAACTACTCCTCCTCGTCATGGAGAGCGTCGGGATGATGAAGATGGCCACGGTGAGGATCCCTCCGGCAGGTGCGGAACAGGTCCCGATTGGTTTTGGTGGCTACAGAGGCTTTGCGGTGGAACTCCCGATCTATTCTGTTTCCCGATGGTTTTAGGGTATATTGGTATATATAGGAGGAAGAAATACGTCAGGGGCCCACGAGGGTGGAGGGCGCGCCCAGGGGGGTGGGCGCGCCCCCCTACCTCGTGCCTTCCTCGTTGATCCCCTGACATGCACTCCAAGTCTCCCGGATTGCTTTAAACCCAAAAATAACTTTCATGAAGGTTTCATTCCGTTTGGACTCCGTTTGATATTCCTGTTCTTCGAAAAACTGAAACAAGGGAAAAAACAAAAATTGGCACTGGGCTCTGGGTTAATAGGTTAGTCCCAAAAATAATATAAAAGTGTTTAATAAAGCACATAAACATCCAAAACAGATAATATAATAGCATGAATACTTCATAAATTATAGATACGTTGGAGACGTATCACTTCGCTTGTCGAGGCATGTCCTCGCGATCCGTAGATCGATCTTGCGTGTCCTGCTCTACCATCCAAGTCCTGTTGAAGGTCGTTCGTACAACCCCGAGCTGTTTATTCTTGCCTTTATGGCGAGGTAGGGTGATCCGGTGTTCAGCTTGAGTTGCCGCTTTATCCGGACCGAGTTGTGTTCGACCTGCCACATTGTGTGATGATGGTATGGGCTCCAGCGCCTTGTCATCACGCTGAGGTAGCAATCTATGCTTCGGGTAGCTTTTGGTTGGGCCACTAAGGCCGTATTCTTCGGCGGCCAGGATTTCGGTCCATCTATCATTGAGCAGATCTTGGTCTGTTTGAAGCTGCAGCTGCTTCTTTTTCAGGCTTCTTGCAGTTGCTATTAGTCGGCATTTGAAGCGCTCCTGCTCGAGAGGTTCCTCGGGCATGATGAAATCCTCGTTTCCGAGGATTTCCTCTTCCTAGGAGAGCGGAAGGTAGTTACTGTCCTCCGAGTCTTCGTGTATGGTCTATTCATCCTGTTCGGAGGTTGCTCTAACAGGGTCTTCATTGTCTTCGGCATCGTCCGGAGTATTGTTTTCTCCGGTGCCGGTGTTGTTGTCTTTTGTATGATGTGATTTAGAGCGGCGCCGCTGACGCCGGCGACTGGGCTTTGTCTCAGGAGGTTTGTCTTCAACTGGATCCTCTTTGTCATTGTTGTTAGTTTCTTTAGGCGTATCCACCATGTATACGTCGTAGGAAGAAGCGGCCGTCCATCGCCCAATGAATGGTGGGTTTTGGCCCTGCTCCTTGTCGGCATCGTCGTCCGTACTGACGATGTCTTCGGAGCCGTAATCGGGCATGTCGGTTAAGTCCTCGACAGTGGCTATGGAGTGGGTGGCGGGTGGGAAGCAAAATTCCCCGTCATCAGCCCCTAGTTCGAACCGTACATAGTTCAGCTGTGAGTCCCCCACCAAGGACAAGTTCTTTAACGAGTTCAGCACATCGCCCAAAGGCGAGTGTTGGAAGATGTCTGCGGCGCTGAACTAAAAAATCGATAAACGATCAAGCTCGGTATCCGCGGACTCACATGGTTCAGAACTTATACCCGAAGAAGAGTCCGGAGTTCCGGTGACATAGGTATTGTGTGAGGTTAAGTCCATGTGCGGCTCCAACGCCGGGGAATCTGTGGCCTCCGTGGTGGGGTCGAGCCTCTCATCCTTGGATGTCGCAGTGTGTTCTGGATCTAGGGCCAGAGTGGTTGCAGGAGCTATCTCCTGGATATGGTCTGACGACAAATTTAGGTCATGCTCGTCAAGGTGACCAGGAGCGGTTGCCGCGATCTCGAATCCGGTGAAGATCGAATCTCCATGGATGTCCGCAACGTAATTCAAGCTCCCAAATCTGACCTGATGGCCAGGGGCGCAGCTATCGATCTGCTCCAGGTGGCCAAGCAAGTTGGCCCGCAGTGCGAAGCCATCGAACACGAAGATTTGTCCGGGGAGGAAGGTTTCTCCTTGGACAGCGTCACTATCAACGATCGAAGGGGCCATCGAACCTTTTCGTCGACGGCACAGTGGAACTCTCAATGAAAGCACCAATGTCGGTGTCAAAACCGGCGGATCTCGGGTAGGGGGTCCCGAACTATGCGTCTAAGGTCGATGGTAACAGGAGACAGGGGACACGATGTTTACCCAGGTTCGGGCCCTCTCTATGGAGGTAATACCCTATTTCCTGCTTGATTGATCTTGATGAATATGAGTATTACAAGAGTTGATCTACCACGAGATTGTAATGGCAAAACCCTAGAAGTCTAGCCTGTATGACTAAGGTAATGAGTCTGTCCCTTCCGGACTAAGTCCTCTGGTTTATATAGACATCGGGAGGATCTAGGGTTACACAAGGTCGGTTAAAAAGGAAAAGAATCTACATATCTGATCGCCAAGCTTGCCTTTCACGCCAAGGAGAGTCCCATCCGGACACGGGTGCAGTCTTCAGTCTTCGTGTCTTCACAGCCCATCAGTCCGGCCCATGGCTAACAGACCGGATGCCCGAGGACCCCTTAGTCCAGGACTCCCTCACTAGCCCTTCCCCTCTATTCATATGTTGAGCCCTGGGGTCGTTTCTTGGAGAAAGAGCCTCCTCAAAGTCAGTTTGGCATGCAAGGCAAGAGTCCTTCTCGGACTCCAGGAGCAGACGCCAGGGTCCCTGGCGTCTGGCCCCTGGCCTCCGCAAAACTTCTTTTTGCACCTTCCTAAACCCCATGGGCTTTACCCCTTGGCCCAAATAAAGTGTTCTCGCACAAGAACATTTCGGGAAACATCCGAAACCCTTCAGGTGAATTCCAGAACCCTTTCGGAAACCAAAACTATTATCCCGTATATCAATCTTTACCTCCGGACTATTTCGGAGCTCTTCGTCATGTGTGTGATCTCATCCAGGACTCCGAACAACATTCGGTCACCAAAAACATAACTCATATAATACTATACCGTCAACGAACGTTAAGCGTGCGGACCCTACGGGTTCAAAAATGATGTAGACGTGACCGAGATGCTTCTCCGGTCAATAACCAATAGCAGGACCTGGATGCCCATATTGGTTCCTACATATTCTACGAAGATCTTTATCGGTCGAACCTTTATGACAACGTACATAGTTCCCTTTGCCCGTCGGTATGTTACTTGCCCGAGATCCGATCGTCGGTATCTCCATACCTAGTTCAATCTCATTACCGGCAAGTCTCTTTACTCTCGTTACCGGCAAGTCTCTTTACTCATTCCATAATACATCATCCCGTAACTAACTCCTTAGTCACTTTGCTTGCAAGCCTCTTGTGATGCTGTATTACGGAGAGGGCCCAGAGATACCTCTCCGTCAAACGGAGTGACAAATCCCAGTCTCGATCCATGCCAACTCAACAGACACCTTCGGAGATACCTATAGAGCACCTTTATGATCACCCAGTTACATTCTGACGTTTGATGGCACACAAGGCATTCCTCTGGAGTCCGGGAGTTGCTTGATCTCATGGTCGAAAAAACATGTATTAGACATTAAGAAAGCAGTAGCAATAAACTGAACGATCATATGCTATGCTAACGGTTGGATCTTGTCCATCACATCATTCTCCTAATGATGTGATCCCGTTATCAAATGACAACTCATGTCTATGGTTAGGAAACCTTAACCATGTTTGATCGACGAGCTAGTCTAGTAGAGGCTCACTAGGGACACTGTATTTGTTTATGTATCCACACATGTATTTAAGTTTCCGGTCAATACAATTCTAGCATGAATAATAAACTTTTATCATGATTAAGGAAATACAATAATAACCATTTTATTATTGCCTCTAGGGCATATTTTCATTAGTCCAGCACCGGCAGCCACTCCGACGACATCTCTGGAGACGAGGATGAGTTGGTGCTCCGTATCGCGCTAGAGCGTCGACGAGTCGATAAGGCGGCAGCTCCGGTTCAAGTGCGATGCCGCCTCTCGCCCGTCACCGCAGCGCCGTCGCCACCCCTTCCTGCCCTGCGTGTGGATCTGCGAGGGCAGCTCAATCGGCACCGCCCGCCTGACGGCCTCCTCCAACCCCGGCCGCTGCTCCCCGCGGGCAGCGGTGGGTCCTAGTGCCCACTCCGCCGGTGGCGTGGATGTGGACTCCAGAATCGGAGGCATGCGCGGCCTGATGCGAGAGGCAGAGGGCAAGGGAGATGGGGGCCGTGTCCGACTCGGCTACGTAGCCAGCCTGCCGCCGCCGCATGATGTCGGGGCCCGACGAGGAGGAGTGTCTCCTCCAGTGGGTGTACCGTCGGTCACTTACCACAGCGGAGACGGACGGCCTTCGGCTCTGGAGGATTAACGCCAAGCATCTCCAGCTCGGCATTGAGCAGTCCGAGCAGGAGGCGGCGGCGGAGGCGGCGAGGGTAGCCAAGCTCAAGCGCAAACAGGACCACAACGTCTGGCGCTTGAAGGGCTACGACGTCATCTCAGATTCCTCCGTCGGCGAGTCTGACTCCGATGGCTCCGACATCAACCCACCTCCTGTTGCGGACGCCTACACCAACGCCGGTGACAGAAAGAGCAAAGGGTCGGCGAGGAAGTGGGGAAGCTCCGCTCTTTCATATCTAGCTCGTAGTATCTACCTCCTAGTATCTAGTTAGCATTTGCCTGGCATTTTGAACTGTGTGAACTATGACCGATCTATTGGTGTTGTTTATATGGGAATTTATGCCCTTTTGCTATCGGTTTAGAGTTCGTTTCCTGACGATTTTGCCCGTCTGGTGATCTATGTACTACACTGCATGATTTTCTATGGATATAGGATGTTGGATATGAGATACACGGTTGTGGACGCGCGGAGTGCGCCCTGACACATCCGCGGGTGTTTAGGGTGCCATATTTGATAAATCCGACTGTAAATGGTGTGTTTACAACGGTGCGCCATCTAGGGCTGTCCGGCTGTGCAACCGTAAGTTGCACCCTAGTAAGATTTTTTTTTTTGACCCTAGTAAGAAAAATTAGGTCAATTCCGTTGACATTTAACCTAAGCAAAGCGGGGTTTAATTAATTCACACCATTTGGAACTATGGCCCCCCAGCCTTTCATGCAGCGCGCCTGCTGCCGCATTCACCTCGTGTCGTGCATCCATTGTGCTAGAATCTGACACCACACATGCTCATGTACTTCCCATCATGAAATCCATTTCCTGTCCTGTCCGCTCCAGCATGCAGCCCAAGGCTCGTTGGCTATTCGCTACCGAATCAAAGACGATCTAAAATTACTTACGTACCGCTCTACACACGAAACAAACAGGACTCCGTCACACTAATTTGAACGGTGACCTGGTTGGTGATGGTAGCCGTTGGCGAGGCCATGACCATGGATGGCTTCTCCATTCCATGGAGTCCGTTGGAGTTCATTGAATGTTAATGCCGTGTCAGCGTAAGCCACCTCCCGAGCTACTGGTGGTAGACGAGACCTCATAAATCCTACCGCTTCGTTTAGCCGAAGCCAGTTCCTGGACGGGTTTTTGGTACACCGGAGTACGGGCTAGCTTGTTTTGGTGAGACAGCACTGACATGCGGGACGTGGGCGGCAAGTGCAGCGATGGGGGCCATGTGCCGGTGCCTGTTGATCAAAGTTCAACAGTAGCTAGCTGTGTTCCTGAGGCGAGGAGGGTTGAATGAGAAATGAGAACACTGCATGCGTGGGAAGCGGCTAAACGGATCCAGGACGAAACGCCGTTTTGACTTTGAAAATGTCAATAAAGGCTACCACCATGATCGCCTCATCAGCGACGTACGTAGCGCTGGTTTCCGTTAAAGCACCCTCTACTTTTTGACTCCCAAGCACCTTAACATCTCATCGGCACTGGTTAGTTCTAAACACATTTAGCACGGTTTTACTTCTCGAAAAATAGTACTAGTAACACTCACGAAAATAGTTTCTGGACATTTAAGACTGTCGCCGTAAGGCTAAAGATTTGGCAAAATAGTGTAAGCCTGTTGGAGCTAATTTTTAACTTAACTAGCGGTCTCTTTAGCTAAGAACAAGCATGATAATACTATTCTAAAAATGGATCGGGTATAATGGTGGCTGGGTAATCATTGGGACACTGAGCGCCATCCACATGCTTGCTTGGAGCGTCATATGCATGGACCGTCGTGCACGCTGCCTTTATCATGGCAATGCAACCCCCCTCAAAGCTCCAAACCTAAAAGCGCATCTAATCTAGTGATGGTGATGGGCCAGAGTGATGCTATGGCATCACCGATATCATCATTAGGTATTTAGTCTTTCACACTAACTCCATAGCAGGCTAGCTAGCATGCAGATCAAGAGCCGTGTCAGAAGATGCTTCACTCCCGCAAAAGATTTTCCTTTTGGTGTCTACTCGTATAATTGGATGGGTGGCGTACAAAATTTTCGATCTGTGTGACGACCAAATGGGAAAGAAAGACGGCCTTTAAATTATTATCTGCCATGATTATCCTTACAAAATTATTTTTCATGACATGATATATCTCGTGAAATTATGTGGAACATACTCCTGTATGATTTGCTGGAGCGACTGACAGTATGATCCTGCTTGTAATTTACGCGCGAGTCGGAACCATCTCTTTGTCAATCAGTGGCTAGGGTAATACTAGGAGTATCTGTATCCATCGCGTATCTTGGAGAAAAGCTCGTGGTGGCACACTTGCTGTAGCTATCGCGTATTTCAGGGACATGTAATGCGTATGGTTTGCCCTATATAGTTTTCGTGCACATCTACTTGACTGCTACGCGCGCGCGCACAAGACGTTGGAGGAAAGGGAAAGGGATATACATCTATAAATGTTACTCCCTCCATAAAGAAATATCAGAGCGTTTAGATCACTATATTTCCTTACAAAGGAAGTACTACTGCTAATAATTATATAAAGCATATATTAAGTGAAAGACTTACGATATTCTCTTAAAAAATATAAATAATTGGAGCCAATGAAATAGTTAATTTTGGAAGAGAAGTGCAACTAGCAGCAAAGTTTTCTCATATGTGCATCACATGTTTAGGTGTCAACAAAGAGAAAAGTACTGTAATAGAAATTTTTGTAGAGCTTAACGAGAGTAAGCTCCGGGGACTAGACGTGTGATCTTGATTTTGACCTAACTCTTAGCCCATTTTCTGTGCGTTATCATCTGACCCAACGGCTTACGTAAGGTCCTAGTTAGACATGCATTTTCTTCAAATGAACAATTTTACCGGCCTTGCCATCTCTAGTGATGGTTAACATCAATGATCCTGATTAGGAAAACTGGCCAATGAACAGCAGAAAGGCTTCTTGCAAAGTACTCCCTCCGTCCCATAATGTAAGATGTTTTTTAACACTAGTGTAGTATCAAAAAAACGTCTTACATTATGGGACGGAGGGAGTAGTACCATTATTTAGAGAAGTGCAGGGACACATGTTCCTTGCTCCAAGGCCATAACTGGTCAAAATTGGTGACCACTCAATAATCCACTGGTTTGTGGTTACTGGAAAACGATGTTAACATCCAAACTCTTGGACCTCAGCCAATGGAGATAAGCCTAACTTTTCTTCCTTTGCATCAAAGCATAAGCCAAAATGCCTGCCGCTCTCGCTGTGGTAATTGTCCTAATCCTTACGTTGGATGGTCCCATTTTAACAATTGGAATCTTGACATACGGATACAGTTAACAAAGTCTTCATCGGTATGCAAGTTCCTTTGCAGAAAGTAATTTTGGCAACTAGTTGCCACTAACTCGATCTATATTCCCTTTCTTTATTTAATTTTCCTTTTTGAATTTTCAAAAATTGTTAAATACTAGCAAGATGCCTGTGCATTGCACGGAACACCAATATTCATTTTTTTTACAAAATATCTGTTGTGATTGATCAATGTGGGAGTAATCTCATGTGTAAAAACTAATGATATCTCGAGAAAGAGGAGAGATAAGGTGAGGAGGAGTGGGGCGTGGTGGTGATTGATGGTCGGACTGAGCGGAGAAATGGGGATGGACGACGCCGGCAGCCTCCACCATGCCAGATTGTTCCAGAGGCTTCCTTTTTTTAATTGCTCAATAATGAAGTTGTGGGAGATAAGGATGAACGAGGGAATGCCTTATCTGTAAATGTGGAGAGAGGTGCAGTATCTTTTTGCAAAATTGCCATAGTTTGTTTTCTATCCGTCAGATATAGATCGGACGGTCTATATTGCAAGATGGCAGGCACACCATCATCATCAACTCGGTCTTTTATAAGAGTAAAGAAACTATGCATTTAGTTCAGGTTATATCATGTGCACATGCTAAAAAACATGAAGAAGTAGAACCATTTATGACCTGAAGAAAAAAAACGAGAGCGATGAACAGTGACCGGGTTATATAGTGATAAAACTATCCCTATTTAATTTCACAAGAAGTATATCTTCAGGAACCCTTTTTCGTAAAAACACATGATATAGAATGAACTATGTCCACAAATTATTTCATATTTTTTGGAAACTCGGAGAATACTTTTTGAATAATGAGGTGTAACAACTAGCTGCAAAAAATTAAGTTTTTATGCTTTTCTTAGAGGCCTGCGGCATTCTAGACCAGCCAATTTTCATGGTTTATCTTTAACATATGCCGACCTTGCAATTTCGACACTGATGTTCTTAGAAAAAAATTAAAGTTCCTCTGTTCGGGTTATATATAAGTGCCCCACACGTTCTATTAAAACTTTGGCCATCAATTTGGCCAACCAAATATTAATTATATGTCCAAAAAGAATTATATCACTAGATTCATGCCCAAAACAAGTTTTCAATGATACAATTTCCATGGCATATAAGTGATATTTTGTTGATCAAAGTAATGGTCAAATTTTATATTAAAATGCATGTGAAACTTATAAATGAGAGCAGAGGGATTATCACGGGCGTGCCATCACGGGAGTACTAGAAAGTTTTTATGCTACCACAAATTGGCAACCATAAAAATAAAATCATTTGGGGGCAAAGGGAGCAGGAAGCAAGGACCTCACATGATAGGGCTTTGCAAGTCACAGCCCTAGTAACTCCTAAAACCGGTACGTACATGACACGCCCACTGATCACAAGCTGGTTAATGCACCCTGCCGCAACCACATGCGACATCAGCCTGTTCCATTTGATGCGATCGAGGTGGGAAAGAAATCGCTGCCCCTCAGGTATCCGGCTGGCAATAGCACCAAAATCAGCATGATTCCATTTATTGAGTGCATCTGCCATTGGCAATAATAATGCAAATGGAGTAAAAGGCAGCTGAGCCGTCTGGTGAAAGTTGGGAGTGGGGGAAGAAGAAGAATTATGCTAGCTGCTCATGCCTCAGGCAGCTAGTGATTCTGTGCAGAAACACCCTCCCAATACACATGCCAGCACAAATTCCACCTAGCTGGGCAGGATGATTCTGTGCAGAAACAACCCTGCAAGATGTAATCATTCGCCGCCCCTCCCTCCCTGCCACTGCGAAGGCACCCAGAGCAGGGATGGAGCAAAACCATCATCATTGGTGCCTCTGTCTGTGTGATTGACAGCATGCATGGGTGGCACTCATATCATATCTTTGTTCTATTGGGGCTTCGATGTCCTCCACAAAGATTCCCTGTGGATAAAATGGGGATGGATGGGGAGCATAATTGAAACTACTACAACTACTGCAAACTTGTGCCTGTGTGAGCGCCCTCAGGTGTTGATGGACCATGTCCACTGGATTACCATGCATATAATAGTTTGCTAGTAGCTGCCTCAGACTGAATTGAATCAGCTCCATGTGGGCTCAAACCCAAATACCAAACTGTCAGATGCTTTAATTGGCTCATGATGCATGTGGCATGTGGGCTGTTAATTCTAGGCTAGGCTAGATTTTTGGGTTCACCATGACAATAACACTTGATGCAGTGGGTCCACAGGGAGGTTTGTTGTATCCCCATAATTGAGAGGAGTAGAATGGATGGCAAGAGGATGGGGATCTTATCTCTGAAACCCACAACAAAGTTAGCCGAAAGTGTCAAAGCTAGCCTTTTCCATCATTTTCCATCTTTATTCCATGTGTGATGATAATTAGCCATTGCTAACACATTCTTGTGCTGGACTCATCAGAAACAGTAGTCTCGCAGGCTAGCTTAGGATAGCGGATAGGCTACTGCCCAATATAGTAGTCCAATAATTCTCTTTAAAAATAATCCTATCTTTGTTTCTGTTAGAAGTCTGACAGAACACGCTTGGTTAGGATCGGTTTGTGGCTTCCGTTTCCGTATCCTCCGCCTGCTGAATGGCTTTGTGTGGTGAATGACTGAGACAGAACAGTCCTGAATCCCTAATTGACTGAATGTGCGATCAGTTGATAAGTTTTGCTTATCCGTATAAATATGTGCGTAACCAGTATGCCGATCCCTTTCGCGGCACGTTGTTATCGATGATCCATTCCCGTTGCTCGGCGTTGTCGGCAAGTCGTTTATTAGTGCCACCGTTAGGAGGGGATCAGAGATTAATGATTTAGTCGACTGACCCTCGCTATAAAAGGATTTAGTCGACTGCGACAGGACTGAAAATAGAATTTTTTGTAGAGTTGTGTCAGAGTTTTTTTAGGGTAACTGCAAAATAGAGATTTTTTTTTTCGAAATGCTGAGAAATAGAGTTGGCAAGACGATTTGGTCGCTGTGTCAAAGCCTGCTCTTTGCCTCAAACGGGCCTTCCATGAGAAGACAAACACAAATAAGACATGCGAACTCGGCCTGCCAATTTAGAGCCACATTTTTTCTATTTTCTTCAGGGTTTCCTCTGGTTTTTCTTTTTTATTTATTTTGTGGATGTCTTCCACTTTTTCTTATTTCTCTTCTGGTTTTCCTTTTTTTACCTTTCCATTTATTTCGATTTTGCATCATCCTTACAAAATTCATGAACACTCTTTAACATGATATACATTGTAAAATATCACACGAACATTTTGTAAATATACATTAATATTTCATACACTTCCCAAAGTTATACTAGTGGTTGGATGGTTAGAGGGACTGTGGTATCCCCAGCCCACCAGGGTTCAAGTCCTGGTGCTCTCATTATTTCTGGATTTATTTCAGGATTTTCGGCAATGTGCTTTCAGTGGGAGGAGACGTTCCCGTCGATGACGAGGCGCCTACAGTGACTTCGTAAATTTCAAGATGACATGCCGGCTCAGTCTCTCAGAGATGCTCATAGGGGTAGGGTGTGTGTGTGCGTTCATAGGGGTGGTGTATGCGCGTCTGTATGAGCGCTTGCGTCTGTACTGATGTTCAAAAAAAATTATACTATCAGATTTTTAATATATAAAGACTTTCTAAATTCTATATTTTATAATGCGTTCTCACTTTTTAATTATACAAAACATATTAAGATAATTGAACACTTCTCTTTGTTACATGGACATTTTTTAATTTACACAAAGAACTTTTTATTACATAATATTTTTTTAAACGCTTTAATTTTTTTCTTCATTTTCATGTTTTACACATGTTTCAAAACATTAAAAAATAAAAATAAAAAACAACAAGAAATAGGGCTCTCTCTTCCATGGCTACCTTGTCCTAGGCTCCCGAGTGATGCCCGGTGTCGATGCAATAAACATGGACGTTTGCTGCCCTGACTTATGCATTATGCATAGACGTATTACGACCCCTCCGGCAAGTATCTAATCTCACACATGACCAGATCAGAGAAGCCACTCTTCGTGAGATCAAAGAGCGCATTCAGAAAACCTAGGCTTAGAACAAGCTTCAAGATTCACAACAAGAGCAACCAACACCGGCAAGGATGAGCCAGCAAGACGAGGCCCGACAAGCTCTATCGTTGTGGACTTGCCGCCGAACACCAGCGCTCCGCCTCTCCGGCCAGCAGGTCGTTGATCAGTGAGGTGTTGAGCCCACAGGTGAGGTGGAGGCAACCCATACGTGTCAGCTTGCTGGGGAGGTAAATTATTTTTATTGATACCCGTCCTAATGATGTGTCAAGCTAACATGAGGTTGTTGAGTAAGCGGTGCGGCAACCTTGCTAGGGCTCCTCCTCCTCGCGACACCTAGCAGTGCTTTTAATGCATTTTTGTCCTACCTAGCAGAGTTAGGTATAATAGTCATGTATGAATCTAATCACCCTGTAGTATCTTTTTTCTCACTGCGGTAACCCCTTGAGCTATAAAAGGAGGACCAAGGCAACCTATACAAGGGTTCAAACCCTTTGCAACCTTCACGCATAGGTATCCGTGCAGCTGTCCTCTCCCAGCGACTTGCCGGGGAGAGCGCTCTGTGTATTTGTGATTATCACCACCCAACACATCAAAGCAAGAGTAGGGTTTTACGCTTCTTAGAGCATCTCCACCGCGCTTCAACAGCCCTTCCCAGCGTTTTGCACACCGGCGCCAAAAACGCCCGATCGTTCCCAAGCCGTTTTCGCGGCTCGGGCCGAAATCGGTGTCGGCAGACCAGCGAACCCGCGCTACAGGGCGCGCAGCAAGTTTAAAAGGGTGCGTGGGTCCACCCTGTCGGCGAGTCGAGCGCCTCTTCCCGCCGTTTCTTCCCGCCGCCATTTCTCCCATTCTCTCCTTCCTCCCGCCAATCTTCCCCTTCGCCTCGGTAGGCCGGTCGCCATGCTACCAAGAAGTACGTCGTCCCCGGGCGCAAAGAAACGCGACCGCCGCCAGCCGGGCGAAGCGAGAGAAGCGAGGCGCCGCCGTCCAAGACACCGGGCATGACAAACGCCAAGTGGAGGGCAGAAGTTCAGCGACGGGAGGCTGTCACCGCCGACCGATGGAACAAGGCGATCGCCAAGAAGGCCCATGACAACTCGGCGCGTGCGGCTGCGGCTTCGGCGGACCAAGCCGAGGCCGAGGCGACTCGCGCAGGGATGATGAATCCACCCGGCAGCCACGTCCAGCACGCGCCCTGGGGAGGCGTCGGCTCTCCATCGCCGCAGCCATGGGGATGCACGCCCTCGCCGGACTACGCCGACGGGGACGCGCACGGTGGGTTCAACCCCAACGTCACCTTCCCCCATGGACACTCGGCCCAGCGCACGCCCTCGCCGGCGTGCAGTACCCTCCATACAACTACTCGCTGCCCGCCTACGCGTCCTCCCCGACGCCCTCTTTCCGCCGTGGCGCGCTGCCCTTCTCGCACCTCGGCGACACCGACGAGACCGAGGCCGACATGGACGACATCATCGCGAATGGCTCGACCGCGGCCGCCGCGTCTCTCGGGTTCGTCACCCCGGACGACACGGTGGATCTCAGCGGCGGCATGGGCGGCGAGCTCGGCTACGTCTACGGCGAGGAGGAGCAGGAGGAGCAGGAGGAGAAGGACGAAGAGGAGGAGGAGGAGGAGTCGGCGACTGTTCCGGCGAGGAGGCGCAAGAAGAAGAAGCGAGCGGCCAGGTCCGCCGAGCCGCGCATCAAGTGGGCGTCCAAGGAGGAGGAATGCCTCGCCGAAGCATGGAAATTCGTCTGCCTCGACCCGACCACCGGCACGAACCAGAGCATCGAGACGTACTGGGAGCACATCAAGGCCGAGTTCGACGAACGCAAGCTCGTCGACCCCTACTTTAAAGGCGTCTACATGCAGTGCGGGGCGAAGGCGATGGCGAACCATTGGGGGCGTATCCAGGGGGCGTGCAACAAATAGCATGGGATCGTCGAGGAGGTCGCGGCTCGCCCGGAAAGCGGCGCCAGCGTTGAGGATCAGGTATGGCACGCTGCTCTCCCGCCTCTCTTCGCCGTGTGCGCCCGCCAACTGTTTGTTCCTCCGCGCAGTTGCTGCGCATGTTCGCCTTGTATCGACAGGGCAACAACGACGCCGAATTCAAGTACCTCCATGTTTACAAGCGCATTGACATGTGCGAGAAGTGGGAGGAAGTCCGGCGCACCCTCGACAAGGCCAAGGAGACCTACAAGCTGGACGCGCCGACTCCGGACGCGTCAGAAGGGCGGCCGGACGGCAACAAAGGTGCCAAGAAGGGGGAACACGCCGACGCGGCCACCGCTCGAGTTCAGGAGTCCATCGAGCACTGCCTCACCGACGCACAGGTCCGGGCCGCCCCTTCGTGAAGAGAAGACCGAGGCGCGGTGGTCGGCGTTGATGTCGAGCAGCGTCGTCAAGCTCGACCTACTCCGGACCAACGTCGCTGCGAAGAAGAGAAACACCGACCTGGCTTTCCTGCTGGGCGGGGCGGACATGCTCCAGAGCAACGACGAGGCGGTCAAGGCGTGGTACTTGGCGGAGCGTGGCCTCATCCTGAACCAGCTTCCCTCGATGCCGCCGCCGCCGCCAAGCCCGAGTGATGCCGCCGAGACTCCTCGCAGCACAGAAGCCACGCCGACGCCGCCAAGCACAGAGACACCGCCAAGCCTGCGCACGCTGACTCCGCCGACGTCGGAGGCCGACCTCGCCGTCTGATGGGCACGCGCGTCATTTCTGCTTTTTGTACGCCGAACTTTTCATTCGATCGCCGAACTTTTTAGCCGCTTGATCGCCCGATTTGTGGCATCTATTTTGTGAGCCGGAATGACTACGTTTGAATTTTCCGTGGCTAGGGGCGGCGCCTGGGGTCGTGGCTGGGAGGTAGGTCGTCCCCAGAGGTCAATCTAGCGCCGGTTCGCCCCCAGGCCGTTCTTTTTCGGCGCCCTGGAGGGCTAAACGGCTGGAGATGCTCTTATCGGCCCGAACCTGGGTAAAATTGTGACGCTCCTCGTTGCCCTTGCTCTTTGCGTCGATTGCACCCCTTGCCGAACCAGCAAAGGGGCTGCCTAGCCCCATAGATCGCCGGCTCCACGCCGACACCCGGTCCTACGGTCCTGCCTTTGCTTTTGAAATTGTAAGTTCACTAATTTTCTAACAATAGAGGATAATATGAAATACATATAACGAAACACATTATAGATTTTTCCAAATTGTACATCTTTGTCAGGTTGTAGCCACTATTCAACGTTATACAATATCCTTGTCACATCTCCAATACTATTGTTGCAACTTCCAAGATGTATCCCTAAAACAGAATTCATCTTCGGCAGTATTATTGTATGCGCTTTATTGGAGCAAGTTGGCAGAAAATAAATTCTAGCTGCTTTCTTTTAATCCCCTTTTTCCAAGCGTCGGTTGAAAATAAAACAATGTAAATTTATGCTTTCCAAAGTGGTCGGAGTAACCAGACCTCCTAGTCTATGTGCCTCTTGGTTCGAAGCGACCAATCACTCAACCCCACACCTTTTGGGCTAACCTAATGTGGGGTGCCTGTTTTATTATTTTCATTTTATTCTTTCATATTTCCATTTCCATTTTCCTTTTTACCATTCAATTTTTTAAATGTTCAAGAATTTCAAAAAATGTTCAATTATTAAAAAATGTTCCGAAAATTCAGAAAAACTTGAAAGAATATGTGCTTTTTGTGAATTCAGAAAATGATTGGGAATTTAATATGTTCAAAACAATATTCACGAATTAAAAAGCTATTCTTGATTATTTTTAAAATATTCAAGAATTTCTAAATATCCCTAAATTTCAAAAAATATTGTCAATTTATAAAATGTACCTGAGATACAAACTATGTTCACGAATTTGAAAACGTTTCCAAATTTGAAAAAAATCAAGAATTTCAGAAAACTAAATTAAAAATATAATAATTTTTGAAAAATATTCTATGGAATTTAAAAAAATTCCAAATTTCCAAAACTATTCACGAGCTAAAAAAGAGGAAAAACAGAAAATAGGAACCTTCTCAGGACTCCCAACGCGCGTCGGCTATGGCCTATTGTACAAACCGGTACAAAACCCCCTTCTGTCCTAGGCACGGCCCATTTACTTTTTTCCCTTTTTCTTATCCTTCAAAAATTGGGTGCGCGCGAGAGATTCGAACATCAGATATCCCAGTTTACTACCACCCATGGTAACCAACCGGGAAAGTCTACGTGCTGAGCATGCTTCTGTTTTTCTTCTTGTTGTTCGTAAAGTGCGCTTTCATTATTCTCCGGCAAAAAACAGTGCTCTTTCATTGTCTAGTTTTTATGGCGGTTTTGCTTGGCCTTTTTTTGTTTTTCTTTTTTTCATTTTCGTATCACTTTTTAAAATTCTGAACATTTCTTAAATTCATGAAAGTTTCAAACTTGTTTAAAAAATTCTTATATTCCGTTACTTTTTCCAAATCTTCTGAATTATTGAAGTCTTTTTTCGAATGCACCATTTTTTTTCAAATGCACAAACTCTTTCAAATATATTTTCTCATCAATGAACTTTGTTTTGACATCTATGAAATTTTCATTTTCATGAACTTTTATCTAATGTCATGAAATTTTTGAAAAATGTACTTTTCGAAATCTGTGGATTTAGTTCAAATTTCACGATTTTTTCAAATTCACAATCTTTTTATAATTCTTTAACTTATTCTAAAATTCATAATTTTTGTGCGATTTTTGTTTCATATTTGTATGAACTTTTTCTTTCTCAATATTTTTCCCAAATTTGCAAATTTTTCTCAAACTGATGAACTTTATTAATAATTCCTGAAATAAATTGCATTCACAATTTTTTTTCAACAGTATAAAAAAACTGGCCTTTTTTCCCTACCAGACCGACAACACAAAAAGCAAAAAAAAAAAAAACTAGCGGGGCAAGCAAGGCTTGCCTGCCCCGCGAAAATGCTCCCATCCTTGCTCCGTGGTACGGGGCGCTCATCCAACGATCGCACGCTGCTGCCCTCTTTTTCGATTGAAAACCCCTAACAATTAAACAAAACCGGCCGGCCGCGTCTCTTAATTGAACCGTCCGTTCTAGACTTTTTCCAGCCATCGTAATTAACGCAACAGAATAGAGATTTGGAGGAAAATAAATCACTCTTGCGCGTCAAAACATTGGCGGTGAACTTTTCCCGTACACAGTTACTTCAAACAGACCACATCATACACCTCCATCAAATCTATCTACAAACATAGATCCAACAGAGGGATACGAGGAACTTGATGGCGTCTTCACCAATTCTTGCTGGGACCAATTAGGAATCAGATCCCCCAAATGTAAGCTATGTCGTTCCATTGCGTTCTTCCGTCTCTCTGATCCAATGTCTTCTCCCAGTCCTGCAATTTACGGATCTATGACATTCAGGTTTTCGTGATTGTTGTCACTGGTAGGGCATAGCAAAATAAACCTAGACAACAGAAGCGAATATTTCATACTCCCTGTGCGTAATATCCAGTTAACAATATGTCTTGCACAAATTACACAATACAAAGTTGTATTATTGATGGGTACATATAAATGAAAATTGACAGTGATGCTGGACATATAAGAGAAATGTAATGGCTCAAGGGGAAAAGACATATAAGAGAAATGTAATGGCTCAAGGGGCAAAGACATACCTCTGATTAGTTGGGAATGCCTACTACTTTTCATTCCACCGTGAAATCAAAATAAACAGACATAGCAAGGTTATTTGTTGATTTACAACACGGATATGTTTCTTCTCCTTTTCCTGTATTTGAACCAATTGCTAAAGTGACTACTAATTTAAATAGGGAGTCGAAGAAACTACAGCTAGCAATGCAACAGAGCAAATCAAAAAAGGGCTGCCAAAGCTTGGCATGCAGTTTTTATCTGAAGAAGAAGCTTATTCCCTCTATAACAAGTATGCTTATTCCATGGGTTTTAGCATCCGAAGAGGCAATCAACATAAAGTAAAAAATTCTAGTACAATACAACAACGGACATTCACATGTTCTCGTCAAGGTATGGACTAGTTCTAACTTGTTCTGGTCATATGCATTTTTAGATGGGACTAAGAAAATTACTTGAACTAATAGGAGTTTGTGCGGAAGATAAAAGAGAGGAGAAATTCAGTTATAGTAGGCCTGAGACACGATGTGGTTGTGATGCACGTATGAAGAGAAGTCTTAATAATGGGATTTATTATGTATACGAATTTATGGAAGCCCACAACCATAGCCTTGCTACTGGAAATATGTCGCAATACTTAAGATCACACAGGAAAGTAACTGAAGCTCAACTAGCCAATGCCGAGGTCGCAAAGTCAGTGGGCATTTCAAATAAAGCAACTATTGATCTAATGACGAAAGAGGCATGTGGACCTGAAAACCTTGGCTTTATAAGCACAGACATGAAAAATCGTTTGTACTCAAAGAGAACACTAAAAGCAAAGGTGGGTGACACTGGTGGAGTGTTAGAATATATGGAGAAGAAGGTTTCAGAAGATGTCAAGTTTTTTTTATCCAATTCAAGTTGATGAGGATGATTTGATAACTAATATATTTTGGACGGACTCCAAAATGGTCTCAGACTATGCATTATTTGGTGATGTCATATGCTTTGACACCACATAAAGTAAACTAGACGATGGGCGTCCGTTTGGTTTAATTGTTGGTGTGAATAATCACAAGAAAACAATTGTGTTTGGTGCTGCACTTCTCTATGATGAAACAGCAAGTTTTGCTTGGCTTTTTAGAACATTTTTAATAGTAATGTCTGGAAAGCATCCACATACAATTCTGACTGACGAAGATGCAGCAATGGCTAAGGCGGTCCGTTCAGTCCTGCCTCACTCTCACCATAGACTTTGTGTGTGGCATATGAATCAAAATGCTATCAAACATCTTGGTGGAGTTGTTACAGATTACAAGAAGTTCAATGCTGATTTTCAGCATTGTATCTATGATATTGAGGAGGAAGATGAATTTATAAGTGCATGGAATGAAATGCTTGACAAGTATGGACTCCGGGACAATGCATCTCACCGACCTCACACGAACAAAAGTAGCATTTCGTTCAGAAATTAGAAGAACATCGGTCATATACTTGAGTAATTGGACGACGTACCTTCAACCACGGCAAGTCTTCGCAGCCATGTTATGGTACGTGCTGGACGAAGCTCAGTAGCTGGGGCGCGACAAACAGGGCCATGAAGGTGACCGCCGAGAAGGAACGGCGCGCAGCTCGCCGACGAGCGCCGCGCCCGGCGACAGGAGGCTGCGACCTCAGGAACGGCGCACAGATCGACAACGAGCGAAGCGCCAGGCGACGGAGGCTGCGGCCTCAGGAACGGCGTGCAGCTCGCCTACGAGCGCCGCGCGGGGCGAGGGACGTCGTGGCCGCAGGGTTGGTGCGCAGTTCGCTCACGAGCGCCGCGCCGGGACGAGCACGGAGCGAACCCTCCCGCTCCGACATGCAAGCAGATCAACATCGCGGTGTTCGCCGGCTGTGGAGGAGCTACTGCTTTGCCTGTGGGGAAAGTGAGTGGATAAGAGAGGAGACGAGACGAGCGGCTGGTCTTTTCCTGTGTTTAATTAAGAAACGCGTCTAGGGAGCTGCTCCCTAGCATTTCCTGGCGGCCCAGCCAAATAAGGTAATTTCCTGTCGTCCTAGTACAGAAAAGGTAAGGCCCATAGCCCACCGGCCATCAGCCACCTGTTCCTTCGTCCCGACCCAACCAACCCCCCTCCACGCGATATCTATTGGTCCCCTCGTCACGTGCTCTCCCCCGTACCTTGCACCCGCCGGTTGCTTCCAGCTCCATTACCTACCCCACCCACCATCTTCTTCTCCCCAAGTAAGGCCTGATTTCTTGCCCACGCCCAACAAGATGCATTAGACCTTGGATCCCTTGTAATGGCGGCAAGAAAACCTTGAGATGACTCGCATCTTTGTCTTGATTAGTTGCTTCTCCTCTTAAATCTTCTACGATCCGAGAAGGCAAAACAAGAGAAAAGGGTAGGGCTGCAATTTTAGAGGTCGATTTTCACCTCCTTTAGTTTGATTTTGTTGTTTCTCATCAAGATTCGGAAAAGCCAAATTGTGCGCCACTACATATAAGTCCCTCTGTACAAGAACATATAAACACCTCTGTAAAAAAGCCATCTAATCTGCTGTTCTTGAGTTCTCTTAATCACTAGATGCTTCGTCTACTTGATGTAAACAAAACAAACAACTTTCATGCTATTTTGGGCAAATGCACAAGTGATGGGCAAGCAAGTCGTAGAACCTTGGAAATCCAAGTTATTCATCGTGAGAAAATGATGGTGTTGACATACATAATGCAATCTAAATACTACATTTGAGATGCTCTTAATCACTACATGCTTTTAGCCTAGAAAAAGGTTTGTATTAAATAAGTGGCAACTTATATGCATTGTTTAGGCAACTACAACACAATAGGCACGCAAGTCATGTGTAAAATCTAGGTATCTTGTTGAACTAATAAGTGTGTAGTTTTTGTTAGCAACTTATAAGTGGCAACTTATATGCATTGTTTAGGCAATTGCAACACAATAGGCGAGCAAGTCATGTGTAAAAACTTGGTACTGTTGAACTAATAAGGTGTGTAGTTTTTGTTAGCAACTTATAAGTGGCAACTTATATGCATTGTTTAGGCAACTGCAACACAATAGGCAGGCAAGTCATGTGTAAAAACTTGGTACTGTTGAACTAATAAGGTGTGTAGTTTTTTGTTAGCAACTTATAAGTGGCAACTTATATGCATTGTTTAGGCAACTGCAAACACAATAGGCAGGCAAGTCATGTGTAAAAACTTGGTACTGTTGAACTAATAAGGTGTGCAGTTTTGTTAGCATGTCTGTGGAACAACCAAAGTGCATATCATAAAAAGCTGGGCATAAGCAAAAAAAAGATGGTTTTAAGCAGATGTGTGTAGATTTCAAGAGAAAACTTGTATGAACAAAAAACTTGAAAGTAACCTAAGATGCAAAAACTCCTAAATGTGGTTGCAGCATCACTACTTTATGCGTTGTTTAGGCGACTGCAACACAATTGGCAGGCAAGTCATGTGTAAAAACTTGGTATTGTTGAACTAATAAGTTGTGCAGTTTTTGTTAGCAACTTATATGCATTGTTTAGGCAACTGCAAACACAAATAGGCAGGCAAGTCATGAGTAAAAACTTGAAAAGTAACCTAAGATGCAAAAACTCCTAAATGTGGTTGCAGATCACTACTTTAGTAACCTAAGTTGCTTATAAAATGTATGATGCTTTGATGTTTTAATTGTAGATCAGTTTTCTCACCTCCTTTGCTCAATGTGGTAGATTCAATGTAACTTGCTTATTGAACGCTCTTGGAGATATGATGTCTGTGGTGTACCTGCTTGTATGAACATAAAAAAATGTGTATGAGAAAAAACAAAATTTGACTGTTGAAAACCTTCAGATTTGCTAGTTGCTACATTTTTAAAAGAAAACTTCATGTACTTGAACAAAAAAGCATAGCAACTTACATGAAAAGTTTTTGGCAAAAATGCAAAACAGTTCATATCAAAAAAATGGTGGTGCTACATGAACAGGATGAAGAGTTACTTCATCTACTTGCGCAGAAAAAACACGGCAACTTCCATACTATGAAGAGGCAAAATGCATCATAACATACCAGCAAAAACTTCTAAAAGACATTTGGACCTTACGAAGATATTTGATCATGAAAAAATAATGATGCTACATACATAAGTCAACTTACCTATAGAAGGTTGTGTGTGGAGCGGAAATGCTTCATTGCTGGATGTTAATTGGGAGGATGGATGGAGCTCCAACCATTATTCTCCATTGGAAAATGGAATGTGCATCCTGGTATAAAAAAAGATATGCAAGAACAAAAAATCTGGGACAAATCTGTGCTATGCTCCAGCATTATGAAGTAAGAAAAAAAAGAGCAAAAACACACACACAAATTAAAAAACAGGTCCTAGTAGGAGGTAAATCTTGCCATAAGATACAGTAATAAAAGTAATACTAGTGAACATGACAGACCATGTCACTCAACTAAAGTAGTGATGCTGCTCCTATTCCTATATTACTTTCAACTAAAGTAGAAGTATCCCATTGCATTCTTCATGATATTTGCTGATATTTGCATGATGAATACACTCTTTGAATAAGAAGCTGCCCAATGCAACCGATGAGTTGTGCTTCATCTTTTTGCTTCAACCTAGTGATTTGATGTCTGCCAATGAATAAAAAAATATTAGACAAAAATGTTGTAGCACAAAAGTTTCATGCAAAAAATTATACAGTGCTTGTCCCCATTTTTAAAAAAGTGTTAACTGCTTGCCTCTTCTAAGATATCTTTTCATGGTGTTAAAAAATGCAGGTTTGGGGATATGACTAACCTAAATGAAGTACCAGAGGAAAATATGCTAGAGTTTGCCTTTGTTCATGACATGAATATACTTGATCCTTTATATTGCACACAATAGAGCATCCCACTTGGTGGAGCTGACAATGCTGAGTTTGTGGCTGAATCTCCAAACCCTGTCGCTGCACACAATGCTTCGACACATGTGGTGCAAACTATGCCTACAGATATGGGTGCAACAGTCGAAGCAACTACACATCCAGAGGCAGCAACAGAGACGGATGAACACACACACTTGTTGACACTAACACCGCAGGTGGAATAGGTGGGACTGTTGGAAACAGTTTGGCAGGCTTGGTTGGTGAGAACGATGACGAGGCATGGTCACAGCCCAAGGAACCTTACGTGGGGATGAGGTTTGACACTTTGGAAGGTGCAAAGGAGCACTACAATGCGTATGCTCTGCAGCTTGGGTTTTCCATCAAAATGAATACAACAAGGAGAACTGGCGACACTCGTATGTTGGTAAAGCAACAATTTGTTTGCAACAAGTTTCGAAAACCTACAGAGGACGATGGAGGTGCAGAAAAGCCCACCGCCCTAGACAAAATTATTGATCAGGCAGAACATGTTGACGAAGATGATGATATTGTCTTTCTTGATGATGAAAGTAAGTTAAAAAATAAAAGCAAGAAACGAAAGCGAGATAAAATAATTCAAACTGGTTGCAAGGCCAAGATGGTGGTGAAACTAGTAGATGGTCGTTGGGGGTGGTGTACTATGTTGGTGAGCATAACCATAAGTTAGTAGACAAGCCATCTTTGAAGAAGTACTTGCGATCGCACCAAGGGATACCTCCAGAAGAAAGGGCATTCCTAACACATCTTCACAACTGCAATTTAACAACAGGTGAAAAAATGATCACTAGCTTGCTTGTGTTTTTTGCCTAAGTTGTTGAACACCAATTCTCTGCTCCTTTACTGTTTTTTGATGTTTCCTTTGTTAATGCTGGGGGTTGATTAGGTTAGTTTTGTTGAGCAATTTGCTTGACCATGAGTTTGGTAGTTGCTCGAAAACATGGTCCTAAAACTAGATTAGTTTTGCTGAGCAAAGTTGGAGGTTTACTGTTAGTACTTGCTCAAAGTGAAGGGCACAACTTGCCTGTGCTTGTAAGCACTCATTCCTCCTTGACGCTAAAATGATATGTTAGTAGGAACTAATTAGTCTTGTTGTGCTAGTTGCTTGCCCAGGTGTTAGCAGTTTCTCAAAACATGTCCTCAACTTGCCTGCACTTGTTGCACACTTTCCATGTATTAGGTTGTGTGAAAAAAATACAAGTAGGACTTTCCCTGAACAATCAAGATGATTTGTGTGTGCACATATATTAGTCTAGTTGTACTACTTGCTTGACCATAAGTTAGTACTTGCTCAAACCATGTCCTAGGCTTGCCTGCGCATTTCACATGTTTTTGTGTGTCTGAATTGCTGCCTATAAACTACTTCTCAGTGCCATGCATAAAAATATGTTACTTTATGAAAATGATTTTTTATAAACTACTTTTCAGGGCGTATGATGCATATTATGTCAGACTTCTATGGTACAGAGCTGATCGTCCCCTATGGTACTAAGCACATTACAAACCTGAAGACAATGTTAAACAAAGATGCCACCAAAGAAGGAGATATGATTGAGACAGTTGCCTACTTTAAAGATCAACAAAAAGATGATCCAGACTTCTTTTATAAGATAAAGTACGATGAGGAGGACAGGGTGGAGAACATTTTTTGGGTTGACGGTGCAGCTAGGAAAGCTTATGTCGAGGCTTACCACGATTGCATCTCGTTCGACACTACATACATGACTAACATGTACAACATGCCCTTTGCCCCATTTATTGGAATTAATAGACACGGGCAGTCGTTCATGTTGGGCTGCGGCTTTGTTAGGCAAGAAATAGCGTCAAGCTTTGATTGGTTGTTTGAGACGTTCCTTGAGGCAATGAATGGTATAGCACCAACCAACATCATAACTGATCAAGATATTGCGATGGCACAATCCATCAAAAATATGTTTCCTACGAGTGTGCATCGTTGTTGCCGTTGGCATATAATGAAGAAGGCACAAGATAAGGTTGGATCAATGTTGGCGTGAAACCCTGGTTTGTTGCGTGATTTCAATGAATGTGTTGACTCCAGCATGACACCAGAGGAGTTTGAGACAGGATGGAATGCTCTGTTGTTGAAGTATGAGGGTATGGTTGACACCCACTTTGAGAATCTATATAACTACCGGGCAACGTGGGTTCCTTGTTACTTCAAGCACCGGTTCTTCCCTTTCTTGCAATCAACCCAGCGCAGTGAGGGGTTCAACGCTGTCCTTAAGCGATATGTGAACCCACATAAATCAATCTTGAACTTTGTGAAGCAGTACCAAAAAATTCAAACCCACATACTAGTCCGAGAAGGTGCCAAAGACTATAGAACAGAGCATTTGCAGACTGAACTGTGGTCGGCTTACCCCATTGAGAAGCAAGCTTATGAGGCCTACACCAGGGACTTGTATGTTAAGTTTCGAACAGAGTTTGCGTTGATTGCGTGGTACAATGTACGGCCTCATGGTTCTAACTTGTATGAAGTTTACCCAAACCAGGAGTGGGTTGCGAAGTATGGATCTAGAAGCTACTACGTGACATGTGAACCAAGATCTGAAGACTATAGATGTGAATGTTGCAAAATGGACAGGGATGGCATGCTTTGTTGCCATATTTTTAAAGTTTTCACGCAACTGGGTGTCAATAAAATCCCTGAGAAGTACATTATTCGCAGATGGACTCCACTGGCAATACCTGATGCACCATCTGCTCCTGATCATGAGCCCGATGAGTTGCCAGAACATTCAAAGAAAGAGATTCGGCTTGCAAACATGCAAATGGATTTTGCCAATCTTGCCCGCGGAGCTAGCGCATCTGATGCTGCTACAGACATTGTAAAGAAACATATGCGTGCAGCAAGACAAGAAATTAAAAACCTAAAGTTGTCAAGGAAAAAAAGACAGCGGCATCATCTAGTAGCAACCCTGGTGGGCCTCCACCGCCGCCTAGTTCTTCAGTACCGCCAGGAAGTGGTAACCCTGCTACGTCAAGTAGTCACAAGGCTAATCGACCGCACCACCACCTAATGGGCTGTGCAAGCACCACCGGTCCAAGAACTCAACAGCCTACTACGCCAGCATCAAAAAGTGCCGCGACAAAAGTTCCTAGCTCTAACACGCTCTGCATGAGCGAGCATCTTCAAGAATCGCACCATTTCAAAAGGCCCGCCCAAGACACTACGGCCCTGTGCCAGCAAGTTGGCGCCCTCCACCTCCACCGAGAATGCCTGCACCCAGGATGCCTGCACAAGCAACAAGGATGTGTGTTCCTCAACCCCAGGGGCCCATACTACAATCTAGAGATCCTACTCTGCAAAACAGAGACCTTGCTCCAGAAGCCCTGTCTCCTGCCACACATCCTGCCCGAACTGAACAACGGCCCAAGGATCCCAGAGGGTATGCACAACAACCCAGGCCACAAGCAATTGTGTATCTGGCGCCAAACACAAGTGCTACTACTGGTGGGCTAATGGCATGGACTGCCCCGCAAACATTGGACTCGCCTAGTGGTTCTGGACAATATGCCATACGCCCAACATTTTCCCGACAAAATGCAGACCTGATGTTGGTTCCTTCTCCACAAACTACCAGTGATGAACGCGTGCAGCTAGGGGTTGCGTCACGGGGCAAAGAACCTGCCATTCCTGAAGGTGCTCCTGTACTTGATCCTGATCTTGTTTATCCTACTCCCACGGCAGACCCTACCATTCCTAGAGACCCTCCAAAATCGACAACAAAAGGAAGAGCGAAGCAATGGAGAATTCAATCAGCTCTAGAGCTGCACCCCAAGAGGAAGAACAAGTGTAGTTATTATAGTTCTACAGACCACAATTCAGCACTATGCAAGACGAGATTGGTTTGATGGACATTGGGCAATTTTGGCTAATATTTGGGTATAAGATTCTGCAAAGAAATAATGCTGGTAGAACGAGTGTGTGGGAACGAATTTTTTGTTTATGAATGGGATGTTGCTACCTTTTATGTCTATGACTTACCTTATCCTACCTGTTATCTATCTAAGATTTTATGGTTATGATGTCTTAATGGGAGAAAGGTTGTTTTTGAAGTTCAACCTCTGCTTTTTATTTTGGCAATTAGGGGCTTGTCTCCTTTAACTACAAGCAACTCCTATGCGAGTTATTTTTGTATCATTTGATCTGTGTGCAGGCAACTCCTGAAACCTATTTTTGCAAGTTGCATGATAAAACTATGCAACTAACTCATGTTGTGTCGCTTTGTGCAACTAAGCCATGTTTCTGTCTAAATAAACTACCCTAAGATACCCGAAGTGCCTTAACATAAGAATAAAAGGATAAATTCCAATTTTTCATTTTATTGGCAGAAAAATCAGTTTCAAAAAGCGACCACCCTCTGGTTTTGTTGCAAGTTAATACACGGTAACTACTTCTTAAGGCTATTAAAAAACCACAGAGAAATTGAGGAGTTCATGAAAATTAAAAAAAAGATTTAAATAGCAAAAACATTGAGGTAAAAAACTAACCTATGTTAACTTGAGGACGTCTTTCCATGGTGCCTTGTTGTGAATGCTGTCAACCCATTGAATAGTCAGCTGCTTCCTGATGTTTGGGATATCATCAGGTGTAAAACTTGGAACGTTCCTTGCCTCCCATCCATTGGCAAATGTAAGAGCATAAACCCCACAGTCAACACTATACAAACAAAAAATGTTTCACAGAAACACGAGCCATAAGTTAAACATTTTTATTGACTTATTGGCATGTTCATACTTCTGGGAAAAAGATCTAGGGGCTTATGGGCACTTACTCATTATTTTGCTTTGGAACATCAATGTTGACAAGCCCAAAGTTGTCCAGAGAACATGTGACTTGGAGTAGTGCAGTTCCATAGATCATGGAAGCTTGCAACTATGGCCCTTGCACACCTATCAAGTGATGGGGATTCAAGAGTTCTCCATGAATCAAGTACCTCGAACCTTCGGTCTCTTATATTGACATTGAAAACCCAATAATGGTTCCCTGTGACTGGCTTTGAAGGATCGATGTTCTCTAAAACAGGAAACATCATCTGCATAAATGATGACCAGACAAAAAAGGATGTTAGATAGTTGAAGAAAAATGTGTTGGTTCTCGTTACTAGAGTTGCGATTCTGGTTTGTATGTGTGCAACTGCTATCATGCATGGAGGCAACTTAAAAAACATGTTATGCAAGCAACTTGGGGGGGGGGGGAGTGAAAAAGTAATTATGATGAGGGGATGTGTTATGCAAGCAACTTAAAAAGGGTGTTGTGCAGGCAACTTAATGATGTTATGCAAGCAACTTTGGGGGATAAAAAAACAATTATGGAACATGTTCACTCAAAAAAATCAGCTTCCATATGCATATATGTAACATGATTATGAGACTTGCTGAAACATAGTAACATGCTTGCTCAAAAAGAGTAAGAGACTTGCTGAAAACATATGAACATATTTGCTCAAAAAACATTAACGGTCTTTCTCAAAACACAGTAACAGAGTTGCTCAAAAACAGTAAGAGACTTCCTCAAAAATAGTAAGAGACATGCTCAAATAAGTAACTATGATGAGGGGATGTGCTTGTTGGGGAACGTAGTAATTTCAACAGTTTTTCCTACGCACACGCAAGATCATGGTGATGTATAGCAACGAGAGGGGAGTGCATCTTCATACCCTTGAAGATCGCTAAGCGGAAGCGTTATGACAACACGGTTGATGTAGTCGTACGTCTTCACGATCCGACCGGTCCAAGTACCGAACGTACGGCACCTCCGAGTTCAGCACACGTTCAACTCGATGACGATCCCCGGACTCCGATCCAGCAAAGTGTCGGGGATGAGTTCCACAAGACGACGGCGTGGGACGATGATGATGTTCTACGGTGCAGGCTTCGCCTAAACTCCGCGACGATATGACCGAGGTGGAATATGGTGGAGGGGGCACCGCACACAGCCTAAGGAACGATCACGAAGATCAACTTGTGTGTCATGGGGTGCCCCCGCCCCGTGATATAAAGGAGGGAGGGAAGGTGTGGCCGGCCCCTAGGGGTGCGCTGAGGAGTCCTACTCCCACCGGAGTAGGACTCCCCTCTGCCTTGGTGGAGAAGGAGGAGGGAAAGAGGAGGAGGCGCCGCCCCCATCCTTGTCCTATTCGGACTAGGGGGGGGGGCGCGCCTGCCCCGGCCGCCCTCCTCTTCTCCCTCATGCCCCACTAAGGCCCATTAACCCCGGGAGGGTTCCAGTAACCCCGGTGTTCCGTAAAATCCGATTTCACGGAACCATTCCGATATCCAAATATAGGCTTCCAATATATCGTCTTTATGTCTCGACCATTTCGAGACTCCTCGTCATGTCCGTGATCACATCCGGACTCAACAATCTTGGTACATCAAAACTTATAAACTCATAATAAAACTGTCATCGTAACGTTAAGCGTGCGGACCCTACGGGTTCGAGAACTATGTAGACATGACCTAGAACTATTCTCGGTCAATAACCAATAGCGGAACCTGCATGCTCATATTGGCTCCTACATATTCTACGAAGATCTTTATCGGTCAAACCGCATAACAACATACGTTGTTCCCTTTGTCATCGGTATGTTACTTGCCCGAGATTCGATCGTCGGTATCCAATACCTAGTTCAATCTCGCATTGGCAAGTCTCTTTACTCGTTACGAATCGTCATTCCGTAACTAACTCATTAGCTACATTGCTTGCAAGGCTTATAGTGATGTGCATTACCGAGAGGGCCCAGAGATACCTCTCCGACAATCGGAGTGACAAAACCTAATCTTGAAATACGCCAACCCAACATGTACCTTTGGAGACACCTGTAGTACTCCTTTATAATCACCCAGTTACATTGTGACGTTTGGTAGCACCCAAAGTGTTCCTCCGGTAAACGGGAGTTGCATAATCTCATAGTTACAGGAACATGTATAAGTCATGAAGAAAGCAATAGCAATATACTAAGTGATCAAGTGCTAGGCTAACGGAATGGGTCATGTCAATCACATCATTCTCCTAATGATGTGATCCCATTAATCAAATAACAACACATGTCTATGGTTAGGAAACATAACCATCTTTGATTAATGAGCTAGTCAAGTAGAGGCATACTAGTGACTATATGTTTGTCTATGTATTCACACATGTATCATGTTTCCGGTTAATACAATTCTAGCATGAATAATAAACATTTATCATGATATGAGGAAATAAATAATAACTTTATTATTGCCTCTAGGGCATATTTCCTTGTCTCCCACTTGCACTAGAGTCAATAATCTAGATTACACAAGAATGATTCTAACACCCATGGAGTCTTGGTGGTGATCATGTTTTGCTCGTGGAAGAGGCTTAGTCAACGGGTGCGTAACATTCAGATCCGTATGTATCTTGCAAATCTCTATGTCTCCCACGGACTTGGTCCGGATGGAATTGAAGCGTCTCTTGATGTGCTTGGTCCTCTTGTGAAATCTGGATTCCTTTGCCAAGGCAATTGCACCAAGATTGTCACAGAAGATCTTCATTGGTCCCGATGCACTAGGTATGACACCTAGATCGGAAATGAACTCTTTCATCCGACTCCTTCATTTGCTGCTTCGAAGTAGCTATGTACTCCGCTTCACATGTAGATCCCGCCACGACGCTTTGTTTAGAACTGCACCAACTTATAGCTCCACCGCTTAATAAAAATACGATCCGATTTGCGATTTAGAATCGTCCGGATCGGTGTCAAAGCTTGCATCGACGTAACCATTTACGACTAGCTCTTTGTCACCTCCATATACGAGAAACATATCCTTAGTCCTTTTCGGTATTTCGGGATGTTCTTGACCGCTGTCGATGATCCACTCTGGATTACTTTGGTACCTTCCTGCCAAGCTTATTGCTAAGCATACGTCGGTCTGGTACACAACATTGCATACATGATAGAGCCTATGGCTGAAGCATAGGAACATCTTTCATTTCTCTCTATCTTCGTTGTGGTCGGGCATTGAGTCCGATTGAATTTCACACCTGTAATCTGGTAAGAATCCTTTCTTTGCTCGATCCATTTTGAACTTTTTCAAAACTTTATCAAGGTATGTGCTTTGTGAAAGTCCAATCAAGCGTCTTGATCTATCTCTATAGATCTTGATGCCCAATATGTAAACAGCTTCACCGAGGTCTTTCATCGAAAAACTTTTATTCAAGTATCCTTTTATGCTATCCAGAAATTCTATATCATTTCCAATCAATAATATGTCATCTACATATAATATCGAAATGCTCTGAGCTCCCACTCACTTTCTTGTAAATACAAAGCTTCTCCAAAAGTCTCATATAAAACCATATGCTTTGATCACACTATCAAAGCGTTTATTCCAACTCCGAGATGCTTACACCAGTCCATAAATGGATCATTGGAGCTTGCACACTTTGTTAGCACCTTTTGGATCAACAAAACCTTCGGTTGCATCATATACATCTCTTCTTCTAGAAATCCATTCAAGAATGCAGTTTTGACATCCATTTGCCAAATTTCATAATCATAAAATGCAGCAATTGCTAACATGATTGGACAGACTTAAGCATCGCCACGGGTGAGAAAGTCTCATCGTAGTCAACCCCTTGAACTTGTCGAAAACCTTTCGCAACAAGTCGAGCTTTATAGACAATTGCATTACCATCGTCGGTCTTCTTCTTAAAATCCATTTATTCTCAATGGCTTGCCGATCATCGTGCAAGTCAACCAAAGTCCATACTTTGTTCTCATACATGGATCCCATCTCGATTTCATGGCTTCTAGCCATTTTGCGAATCTGGGCTCACCATCGCTTCTTCATAGTTCGTAGGTTTGCCATGGTCAAGTAACATGACTTCCGAATAGGATTACCGTACCACTCAGTGCGGATCTTACTCTGGTTGACCCACGAAGTTCAAGAGAAACTTGATCCAAGTTTCATGATCAATATCATTAGCTTCCTCACTAATTGGTGTAGTTGTCACATGAACCGGTTCTTGTGATGAACTACTTTCCAATAAGGGAGCAGGTATGATTATCTCATCAAGTTCTACTTTCCTCCCACTCACTTCTTTCGAGAGAAACTCTTTCTCTAGAAAGGATCCGAATTTAGCAACGAAAATCTTGCCTTCAGATCTGTGATAGAAGGTGTACCCATGATCTCCTTTGGGTATCCTATGAAGACACATTTCTCCGATTTGGGTTCGAGCTTATCTGGTTGAAGCTTTTTCACATAAGCATCGCAGCCCCAAACTTTAAGAAACGACAACTTTGGTTTCTTGCCAAACCATACTTCATAAGGCGTCGTATCAACGGATTTTGATGGTGTCCTATTTAACGTGAATGCATCCGTCTGTAAAGCATAACCCCAAAACGATATCGGTAAATCAGTAAGAGACATCATAGATCGCACCAACAAGTAAAGTACGACACGACGTCAGACACACCATTCTGTTGTGGTGTTCGGGTGGCGTGAGTTGGGAAACTATTCCGCATTGTTTCAAATGTAGACCAAACTCGTAACTCAAATATTCTCCTCCACGATCAGATCGTAGAAATTTTATTTTCTTGTTACGATGATTTTCAACTTCACTCTGAAATTCTTTGAACTTTTCAAAAGTTTCAGACTTATGTTTATTTAAGTAGATATACCCATATCTGCTTAAATCATCTGTGAAGGTGAGAAAATAACGATATCCGCCACGAGCCTCAACATTCATCGGACCACATACATCTGTATGTATGATTTTCAACAAATTTTTTGCTCTCTCCATAGTTCCGGAGAACGGTGTTTTAGTCATCTTGCCCATGAGGCACGGTTCGCAAGTACCAAGTGATTCATAATCAAGTGGTCCAAAAGTCCATCAGTATGGAGTTTCTTCATGCACTTTACACCTATATGACCTAAACGGCAGTGCCACAAATAATTTGCACTATCATTATCAACTCTGCATCTTTTGGATTCAACATTATGAATATGTGTATCACTACTATTGAGATTCAATAAAAATAGACCACTCTTCAAGGGTGCATGACCATAAAAGATATTACTCATATAAATAGAACAACCATTATTCTCTGATTTAAATGAATAACCGTCTCGCATCAAACAAGATCCAGATATAATGTTCATGCTCAACGCTGGCACGAAATAACAATTATTGAGGTCTAATACTAATCCCGAAGGTAGATGTAGAGGTAGAGTGCCGACCGCGATCACATTGACTTTGGAACCATTTCCCACGCGCATCGTCACCTCGTCCTTAGCCAATCTCCCCTGTTTCGAGTTGCAAATATTAGCAATAGAACCAGTATCAAATACCCAGGTGCTACTGCGAGCATTAGTAAGGTACACATCAATAACATGTATATCACATATACCTTTGTTCACCTTGCCATCCTTCTTATCCGCCAAATACTTGGGGCAGTTCGCTTCCAAAGGACGATCGCTTGCGGAGAAGCACTCGATCTCGTGCTTAGGTCCAGACTTGGTTTCTTCTCCGGCAGCAACTTGATTGCTGTTCTTCTTGAAGTTCCCTTCTTCTTCCCTTTGCCCTTTTTCTTGAAACTAGTGGTCTTGTTGACCATCAACACTTGATGTTCCTTCTTGATTTCTACCTCCGCAGCCTTTAGCATTGCGAAGAGCTCGGGAATCGTCTTTTCCATCCCTTGCATGTTATAGTTCATCACGAAGCTTTTATAGCTTGGTGGCAGTGATTGAAGAATTACATCAATGACGCTATCATCGTGAAGATTAACTCCCAGTTGAATCAAGTGATTATTATACCCGGACATCTTGAGTATATGCTCACTGACAGAACTATTCTCCTCCATCTTGCAGCTATAAAACTTATTGGAGACTTCATATCTCTCAATCCGGGCATTTGCTTGAAATATTAACTTCAACTCCTGGAACATCTCATATGCTCCATGACGTTCAAAACATCGTTGAAGACCCGGTTCTAAGCCGTAAAGCATGGCACATTGAACTATCGAGTAGTCATCAGCTTTGCTCGCAGATGTTCTTAACGCCGTCGGTTGCATCAGAAGAAGTTCGCACCCAGCGGTGCTTCCGGGACGTAATTCTTCATGCAGCAATGAGGATAATCCTCGAGTTACGGACCCGATCCGTGTAATTGCTACCATCATCTTTCAACTTTGCTTTCTCAAGGAACGCATTAAAATTCAACGGAACAACACGAGCCATCTATCTACAGCAAACATAGACAAGCAAAATACTATCAGGTACTAAGTTTATGATAAATTTAAGTTCAATTAATCATATTACTTAATAACTCACACTTAGATAGACATCCCTCTAATCTTCTAAGTGATTACGTGATCCATATTAACTACACCATGTCCGATCGTCACGTGAGATGGAGTATTTTCAATGGTGAACATCAATATGTTGATCATATCTACTATATGATTCATGCTCGACCTTTCGGTCTCCGTGTTCCGAGGCCATATCTGTTATATGCTAGGCTCGTCAAGTTTAACCTGAGTATTCCGCGTGTGCAATTGTTTTGCACCCGTTGTATTTGAACGTAGAGCCTATCACACCCGATCATCACGTGGTGTCTCAGCATGAAGAACTTTCGCAACGGTGCATACTCAGGGAGAACACTTCTTGATAATTTTAGTGAGAGATCATCTTAAAATGCTACCGTCAATCAAAGCAAGATAAGATGCATAAAAGGATAAACATCACATGCAATCAATATAAGTGATATGATATGGCCATCATCATCTTGTGCTTGTGATCTCCATCTCCGAAGCACCGTCGTGATCACCATCGCCACCGGCGCGACACCTTGATCTCCATCGTAGCATCGTTGTCGTACGCCATCTATTGCTTCTCGACTATCGCTACCGCTTAGTGATAAAGTAAAGCAATTATGTATGCGTTGCATTTCATACAATAAAGCGACAACCATATGGCTCTCGCCGATTGCCGATAACCGGTTACAAAACATGATCATCTCATATAATAAAATATAGCATCACGTCTTGACCATATCACATCACAACATGCCCTGCAAAAACAAGTTAGACGTCCTCTACTTTGTTGTTGCAAATTTTACGTGGCTGCTACAGGCTGAGCAAGAACCGTTCTTACCTACGCATAAAAACCACAACGATAGTTTGTCAAGTTGGTGCTGTTTTAACCTTCGCAAGGACCGGGCGTAGCCATACTCGATTTAGCTAAAGTGAGAGAGACAGACACCCGCCAGTCACCTTTAAGCACGAGTGCTCGTAACGGTGAAACCAGTCTCGCGTAAGCGTACGCGTAATGTCGGTCCGGGCCGCTTCATCTCACAATACCGCTGGGCCAAAGTATGACATGCTGGTAAGCAGTATGGCTTGTATCGCCCACAACTCACTTGTGTTCTACTCATGCAAATAACATCAACGCATAAAACCAGGCTCGGATGCCACAACTGTTGGGGAATGTAGTAATTTCAACAGTTTTTCCTACGCACACGCAAGATCATGGTGATGTATAGCAACGAGAGGGGAGTGTATCTTCATACCCTTGAAGATCGCTAAGCGGAAGCGTTATGACAACGCGGTTGATGTGTAGTCGACGTCTTCACGATCCGACCGATCCAAGTACCGAACGTCACGGCACCTCCGAGTTCAGACACATTCAGCTCGATGGCGATCCCGGACTCGATCCAGCAAAGTGTCGAGGATGAGTTCCATCAAGACGACGGCGTGGTGGACGATGATGATGTTCTATCGCGCAGGCTTCGCCTAAACTCCGCGACGATATGACCGAGGTGGAATATGGTGGAGGGGGGCACCGCAGACGGCTAAGGAACGATCACGAAGATCAACTTGTGTGTCATGGGGTGCCCCCCTGCCCCCGTATATAAAGGAGGGAGGGGGGAGGTGCGGCCGGCCCCCTAGGGGTGCGCTGGAGGAGTCCTACTCCTACCAGAGTAGGACTCCCCTCTTGCCTTGGTGGAGAAGGAAAGGGGAGGGAAGAGAAAGAGGCGCCCCCTTCCTTGTCCTATTCGGACTAGCGGGAGGGGGCGCGGCCTGCCCCGGCCGCCCTCCTCTTCTCCCTCATGGCCCAAGAAGGCCCATTAACCCGGGAGGGTTCCAGTAACCCGGTGTTCGGTAAAATCCGATTTCACCGGAACCATTCCGATATCAAAATATAGGCTTCCAATATATCAGTCTTTATGTCTCGACCATTTCGAGACTCCTCGTCATGTCCGTGATCACATCCGGGACTCCGAACAATCTTCGGTACATCAAAACTTATAAACTCATAATAAAACTGTCATTGTAACGTTAAGCGTGCGGACCCTACGGGTTCGAGAACTATGTAGACATGACCTAGAACTATTCTCGGTCAATAACCAATAGCGGAACCTGGATCCTCATATTGGCTCCTACATATTCTATGAAGATCTTTATCGGTCAAACCGCATAACAACATACATTGTTCCCTTTGTCATCGGTATGTTACTTGCCCGAGATTCGATCGTCGGTATCCAATACCTAGTTCAATCTCGTTACTGGCAAGTCTCTTTACTCGTTACGTAATGCATCATTCCGTAACTAACTCATTAGCTACATTGCTTGCAAGGCTTATAGTGATGTGCATTACCGAGAGGGCCCAGAGATACCTCTCCGACAATCGGAGTGACAAAACCTAATCTTGAAATACGCCAACCCAACATATACCTTTGGAGACACCTGTAGTACTCCTTTATAATCACCCAGTTACGTTGTGACGTTTGGTATCACCCAAAGTGTTCCTCCGGTAAACGGGAGTTGCATAATCTCATAGTTACAGGAACATGTATAAGTCATGAAGAAAGCAATATCAATATACTAAACGATCAAGTGCTAGGCTAACGGAATGGGTCATGTCAATCACATCATTCTCCTAATGATGTGATCCCATTAATCAAATAACAACACATGTCTATGGTTAGGAAACATAACCATCTTTGATTAATGAGCTAGTCAAGTAGAGGCATACATTGACTATATGTTTGTCTATGTATTCACACATGTATCATGTTTCCGGTTAATAAAATTCTAGCATGAATAATAAACATTTATCATGATATGAGGAAATAAATAATAACTTTATTATTGCCTCTAGGGCATATTTCCTTCAGTGCTATGCAAGCAACTTAAGTTTGTTGTGCAGGCAACTTAATGATGTTATGCAAGCAACTTTGGGGGATAAAAAACAATTATGGAACATGTTCACTCAAAAAAAAATCAGCTTCCATATGCATATCTGTAACTTCTATCATTGTGCACGGAGAAAAAATGCTAATGATTTCTGATGGACACAATTGTTTCTGAAAAAAAGTTTTAAGATGTCGAACAAACTATGACATTCCTATAAGGCAACTACTAGAAAATAATAATTGTGTAAGAAGTGCAATTAATGTGCGCACACCAATAGAGATGTAGTGAGAGAAACTGACCATGTCTTTGCGGTCCAAGCGGTTGGTTTTGTTGAATTTCGATGCAATCTCTTTATTATCAAAGCAGTCCATCTGTTGCATTCTTATCTGAAAAAAGATTTCAACAGAAGTGTATGAAAAAATGAATGATCCAAGTAACAAATGGCATGTGTGCAATGAAAAGAAAATGTACATTGGCAAGGTGATGGTACATTTTTCCTTTTCTTACCGTGAACTTAAGGGGCATAAGCACCTTCTTCGAGTCTGGTGGCAAGTTCATTATAATCGACAAAATGCCAATTTGAACAACGTGAGACAATAGGAATCCTTCTTCATTGAATTTGCAAGCTTCCTGACAGTAACATGGTAACCGTGGTAGTTGATGACAATGGGGCTGCAAAATAAAACAAAGAACATAAAAAAAGAATTAAAAAGATAAGATTGACAATACATTATCTTCTTTGTGATCAAGACCTCCCCACCAAAATCCAAAAACACACCACCCCACCCCCACCCTCCCCCACCCCTACCTCCTCCTACTGATAGCATATATTATATATTTTTGATTTAGTTGCATGTACTACAAATTAAAATTGCCATTGTATAGTTGGGTGACTTGCCTAAAGACTACACAGCAGGAAAAATAAAAATTGTTTGAAACATAAACAAAGTTTCGTCATACCTTGTATCTTTGTCTGGTGATTCTTCTTCGTTTAATCTGCCATGTAAAATAACCGATGAATATAGCCTATTGCCTTCAGCTTTGCAGCGAAATACTTTCTTCTCGTCGAGGTCCATGAATGGAGATCGCTTGCATGGTCCAGGCTTGATGATCCTTCTCTCATGTTTATGTAAGCTGGCTCTCTGAGCTATCGCTACTATAGTGCTTGCTGTTTGATCCCTCTTCTTCTAGCTTGTGCATTTTTTTCGGTGTGTTGTACATAAAATGATCAGCTCCTCGCTTCGACTGACACGCAACTAGCTCCCTTGCCTTTGGTTCAGCTTGTGCATAAACTTCATCGATGGCTCCAAGGTCCCATTCAAAGTCATCATCATCAACTTCTATGATATTTTGCCATGCTCCTGAAGTTTCTTGTGCATTGCGGGGTTCAGAAACAAAAAAATCATTGCAATTCTCCCATTCTCCTACTTTCCTTACTGAATTATCTATGCCAAGATCAAATGAAGGGCTGGACAGTATTCTTGTAAAAGTTTTCTCGTGACCCTTCAAACTTTGATGCATCCCTGACCTTTGGTAGCTCCCTATCACTATGCTCGCTTTGTAAACTCGCTTTCTTTGGATCGAGTGCACCTTGCAAAAAGCTCATTTATGTCTAACACATTAACTTCCAATGCAGCTATAGAATTCCCGTAGAATTGAAATGGCAGGCGGTTCTCCTTCATTTCATCAAATAACTTGAAGGATTCGGCATGAGTGCTAGTGACTTGAGCAACTTCTGTAGCACATACAGGCAATTTACCCTTAGCTATTAGCAGTTTTGTCTCTAGACTTGCTTCCCCCCTCTTTCTTATTCTAACATCATTTTGAACTGCATTGCTATTAAACTGCGTGAGCGACGGGCGATTGATTACATCTTCATTCTTGTTTATTCCAACATACTGTGACGATACCTTCACAGGCTGAGTCACTCGAAAACATGATTGCTGTCGCCCATTCAAATCACCTAGTGGTTGCCTCGAAACCTCCTGGTTTGTTGTGCTTCCGGGTGGTTGGGCAGCTTGTTTCGTATTTACTGGCGGTTGTACTAAGACAAATGCCTTAGGAACTATTTGTGTTTCCTCAGATCCACTTGAACTTCCTTCATTCTTGTCTTTTTTATCCAAAAGACACTTAACATTTTCAGACCCATCACCTTCCTTTGCGGCCCTAACAACATTTCCCTCCTGAACTTGACCAATATTCATTGAAGCTGACTGCCTCTCCATGATTCCATGTCCTGCTTGCTCCTCAGTTGCTTGGCCCTGCTTGATGTGACTTGCCTTCTTATCAAATCTTGCCTCATTTTTTACCTGATTTGTCTGTTTCTTATCAAGTGTTGCCTGACATCTTGAATCAACCGCGAAAGACTGCTGCAACACTGCACCTGCTGACGCAACTATTGTTGCCTTGGTTGGTTCACAACTTGCCTGGTTTTTGTTGGTACTTGCCTTTTCTTGCTCAGGGGCTTGCTCCTCAACTGTTTGACTCTGTTTGCTGTCACTTGCCTTGGGGACTACATGACTTGCCACATTTTTGTCTTGGGTTGCATGATTTTGAACAATGGTTGCCTGGCATCTTGGATCAACCCTGACAGACTGCTGCAACACTACCCTTGTTGACACAACTCCTCCTCCTATGATTGGTTCACATGTTGGCTGCTGCTTTGGGGCAAATGCCTCCTGTTGCACGGGAACTTGCCCGATCTTTTTCATAGCTGACTTCCTTGGTATGGCTCCCATCCCTTGCTGTTTTTTCTTTGCACGCAATTCTTGCAGCTCCTCTACTGTTGCTGTGACCACCGTTGGCTCCAAGATGAAACTTACATTCTTTTTCTTGTTTGCTGGCAGCGGTGGAAGCTGCATGCGCCTAGTTCTGACTTTCTTTGCACCAACCTGGACATGTAGTCCAGTTATTTCCTCCATCATTTTCGAACGAATAGGCTCTGGACACACATCCTGAAAGTCTGATGTGTAAACGTCTTTCATTTCCAGACCACTGACCAGCTCTCGAAAAAGTTTATTTGCTTCCCAAGCAAGTGATGGCTCGTCAAGAAATGTTTTCAGTTCAAACTTGGGGATGCGTGGCGTTGGTGATTCTTTTTTAAACTCCATCATCACAAAATCTCTCATAGACATGCCACAATGATCATCTAGACCTTTGCCTTCCTTGTCCCTCTTCTTCTGAATAATGTACTGCAGTGGAGTCCCATCATCATCTTTGCTGTCTGTACTATCAACTACTGCATCCTCGTTACCCCCGTTGCCACCACCGGAGTCACTGTTCTGACCTCCGTTCCTGTCCTCATCGTCCTTGCCATCACCCTTCCCATCATCCTTGCTATCTTTGTCATCCTCATCATCTTCATCGTCCTCATCATCTTCATCATCTTCCTTCTCTTCATCGTCTTCCTTCTCTTCTTCCTCCTTATCTTCATCCTCCTCCTCACACTCCTTTTCTTTTTCAATCTGATTTGCCTCCTCTGTTTCTCCCTCTGTTCCATCAGTTTCCAGTTCTGACTCCTTGTCAGCAGTTGCTGCTTCCGCACTATCTTCAATAATTTCATCCTCATTCACATTGAACCCACTATCTACCCATACAGTTTCATCTTCATCACCATCGTTTGAGTCGCCATTGCTATCACTGTCTCCATCACCCTCGTCACCTCCATCATCAGTTCCCTCGTTTGAGCTTCCATCTTCATCACTGTCTTCATCATCTGATGGGTATGATTCTTCGACACTTGGCAGGGAATCGCTTCAGGGAAGATTGTCTCCGTCTTTCCTGGATTGTTGCTTACTTGTTCCCAGCCCAGATGGTTCAGTAGTCCTTTCCCCAGCTTCATCTTCGTCAATCCTTCCAATGCCTTGAACAAACTTTCCCACTAGGTGCGACATTTCAGAGCACATTTCATGTACCAATGCAGTCAACTTCACTTGTTTCTGCGAAAAAATGAAAAAAGAAAAACACAAAAAAGAAAGGACATATCAGAAAATATATAAAATGCACTTGCCCCAATTTATATGTCTTAGATATAGACATAACAGGCAACTAAAGTAGACACATAAAACAACTGTGTCCAACAGAAAAATAGTGAATTAGGCAAGTCATGTGTAAAAATGCCTATAGATGAAAAAGTAGTGATCAAAGTGATTTGACTTACTGTTTTATCATATGACTCAGGGAGTCTTGCTGCAACAAATTTCGTGACGTGGTCCATGCTGCCAAAGATGCTTTCATCCGCACAGCGTGAAAACTCTGTCTTCAACTGATTACATTAAAAAACAATGATGAGAAAACACTCAAAAATGTATTCGCACCTAGGAAAAATACAAAAAAAAAACGGATGATAAAACATGATGTATGAGACTTGCTGAAACATAGTAACATGCTTGCTCAAAGGCAGTAAGAGACTTGCTCAAACATAGTAACAGATTTGCTCAAAAACATTAACATTCTTGCTCAATACACAGTAACAGACTTGCTCAAAAACAGTAAGAGACTTGCTCAAACACAGTTAGAACTTGCTCAAACACAGTAAGAGAATTGCTACAAAAAATTGAGATAGGACACTTGTCTGTAAACCCAAACACCACAAGCCCAAACAGAAACTCCCCAAACCACATAACCACATTGCCTCCAAAAATAAATGCATCTGCTAGCCAACACACCATATTATAGGCAAACATGTGTAGTACTACTATATGTGGTTAGGCATTAAATACCCATGTAAAATTATTTGCTGTCTATGATTGGGAATGAACTGGGAATACACTGCAAAAATTAGTTCCTAAAAATTATATGTGTGACTTACAAAATGTTCACTATTTGAGTTGCCTACAAAAACACTTTGCAGTGCATGTTTAAAAAAAATCAAAGTTGCTTGGCTGGTGACAGAAAATTGCTAGTATCTTATATATAGTTGCCTGACCATAAAAATGCAAAGAGTGTACACATTAACAAAAAAAGAACAAAAAGGTTTACCCGCAGCCTGCCATATTCACCCGGGCCCTTCCTGTCCTTCTTCAAAACTTTGGCAATAAGATCTGAATTCCAAACTGATACTCTTGGAACTAAGCTAGGGATAGGTTCGTCAACATCCAATGAGTCCAGATACAAGAGCTGCATGCAAAAAAAAAGAAGAAATTCAGTTGTCGTTCATATAGTAAAAAAATGTGAAAAAAATGATTACAAAATGCTAGCTTCTGGTTCAACTTACTACAAGGTGAAACACGCAGCAGCAAACAACATTTTTCTTGCCGCGGGATGATGTGAATGCAGCCTTCAGTTGGTCGACCACGAACTGACAAATGTTTGTGTCTTGAATACCATTGACATCCATCACAGCCGGGAAGCTCTTTGGTGAAATGCTAAGACTGGTTGATGGTGCAAGGAAGCAAGAAAAAGCAGCGGCTAACCAAGCACGTAGGAAGTCATCAGGCTCCATCCATTCCATGGATCATTTTACACCATGCAGTGAGAGTTGGCGCATTCTTGCCTTAGATATTGAAGATCCTGTAGAACTCCTTTGTGATTTCAGGCCGAATCTCATAGCACACCTTCCTCCCCCTGTTAGGCAGCCCCCATATCCTATGTACACTAGCTACATCTACTGGGATCTTCCCCCTTTCTGGTATAACAATCTGTGACTTCTCCGGATCATAGTGCTTCATTATCCATTGACTGAGGTCTCCGGGCATGCTGCTCGCTGCAATGTCCAATAAACCTCCAAACTCTTTATCAATGATAACCCCCTTCTGGAGAGGTACGAGAAGTTTATTCAGCTTGAAAAGCCTGGCAGGCGATGCCCTATTTCTCTTATCCTAGGAGAAACAAAACAACGGATTATACATGTGTATATCATGGACAGTTAGGCAACTTGACAGCTCAACTTGGGCAAGTGTTGATCAAAAGTTGAGCAACTGTGTGTTACCTGGTTAGATCCGGTCTTCTGACGTTTTGCTTTCGGTGGTTGTTCCACACCAGTATCTTTTTCGGCATTTTCGTCGCCATCTGCAGAAACACTGGGATTGCTATTGATGTCCAGCGGACGTTTGCCACGGACAGCTATCTCCTTTCTTCCCCGACGGCGGTACGAAAGAAAGGGTGTGCTTCTCTGGCCCTTGCAAAAAGAAGACGCAAAAACAAGTTGAAAAAAGATAATAAAAAGCAAAAATCTAAACTGAAAAACTTGTTTATTGAATTTTTTTCAGACACACCTCTTGATGATCTTCAGTCGCAACCGATGGATCGGCATCAGGATTAACTGCATGATGATCTCCTTCAGTGCCCTTTTTGTTTGGTGCGTCCATTAGTTCCTACTACACTGATAGAAAAAAAATTGCATAAAGATGACTTCTGAATATCGTCACACAAAATATTGGCAAAATCACATTAAAACCAGGCAAAATCACCTTCAAAAATTGTGCGCGTACAAAAAAAACAAAAAATTCAATTCATATAAGGGGTGTGTTGTTGCTGTTAACATAACAGGATCGTTCATTGGCAAAAAGCCGAGACATGTGTTGTCGTTAAAACAACAAATATCGATGACTTTTTGGATATACTGTCAAAACTCAGACACAAAAAAGCAGGCACAGCCCAGGCAAAAACGCCTTAAAATACACACCAAACAAATACATTGCTAAGGATGCAGCAACATATCTAGATGCCCTATATAATGTTCACATATTTCAGGAGGATGCTGAAACTAAAAACATGGATGAAAAAGCAATTTCGGCTTGAAAAACTGGCAACTATCATACAACCTACAGGCAAAAAAGGCCTGTAAAAATCCTGGCAACTCAACCTTAGTTGGGGGAACTATGCAACTGGGTATCAGCCTCATCAACCTCACATATATCGGTCTCGTCGTCATCTATCTCGCACGCAGAAGATGCTAGATCCACAGATCCCCAACCCTAACCACGTCACAAACTGAGAAAACGACGACCCAGTACGCCTTGCCGCATCACACACTTAGGAGGAGGGAAATCAACAACGAGCGCATCTAGCAATTCCTACCTCATATAGCAAAGCAAAAACGAGAGAAAAGTGGGGCGTGCTTACCGCGTCACGACATGGACAGACGAGCGGTGGTTCTTTGAAGGTCGTGTCGCCGCTTCTGGCGAACCCACCGCCGCGTGTCACTCGCCTTCTCTTCCTCCACAGCTAACCACGCCGCCGATGGAAGCCCTCCGTCCGCTACCCTGCGGTAGTGAGACGAGCCGTGGATTCGCACCCCTTCCACCCTCCTCCCGACGCCTCCGTCACCTCCCGTCCCTCAAAAACTGCCGCGCGCAAAAATCAACGGAGAATCGCATCAAAATCACCGACAAGGAGTGGATTTGTTGCGAGAAATCGAGAGGAGGAGAGAAAGCGGCGGCGAGAGATGGGGATTTCCGGCGTGTGGAGCGGAGAGTGTGAGCAGTTTTGAAATGCGAGCCGTTCGTGGGTTGGGGAGGGTGCGACGAGTGGGCTAGTGGTAGGACGGTAGGACAGCGAGGCACTGCTGCGGCGGTTCGAGCAAAGGAACACTGAACGCGAGGGCGAAGCGCGATTTAGATCCGACGGTTCGCGATGGCGTTTGTTCGGAATGTCTAACGAGCAATGCTTTGCTTTTAAGAATTCAGGTTAATTAAGAGATGCGGCCGGCCGGTTTTGTTTAATTGCTGGGGGTTTTTAATAAAAAAGAGGGCAGCAGCTTGCGATCGTTGGATGAGCACGGATGGGAACAATTTCGCGGAGCAGGCAAGCCTCGCCCAAGCAAGCGGCCGAGCTAGCGAGACGCGCGAAGCGAGCAGCCGGAAAGAGTTGGGCTGCGGCCCACTCTAGTACCAGCTAGTAAGGCGCTGGCGAGGAGCTCCTGTTTTGCCGCTAAGCAAGCAGGTTGTTGGCGCCTGCTGGCACCTCGTTACGCTGGCCGCGAGGCAAGACAGAGCGAACAAATAATGCCACAAAAACACAAAAGTGGGTTCGAACTAGTAGTGCCACAACCTTGTTAGAGCTTAGCTAACCAGTACACCCATTCAACACTTGCGACTGCACAATGGCACCAATAATAAAAGAACAAGTGTCATCGCGTTATTTATTTATGACTTATTAATTTTTTAGAAAATCCTGAATTTTAAAAAGTTCATCGATTTGGAGAAAAGTTCATCATTTTTGAAGAATAGTTCACCAACTTAGAGAAAGATCATCAATTTTTAGGGAAAAAAATCATCATTTCGAAGAAAAGTAGATCGATTTTGAAAAAGGTTTATGAAAAAGTGAAAAAGTTCATAGATTTTGGAAAAAGTTCATCGGGTTTTGAAAAAAATATTAATATGCAAAAAGTTGATCGATTTTGAAAAAAAAATTCATCGAACTTGAAAAATAGTTCATCGATATTGAAAGAACTTCAAAAATTTGAAGAAAAAATCATCAATTTTAAAAAATGTTGGTCGAATTTGAAAAAAAAAATCTTTGAATTTAAGAAAATTCATCTATTTTTAAAAAAGTTGACGGATTTAACTTCAAGGAAGAAGGAAAAAGAAAACAAAAAACAAAAAGGAAAATAGAAAAAATAAAAAAAGAAAAGAAAGAAAGAAAAGAAGATAAGATTAAAAAAACTATGGAAGGAAGCACATGACGTTCTCATGGCGGGGTGGTTATTGCAGTATTGAATTAACTAGGAAGTCTGTGATTCGTCAAATTTGAGAAAAGATCATGAATTTGAAAAAAATATTCAAAGTTTTTGAAAAAAACTTCATCAATATGAAAAATATCACAAATTTGAAAAAAAATCATCGAATTTGATAAAAAGATCATTGAATTTGAAAAATGTTCATCAGTTTTTAAAAAATGTCTGCGGATTTTAAAAAAGTTCATAGAATTTGTAAAAAGTTCATCAAATTTGATAAAGTTCATCAATTTTTTAAAAATGTCGATGGATCTGAAAAAAAAACTTCAAACAAGGAAGAAGGAAGAAGAAAGCACCTGGCCCCCCTCGTCCACAAAAGAAAAGTGCCAATCCCCCGCGCGCCACTTGAGACCATCTAGTTCCGATTTCAATTTTATTTAAAAGTCATAACTTTTGAACAAAACATTGAAATTAAGATCCTCTTTCACCATAGGAATTGTCGTGACATGCTCTTCAAAATGAGATCCCGCATGAATATGTTCCGACAAACTTTTTATATGCAATTTAGTCTCCGTTTGGTGCAACGGTCTATTAATCAATGTGCAACTAGTTGACAGTCCATGTGCAGCTTTCTCCCTGCTCATGGGCATGCAGTATTCGCTGGCACGAACAGGTGCGAATGTATTTAATTTGAGTTTTCATTTTTCTAAAACGTGTCACAACTTTTGAACCGAATATCAAAATTAAGAGCCGTTTTCATCTTGGAACCCTCGCGACGTGTTTTTTGAAACTACATCCCACATGGATATATTTCGACAAAATTTTGTGTGTGCTATTTAGTCCCCATTAGGTGTAACTGTCTAGCAGTCGATGTGCAACTACCCGACAGTCGACGTGCAACTTTCTCCTACCCGTTGTCGTGCAGTTTTCACAGATGATTCCTCGACCCAAATTACCCCCTACGAGTGGAATGTGCATCTTTGTTTGTTGCCCATGACAACTTCTAGTGGTTGATGTGCAATTCCCCCCTGTCCGTGGATGTCCAACTTTCATTGTTTTGCTGCCTCGGCCAGCCGCCTAGCAGTGGATGTGTAACTTCAACCATGGCCAACTGCCTAACAGTGATGTGCAACTTTCATTCGTACCCTTTGTGGATGTTTAGTTTTCCTTTGCTATCACCCCTGCTAGTGAGATGTGCAATTTTAGCTCCATGTCTATATGCAACTTTTCACTACCCTCATGGATGTGCAATTTTCATCATCCAACTATCCCTGCCTATGAGATGTGCAACTTCGCCTGTTTCCCCGACCAACTGTCTAGCAGACAATGTGCAACTACGTTGGTTGCCCAGTCAACTGAAATTACACATCCATAAGTAGGGGGAAAAAGTTGCACATCGACTACTAGGTAGTTGGCTGAAACAACAGACTAAGTTGCACATATCGCTGATAGGGTAGGTGAGGCAGGGTGTGCTACTAATGATAAACTACACTTCCACGAGTAGGGAGGAGGGTTGCACATAGAATACTAGGTAGCTGGCTAGACTAGTTGCATATCATGTTGTCATGATTGTTACGTTGCAACCTCTTAGGAAGTTGGATCATGCAACTCCAAAAAATAGTGTTAAAAAAGTTGCATCATTTAGTAATAGAGTTGCACCATATAGCACCACAGTTGGCATCAATTTTTTTCTTTAAAACACGTCGCAAGGATTCTAACTGTGAAAATGAATCTAAATTCCAACGAGCGATTTGAAAGTTTATCTTTTTTGCATTTTCTTTGAAACAAAATTAAAGGCACAACAGTGCTCGTATTAACTGCTGGATCAATTCCCTCTAAACGGGCAACTCTGAAAATGATACTGACATCACCCAACCAGTTGCACCTTCGCTCCGTTGGTGTGGTTCCTTGTTGCATTGTGTGGCCGCTCCAATTTACCAAAAAGTGTGTGTGCATCATGAAGCATTTAGGGTGAATATTTCGCTAAGAGGCCAAGCTACATTTGTGTTAATTTAGAGGAGTCCTTTTCCTCTAAAACAATTAAGCCTATTAAGCTTGTGTTTTTTTCGTGTTCCTTCTTTTCTATTTTTCCTTTTCCTTCTTTGATTTTCGTTTTAAATTTTAACAATATCTCTTTATTTTTTAATTTTATTTTTACTTTTACATTTTTCGTATCTTCAGTGTATTTCACAAATATACATTTTGGATGCAATTTCAAGAACCATTCAGCTTAATGATATTTAAAATGGATTGGTTGAAAACAATCTAGAACACCAAATAAATGTGATTAATTATAATACTCCCTCGGATCCATATTAATCATCCTTGGTTTAATATAAAGTTTGTATTAATTATCGTTAGTTTAGTACTAATTCTTACTAAACCAGCGACAATTAGTATGGATCCGAGAGAGTAGTAACCTTGCAATTTAGAAACGAACTTATGAACGTAAATAAGGCCACAATATTCGACAATAGCATTAGCATTTTGTATGAGTTAAGTGAACTTTTATCTAAAATACACACATAAAACTAAAATACGATGTGAAAATATTTAGAAAACATTCATTGAGAATTCTACATCTTATGAAAATATCACAGATTTCCTAAATATTTTAGTTGATGTAGATCAATATTTCTCATAACCGGAGCGTATATTTAAAGATACATTTTATCATTTTTTACATAGTTGTGTCATAAAATTATACTAATTTACCACTATCAATCATTTAAAGTATATTACAGATTTTTTCCTTTTCTGGAAGTTAAAAACAATAGAAAGTCATAGTTTTTTGGTTTCAAAAAGATCTTCGCAAAAAAGAAGAAGATAACCTAGGTTGGCTTGCCCATGGTGTATAGCCCCATTTATGTGGAGAAGTGCATCGATGGACGCAGCGGCATCTGAACCCACCCATCGATGGCGCGCGTGTCTTTGCGATTCGGGATAGGATACCTGGCTAGTTATATGCAAGGAAGTGGGTGAGGGGCATTGTTTAATTAGCGTATATAGGTATACGATGCTCACATACCCTGACACAAATGCAAGGACATGCTTTATTTGTCAGTATCAAGCCGACCGTTTGCATCAGACACTATACTATAGATCCTGTTTGGATACTCTAACACAGTTAGAGTTAGAGTTATTTTCTAACCCACTCTAACTCAAATAAGCACCTCTCCATCGGGATAATTAGATTAGATGGAACTAACCCATTCTAACCCTACGTGTTTGAATACTTTTGGGTTATTTAAGCCCCCAACTAATCCAAACTAGCTCTAACCCCATGATTCAAACAGGGCCATAGCATAGTATATTTTACCATGTCTATTTAAGATCACGTAATAATATAATGCTTGACACCAATACACCAGCCGCCCCTGTTTGCGTATGTTTTTCTCGTTCCAAAGCAGTGTGTCAAGATGTCCCACAGTTCGTCCTCTTCTCACCGTGTTCAGCCACCTCTTCGCCATTGCTGCTCATCCTGTGTTCAAGATGCCCCTGAACACGGCGTCGCCTGGAGAAGGACCGCTACCACTCGAACAACGACCGCCAGCACTGCTCAAACAACCTGAATCACTTCGTGCTCGGGGACGAGGGGCAAATTCCCGTATCTGCCGACAGGCAATCCAGCTTCCTGAACAACAAACGGCGGCGGATGAGTCTGACATCCGAAAACACCATGGAGAAATAACAGGACCACACTGAGAGAAGGAGACGAAGGGAGCGAGCGAGCGGCTGCCGCCTCCTCTCCAATCGCCGGAACAAGCTCCGTTTGCGACCCCGTATGCGTGTCCCCAAGTCAGCCTTTGACTCTGAATCGGTCTGTGGCCTGTGGGGGAGGGATGTGCAGACCTGCACAAAATATACACGCCACCCCTTCATGCGGCAGAGAGAAATTACTATGACTAATGAATGTCAGTTACACTTTACACTGTTTGTGGACCATCCTTCTCTGCCAAGACAGGCACCCTGTACGTCCTGGACATGTATTATCGCTTGTATCTTGAACCAACAATGCATAACCCGTAGATCACAGTGATAAAAAGCGTGTGGTCAGATTGCAGCGATCAGATGCCGCTGCGTCCAGGACATCCGCACTCTATTTATGTGCCTCTATAGCAACACGCCAGCAAACACAGGAGCTCCTATTTCAAATGTGTTGCGTCGAACTGGCGAGCATTCGCACATGTGGCACCACGACTGGGCCGACCCATGTAGCACTTGGGATTGTAAGGAGTCAGACTAGCTACTGTAGCATGCAATATTTCCTTGTTCTAATTTTTTTGCAGTTTTTTTGGTTTTCAATTGATTTCCCCAAAATACAAAAATCAATTATTTATTTTAAAAATGAGCATTTATTAAAATTTGGGGATATTTAAAAAAAATGCAAACATTTTAAAAACTTTTTGAATATTTATTTAGAAATCTTCAACCTTTTTATGATTTTTGTGGAACAATTTTCGATTTTGTGAACATTTTTTAATTTTTAGAAATATTTTTTGAAAAGAAAAAATAACCGCAAAAGAAAAGAAAAAGAAACACAAAACACCAGATAAAAGCAATAGGGAAAAAAAATGAAGCCTTCTAGAACCTTTCTAAAACCGAGAAACCAAAGCTAGAAGCTTTGCAAAACGAAATCTTGTTGCTCATTTTGTTTGCTCTTTGTGTGTTTGCTCGACATCTCTACATAAAGAGCGTCAAATACGTCCACTCTTGTTTAATATGTGGGACTAGTTTTTCGTATGGAATTCTTATTTCATACGAAAAACCATGGCACCATGGTTTTTCGTACGGAATTCTTATTTTCATATTTCAAGCCACTGTAAGATGTAAGGTGTTCCACATGTTCTCTGCCCACTTGGGTTGACCTATTATTGGCATGGGCGCGTTTATTTCTCGCTGCTTTTTCCCCTCATTTTATTTTCCTTTATTTTTGGGAAACACTAAGTATAATGTAGAGTCGTTCACATCACAACCCACACACACTCATGCCTCATGCAAACGGTTGCTGAAGAGTAGACAACAGATCTTTTTTTTTCGAGGGTACGCCAAAGGCGTATCATAGCTTTATAGAAGGAGAGAAAAATATATTTACAAGAGAGGTTTAGTTGCTAGTCACGAGGTCACAAGTCGACCATGACATCGCCTCCACTCCACTCCCTAAACGCGATGTGCTACTAGGCTACATACTCCACTCCAGTCGCTCCTGCCGTCCTTCAATTATGTAGATCCTGAAAGATAGCCTCAGTTACACCAATGACGTCAAGCGTACTACTCCTACCAAAGACCCTAGCGTTTCTCTGCTTCCACAAAGACTAACATATTAACATGACCGTCGTATCAAAGCCTTTCCTGCTCCTCTTGGCTAGCCGCTTCCTTGCCCGAGCCCACCAGTCAGTGATCTGAGACTGCGTCGTAGGACACAGTGTTTGGTCCACGCCGATCCTGGCAAAGCAGAGGTGCCACACGTGCCTAGCGTACACGCACTGTAGCAAGATGTGATCCACCGTATCTTCCTCCTGGTCACAGAGGTAGCATGGGGATGTTTGGTCTTGCAGCCCATGCCTAGCTCTCCTGTCCGAGGTCCAAAGCCGACATTGCACCGCGAGCCACATGAAAATACGACAGGATAGCGGCGCCCAACATTTCCAGATTGCCGTGAAGAAGCTGAATCGTATCCCTCCCATGCAGAACATCCTATATGTTGAGGAGGCCGAGTAGCTGCATGATTTGTTCCAGGCCCAAATCGGAGTGTCTTCCGCCTCGGGATCTAGTTGCACCTCCATCAGGAACTCCCAAAGTCGAATGAACTGCGAGAGTGCGTCTGTGTCAAGTTCGCCCGTGATGTCATTTGTCCAAGCATGCAGGCAAAAGCGCATCTCTGACCAGGCGTTTGTTTACCACCTGCGTCCTAACTTTAGCAACCACCAAGGGCGCGATCTCGGCTGCCGTACTTCCGCTGAGCCACCTGTCTTTCCAGAAAAGGGTGCGTCTACCATTTCCGACACGCCATTGGACTAAACTCCCAAAGGCCTGCATCACTTGCTTGTCCGCTGTGAGGTTTAGGCCCTGCCAGGGTCTGTACGGGTCAGTCCTCCTTAGCCATTCCCACCTTAGGCGAAGCGCGATACCGTGCTTGTGTAGGTCAATGATTCCTAAACCTCCGAGCTGCTTGGGCCTGCACACCCTCCTCCAGGAGACCACACACTTGCCTCCGCTAACCGCATCTGTGCCAGCCCAGAAAAAAGCGCGACATCCCTTGTCAACTTGCTCCAGAGCCCACTTGGGCGCCTCGGCCACCATCAAATGGTGCGTCGGGCGAGCTCTCATGACCTGGTTTACCAGGATAAGTCGCCCTGGCCTGGTGACAAGGCCACGTTGCCATCCTGGCATGATGTGGAGTGCAGCATCCACCATCGGCTGCCAGTCGTTCCTCTTGAGCTGCTTGATGCCCAGTTGCAACCCATGGTATCTACATGGGAAAGAGTCGATCTTCCACGGCAGGGCATTCCTGACCAGCTCCACGTCACCCTCCTCAGATCTAATCAAAATCGCCGCCGACTTGGCATAATTTACTTTCAGACCCGAGGCGACTCCAAAAACGCCAAGCAAGTTCTTTAAGGTTCAAAAAAAAACCCTGCAAAAGTCTAAAAAGGTTCACAAATTTGAAAAAATTTCATGAACATGCAAAAGTTTGCAAATTCAAAAAAATTTCACGAATACGAAAAAAGTTCATGAATTGAAAATAAGTTCGTGAAAAGTTGAAAAGGTTCACAAATTCAAAAGAAGTTTTCAATTATTTTAAAAAAATTTCAAAGTGGTAAAAAGTCCATGAATTTAAAAAGTTTGCAAAAATGAACTTTTTTCACAATTTTCAAAAAAGTGCACCAATCTAAAGATTTTTTTTACAAAAAAAAAATGAGAAAAAAGAAAGGGCAAAAAGCGAACAAAAAATAATAAGAAAGTGATTTGGAAGCATCTAGAAGCTTCTGAAAGAAGCTACATACAAGACCAATAATGGTTCGTCGTAAACGAGCCAACCCAGATATCGCGATCGTGTGCTCTGCGTAGCCAATGCCCTTTAAGAGGCGCTATAAGCGGTGAATAGAAAATCCTACGCATGCATGTTGAGAGAAATATGCTAGTGGTAGCTACCTATTTGGATACAGAAGAGTTTTTGTTGTTCCTTAGTTTTGGTAGTTTTTATGTGTTTCATCAATGGGTATGTTCTGACATTTTCCTATAAAATCTTTAAATATTATAATTTTAAATTAGGACTAACATAGTCAATATTGTGCTAATCGGTCAACCAAATACCACAACTCCCTTACAGAACATGTGGGCCACAAATTTTGTGTTCACCGTATACACTTATTGTGGACTAAATGGCCACTACTACACTACGATTGAGGCGTGTCCATATCTAAATTGCTAGAGATTCTCGGGATTTTTTCTTCTAAATTGCTAGATGGTTGCCCCCCATCTTTTCCGATAAAGGGTGCTTTATTACTTGAAGGTTTAATCATTACACCCGGTCTTTATATAACTGAGATGTAGACAGCCAAACCAAGTACAAACTAAAAAACAAAAATGAAGACGAAATACAGGAAATCATGATTTGTATGACGCCTAAGTTGTAGGAGGGCCAATTCTAAGATCATGCTGTCATCCATGTTGGGTAAATGAATCCCTCGCCGTATGCTTCAAGCGTGTACACACCTTTGTAAATAGGTCTTGATTCTGCACATGTTGTAGAGACGGCCATAAACGGAGCATATCCGTACACTTGTAGCTAACATGCATAAGAGGAGTACCTTTATTGTTAAATATATTATCATTTCTACACAGTCAAAGCTACCAAAAAATGGTAAGCGCTCCCACCCTGATAAGAATTCTGAGCATGTGATCAATCTCATGTAACCAGTTGCCAAAAATGTTAGCAAGACTACGTGGAGGATACAAACCAGAAGCTAGTTCGATGATTGACCATATAGAACGAGCTAATTTACATTGGAAGAACAAATGTTTTATTGTTTGATCATAATGACAAAAAACACATTGCGTACTTCCATGTCAATTCCTTTTAATAAGGTTGTCTTTCGTAGAATGACTCCTTGACGAAGATACCACGCAAAGATTTTACTCTTAAGCGATATATTCATCTTTCAAATCTTCTTATTATTATCAACTGACACATGTGTTGGAAATATGCCCTAGAGTCAATAATATTGTATTATTATATTTTTATGTTAACTGTTGTGACCCTGGAATATGCGATTCAGTGCAAAACTCATATGCACGTGTGGAATGATAAAAAATAAAACCCAATTCCTTGTCTCGCCTCTAAGACTAGCTCAAGTGTTGTTTGTGATTATGTTTTTTGGATCTTGCGATATTGTTAAGTGTAACGATAGCCCCAAAACAACTTTGAGAATATGATGTTGAAAACTGATCACATTGAGTTGACCCAACTTGTTTGTTATACTTTAAGATGTTATCGTCACAAATCAATCGTTATAACACAGAGAGTTAATGTATAATTTAGCTCCTTACATCATGAGAGTATCATAGTCACTTCTTATCGTAATGGGATTTTGGGTTGCTCAAACGTCTATGTAACGCAGCGGTCGTAACGACAACTTACATGTTCATCGGAAAGTTTGGCAAGAGGCTAGATAGCTCAAGAGTGGGGTTTGCTCCTCCGACGATGGAGATATATTATTAGGGCCCTTTCAGTGTGACGACATCCATCATCGTCTGTCCAAACATAGGTGACTAGATCGTAGGGATGCCTGAACATGCATGTCAACGAGAAAGAAGAACAAAACCGGTAACAAGGAGACCAGTATAGTGAGCATGAGAATGACTCAAGAGGATACCGACATATCTCACCTCGGGTTTTGTAAAGTATCATGAAGAAAAGGGAATACCATATGATAACGAAAGGTTCACTCGAATGTCATTCGTTTATTCATATGGATCGATATGGATGTCCACAGTTCTACTATCGGTCATTGAATGAAAGGGGTTTTGTTTATGTCTATGTTTTACCAAAACTACAGGGTCACAAGCTTAAGGGAATCACGATGAGTGTTAGTGGAGCAAGAGTTATGAGAAAATATTTGTGACATAGTTTCATTAATATTAGAAATAGTTTCGAGAAAAACCGGAAGTGTTTTGGAATTACTGGAAGGGTTTCGGGGTTTATAGGGTAATACCGAGAATTGATATATGGGTGGAAATTGTTTTCGAGGACTTAAATATAAATTATAAAGGGATCTAATATGATTAGGAGGCCCCTGGAATTTATTCATAATCAATGGTCTAAAAAAATAAGAAAAGGCCTATTATGGGAGAGTTAATGGGCCTTAGGGCCCATTAGTAGAGGCGCCCAAAGGGGAGGCCGAATTGGGGAGGTGGAGTAGGATTCCACCAGCCACTAGGCCAGCACAAGGAGAGGAAACCCCTTCCCAACTCGGCCACCCCTCCCCTCTCCATACACGTATATATATTAGAGGTTTTGGCCCTTTTGAGACACAAGTTTTGGAGCCTCTTCTAGTTCTCTAGTTCTCGGTCTAGTTGATCCAATTAGAGCTCTATTTCTCTCTAATCCTCATAATTAGATGCTTCATGTGGCTCTAATATTATTCCTGTAACTCGTTGGTGGTGATTAGCTCTGGACGGTGAAGCGGTGCCAGATCGTGAAGCATGTACACTTGCAAATTATAGAGAGGCCGTGCTTTCGGTCTTTTGTTCAAGGGATCATCGTGGATGGTTCGAGGGATCACCATGGACTTTTAGAGGGACTTAAAGAATGGTCTTCATTAACTCTTCTTCCACTACAACTTGGAGTTAGTAGTAATCTGATCTAAACCTCTTATGCATCTTCATAGTGATCCTGGACCATGTTCGTAGGATGATTTTTTTTGTTTTCTACTATGTTTCCCAATAGTGGCATCATGAGCGGTTCTATGAGTAGATGCATGTTTTGATCTAGATCACATATGAATGTGAGAGTTTGGTGTTCTTGTTTTGCTTTCCTAGAGTGTTGCTTCGGTTCAGTTCATTAACGACATGATGTAGCATCGCACAAATTTCTAACAATCGATTGGATCTGACTGTCGATGATCTGCTAATAGTTCTTTGGCTTTATCATAGTCAAGAATAGTGAACTGTCGCAAACATGAGAGGGCAATGAAGATGTTTGATCTTCTAGGGGGTCACGCGTATTGACGAAGTTTAGTGTGGGCTAGAGATTTTTAATTAATTCTATTCCCTCACACACCCCGAAAGATAATCTAGCAACAAGAATTATTGCCTTAATGGTGGACGTAGGTAGTTAGAGTTGTCTGAAAACCCTAGAAGCTACGTAATTAAAATTTGCCATCCCGATTAGAGGACGCTAACTTGGTTTTGGATGATGCATGTGGTGTGGTATAGCCTTCATCATGATAATGAGTTTGTGTATAAGATGGTTATATGATTTAACGTTAAGTGACCTACGCATCACAGTACGACATTATGGCTCGAGCCAAAGGACTGTCACTTTAATGATGTGCGTGTCAAACCTCGTTATTTTATTTTATCGACGGGAGTGATAGACATGCTGCGGAGGACCCAGGAGCAAGGTGGCTTCACCAGGCACATGAGATCATGGTGGTGGCCACGGCAACACCTCGGAGTACCTTCATGAAGACCTGTAAGGATCATGAAGACATTCCGGCGCCAAGGGCTATACCACATTGATACGTCTCCAACGTATCTATAATTTTTGATTGTTCCATGCTATTATATTATCCATCTTGGATGTTTTATATGTATTCTTATGCTATTTCATATTATTTTTTGGGACTAACCTATTAACTTAGAGCCCAGTGCCATTTGGTGTTTTTTCCTTTACAGAAAATCAATATCAAATGGAGTCCAAATGGAACGAAATTTTTTGAGGATTTTTCTTGGACCACAAGACAACCTGAAAGCTTCGGGAGGAGGCCTGAAGGGCCACAAGCTCACAGGGCGTGCCCCAGGGCTCCCCCAAGCTTGTGGGCCCACTGTGGCACTTCTAACCCTAATTCTTCTTCTATAAATACCCAAATATTCCCCATAGATCAGAGGGCACACCAAAAATACTTTTCCGCCACTGCAAGTTTCTGTTCTCGCGAGATCCCATCTTGGGGCCTTTTTCGACACTCCGCCGGAGGGGGATTCAATCATGGATGGCATTTACATCAACCTTGCTGCCCCTCCAATGATGTGTTAATAGTTTACCACAGACCTACGGGTCCATAGCTAGTAGCTAGATGGCTTCTTCTCTCTCTTTGATCTTCAATACAATGTTTTTCTTGATGTTCTTGGAGTTCTATTCGATGTAATCTTGTTTTGCGGTGTGTTTGTTGAGATCCGATGAATTATGGGTTTATGTTCAGATTATCTATGACTATTATTTAAGTCTTCTCTAAACTCTTTTATGCATTATTTATATATCTTAGTATTTCTCTCTGATCTATTGATTTGATTTGGTCAACTAGATTGATTTTTTTTGCAATGGCAGAGGTGCTTTGTCATGGGTGGTGCTCAATCCCAATGACAGAAGCGGACATGACGCGTATTGTATTGTTGCCATTAAGGATAAAAATATGGGGTTTATTCCTATTGATTGGATCTATCCCTCTACATCATGTTATCTTGCTTAAGGCGTTACTCAGTTCTTGTTAACTTAATACACTAGATGCATGCTAGATAGCGGCCGATGTGTGGAGTAATAGTAATAGATGCAGGCAGGAGTCGGTCTACTTGTCTCAGACATGATGCCTATATACATGATCATTGCCTTGGATACCTACATAATTATCCGCTTTTCTATCAATTTCTCGACAGTAATTTGTTTACCCACCGTATGCTTTCTTTCAAGAGAGAAGTCTCTAGTGAAAACTATGGCCCCCGGGTCTATCTTTTCTCATATTATTTTTAGACTATAAAATCAAAAACACAAAAATACCTTGCTGCAATTTCTTTACCTTTATCTTATTTTGCACTTTTACTTATCTTTTATATCTATCTCTATTAGATCTCATCCTTGCAAGTGACCGTGAAGGGATTGACAACCCCTTTTTTGCGTTGGGTGCAAGTATTTATTTGTTTGTGTAGGTACAATCATTGGGACTTGTGTGTTCCTCCTACTGGATTGATACCTTGGTTCTTAAATAAGGGAAATACTTATCTCTACTTTGCTACATCACCCTTTCCTCTTCAAGGAACAAACCAACGCATGCTCAAGAAGTAGCACATATCATGATTTTATGAACTGCATGCGATGTTTCACTACAAAAAAACACTTCCGTAATGATACATATTTGTCACAATAGGTCAAGTTTTCTATCATGTGTGTACATCCATGACGATTTGATGACAGAATCAAGATAGTCATACATGTGCTGTCGTAGAAGTGTTGCATGATAATACTCAAATTATCATCACGGAAGTGTCCACTTTCATGACGATAAATGACGCGTCATGGAAGTGCTTTTTCCAAGGGTAACCGACACATGGCATCCACCGAAACGGGTCACCGTTATGCTATCGGGTCCGATTTTTGACCCGATAACCTGTTAACAACCAAGACCAATGGAGATTTTCCACGTGTAAATTTCTCATTGGCCGGGTGAACCACGTGTCAGCTACCCATTGGCATAGATGTCAACCGTCCAATGAACAGGACGCGCCTATGATGCGTCGACACATGGTGAGGCCCAACAGCGACCCATTTAAGTTAAAAAGGTCAGCCCAGCCAGAGGCCCACAATATTTTGTCAGACACTAATGAGTCGGCCCGTTAACAGCCTGCCATGCTTTAGGGGAAATTACGACCCATATCAGATCTGACCCATTCACGGCCTATCGTGTTTTGGGCCAAATGATGGCCCACATCAGATACGACCCATTAAAAGCCTGCAATATTATGGGCCAGTTTACAGGCCATATCAGATGAGGCCTGTTAATAGCCTGCAATAGTTTGGTACAAATTACGGCCCATAACAGATACGACCCGTTAACAGCTACTGTGCCTTTGGGCCCATTGGGGGCCTGATTTGCTCTTTGGCCTCTTAATGACCCGTTTAACAGTTCGACCCGATATTAGTTTCGGCCTGTTAGCGACCCTGGGTATATATGGACCACTTTCGGCCCGCTTACACTTTCGGCCATTCAAAGGTCCGAGCTGCATTTGGGTCTAATTCTGGTCCATAGTGACTTTCGGACTCTCAACGGCCCGTAGTCTTCCTGGATACATTTTAGCCCAAATTGCCTATCGGCCAGTTAAATGCCCTAATTTTGTCCCGCTATGCATCTGGCCTGCTTTCAGCCCATTATGTGATTGGGGCAACCAAGGCTTAACTACATTTCGGCCTGGTAATGGCCCGTCATACCTCTGGGCCAATAATGGGCCGATGTATATTCCAGCCTGCTGTCGGCCCGTGATTTATTTGACACAATTCAGGCTCAATCTACAACTTAGCCTGTTAAAACCCCATTTTATTTTTTGTCCCAATTAAGGCAAGCGGTTTACTTGGCCCTTTTAAGGCCCGAAACTAATGTGGGCCAAATTAAGTCTAGGCCTGCTAATGGCCCAAGATGATTGTAAGCCCACGGTTCGACCCATTTATAGCGATTGGCGGTTGGCCAGTTCTAGTACCCATTTAGGTCTGCTAAACTAAGCGTGCGCGTATAATGCTAATAATGCGCTCCGCCCATCTCGCGCACACCGCTTGATCAAGTCACACAAACTGCTTGGCCTAATCGCTCCTTTTCCTCCACCTGCTAGTAAATTCTAGGAAACATATAGTAACCGAGTCTTTTTGGTTACTGGCCCACCCATAGATCCATGCCGTGCCACCATTTGTGGGCTTCTGGATACAAAATTGCTATTGTCATGGGCATAGTAATGAGTCATGAGGAAGATGGTAACCAGATTAATTGGGTTACTTTCTAGCCACTGTTCGCACTAAATAATTAAAAAATATGTTACTACTCACGTTGCCATTTTCTTTCTCCAAGTTTAATTAGAATGGATGTTAACTAGATTACTATGCAATCTGGGTGCTAATACCTGTTATACGTCTAGTAATTGAGTTATGGTATGGATTTAGCCATTTAATTGGAAAATAGGAAAAATATTTCCTTTAGTAATTAATTATATGTTTGATGTAAGCCCAAAATAATATCAAACTCATATTTCTTTCTTGAACTTTACTTGTTGATCACTAGTAAATTTCTTAATTTTGTTACCATAGTATACTAATATCATTACTATCATTTGGGATGAGGGGTTGTGGGGCAAAAGTGCAGCGCTATGCAGCCGGTAATAGAATTAATCATGTTATCATTGTATGCTACCATCTTTACTGTCATTAGTGAATAGTGGTTGCGAGCCGGAAGTGTTGCGCGTTGGGCAACCAGTAACAAAATTAATTACATTACCATATATACCAGTAGCTATTACTAGCAGTAGTAATGGATGTGTTTGGCCGAGCGGAAGATGCAGTAGCTCACCGGGTGGAGCGTACGATTAGCATTGGTGGTAAATGGCATCACTTCTTTTACTACATTTAGTAAAGGTTGTTACGGGCAGGTGGGAACAGCGGTGTTTTGGTGGGTTGCATGCAGTAATCATTATGGGTCGTTACCATAATTCCCACATATATTATGAGGAGGTGGACGAACCAACGATGGTTTAGTAGAGGGAGTGCGGCCTGGCCGGAGAGTAGAATAGCTAATTCTATGCTCAGGCTTACTTTAGCGCCACCGTATGTGTGTGTATATATATATATATATATATATATATATATATATATATATATATATATATATATATATATATATATAGAAAAGCCTATCGTATTGGCCTACTGCGCTCCGATCGAAGCTTACAACCTTTTCACAGAGCGACGACGGCATATACAACAAATAAATTACAACATCGTGACGAAGAATAAACCTAGAATATACAACAAAGAAATTAGAGCATATTACATCCCCTGGGCATCAAAGTTCGCCGCCAGTGATAATAAATAGGCAACCAGATAGCAGATTATATACACTGGGCATCAAAGGTCGCCACCAATGGAAGTAAACAGGCCGATAAAATAATAGACAAAACCGAGAGAACTTCAACACAGTTCAAGAAAGGTTATCCATGCCCAGGCTGCAGTGCAAGCAACTTAGCAACCTGATGAGACTGCGCTTGTTTGATGCCGATATCCACCAACTCAAGCTGCATAGCATCAATAGATGTCCTGTACTTATGGTTAATCTTGCATAGAGATTGGAATTCCGTTCGGATTTGAGCAGAAGCATGTCTTTCTACTTCAATTTAAGACTTAAGAAGTCGAACTGATTTAGGCGGCGACTTCATTGAGCTTCTGTCACTGCTATTAGCGAGTAAGTTCGACACTACATCAAGAAATGACTTTGGGGTTATATCGCTATCCTCAAGATGTGTTGTCTTCTTCTCTGGAATATATGTTAGAGGGACAAGCAATGGGTTTGTCTCACTATCATTGTGGCAGTTCTTCCTAGCATCAGTGATGTCACCTTGAAAGAGAAACAAGTAGGTAGATAACCAGTTTTGCACGTATAAGCATCAACGCTGTCAATTCAACTCAATTTTTAGTCATAAATAAAGAGACACGGTTTAAAATAGCACTAACATAATAGACATTGTTCATAGTTAAGACGACAGGAAATGTCATTGTGCAGGAGCGGTCAGCTTCACCACACCCCTGGATTACAGATCAAGAACACAAGCATACATGTAGTGCTAAACAACGTATAAACATGAATGGTGAGTGTACTTTCAATTTATCCCATTTCAGATTGGTAAATAAAAAGACATGATTTAAATAACACTAACATAATATGACATTGTTCATAGTTAAGACATAACAGGATATGACATTGTGCTGGAGTTGGCAGTTTCACCACATCACTGGATTACAGATCAAGAACACAAGCATACATGCAGTGATAAAGAATATAACTTGCTATGTTTAGTTCAACTTACATGGTATGATTAAGGAACTAGGTTGTACAACTAAAAACTGAAATTGAGAAGGACAAACTTATGTTTATATACTTCTTCGCAATAAACTTTGAACATGCAATTTGATGCAAATGACAAAAATAAACAACATTTGCAGTCATACAATCCAAATATACACAACAAAGTTTGAAGGCTCTAGGAGGACAAACTTAGTTAGTAGTGAAGACCGGCTCTATAAATCCCTTGTCCATATTGATGAGGGGGGGCAATTCAAGAAATTTACCACAGACTCTTCTTCATGAGCATTGCCTTTATTCTACATTTTGTTAAGATTGAATATAGATGTGATAAGATAGAAACAAATGTAGATTATTTAAGAGAAGGTGCAGACTATAAATGTAAGTACATCATACAGACAAAAGGCACTGCCAAGAGCAATGCAGAGCTAAATTTCTTCAGTAGCATTGGTTATATTCAATATTTTGGCAAGGGTAATATAGATCTGATGTGTCGAAAATGGAGGGCAAGGGAAAATACGCTGCAAGGGAAAACAGAGACCCACTAAAATATGAATCGGGTACCGGCCCATACGGAACCCCGGTACCAACAGGCGATAGTGGTGGTGTACTATATGCTATTGTCCAATAACTAGGTTGCTGTAAATTAGAACTAAAACAAAACTTCGGTTTCTATTGTGCTTTTGTGGAACCAAAGTCGAAACAATAGGAGTAGTAGTACTAGGAACAAAATTATTAGCCGAAGTGCCCACATAGTTCCGACCATCTTGATTATTTGTTAAAGGGACGTGAAGCTGTGTAACATTAGCTGATGCACTAGGTGTATGTATATGATTAGGAAAAATTAATGAATCCGCTATTTTGCGGTGGCATCATCTTATTCCTAGAATATTCATCATTGACTTGCAGCACTAATGAGCGTACATGGCGAGGTAGACAATTTTCAAGATCTTTATTAAACTACACCTTAAATTCTTCAAGTCTACTAGCTACTCCTCGAGTAATTGTACGTGCCGTATTTTTCATATCTGAACCATATTTACTAGCTACGGACACATCAATCAGATAAGTGATTTCTTAAGTTGAATTTTTTACCTGAGTGTTGAACGCATCGGAAGGGCTTAGAACTACCTTTTTGACGACACCGTTCCTCGTCTTCGCGTATCTATCCAACTTCAGCTTCAACCTCTAAACCTTCTCTTTCTCAAGCTCCTCTTCAAGCTCGTGCCGATCATCTTCCAATAGATCATCAAGTGTGACGGCGATGACGTTCTCCGGGTCGATGTTGCTCCCATTCCTAGACTCGATGCTCATCGTGTGCCTCTTCTTCTTCTCGCCCCAGCGAAGTTTCCAATTGTGTTGCCACACAAAATTGTAGCGCGACACCATGATAATCGTCGTGCTTTCGTGACGACAAACGATTGCTTTACAAGCAAAGCAACAAAGATCTCCTAGCTTTCGTAGATGAGAGACGACCATTTTTCAATGCAAAATGACAAAGATCAACCAAACCCTAGAGCTGTTAGGGCTCGGCAAGAAGGACGACAGAAAGAAACGAACGTAAAAAAGTAATATGTATTTTGTGAATAGATTGATTGGTGCCCTTTCAGTCGGCCACGGCCTTACATATAGATGGCACGCTGGACTTGGCGTATAAGATTACAACTCTGAAGCTAAAACCAATCAGGACTTGCCTTTCTTGATTCGATTACCATGTAGCATATGTCTACAAAAATCTACTTGCCAATCTAAGTACGTAGCAAATCTAGGCCATATCCACGTACAAGCACTCTTGTATATATGAATAAAGTATTCCGGCCACGTCGCCATCACACTAAATATAGTGGCTAAGCAAACGTATAAATACCTTGAGCCCACAAAGAAAATATTTAAATATTCCAGCAACATCGCAAATCAAACTGGATAATGGCCATCAGTACTAAGCATACTTCTTCATATACGTAGATATATAGCACATGCATGCAACACGCCCATGGTCCAATATAGCATATGATTTTTCTTAGGACTTGTATCTTCACCTTCCATGAAATTTCCTGTGGCAATACTTTAACAATGCATTAACCGATCAGCTTGATAAATCATTGATTTAAGTTGGCTCATCATATACTAAGTAGCCAAATTATACCATCAACACATGCCCCCTGTTTTTGGTACAATAGCATTGACCAAAAATACTATAGCAGTTGTCATAGGATGAAGTCGATCACTGATCATATCATTACTTAGGGCGATGTCCAACGATACATCGGCCAAATTTGCTTAGGGCGATACTTGGAATAACATATCGGCCACAACATGTTCAGGCCTCCTGCCACATGTTAGGATAGTACTTCTTCAATTATTTTCTATTGATAGCTTTCAACAACTTATCTCCCTACAAAGATTGTACAAAATATTAATTTCCAGGAACAATTTCTATAATTTTATACGGGCCTTACCAACTCGGCGACCATTTCCGAATTTCCTATCTTTAGCTCCAATAGGTAAAATCATTTTCCACACTAAATCTCCTATTTGAAACGATTTTTCTCTCATCTTTTTATTATAAGCCTTGGCTACTCTTAATTTCTCCTTCTCAATCTCTTGCGAAGCTTTTAATCTCTCTTCTGAAATGTCATCTATAGGTCCAGTTTGATAACCCAGAAGTTCTGATTGAACACAACAGGAAAACTATCTGGACCCAGTCACATCTGTAGGATTTGGTACGCGAGCGCGGAGGTCAAAGTTTGTAGCAAATATTGCGTATAGTTGTCATTTTTTGTGTTACTTAATAATTATTATAATAATTTTTCGTACTTATTTATACTAAACCTTTTTACCTATTGCAATTCATCACATCACAATAATGTTTTAAGTAGTATGTTTCTATTATGCTTATAGAAAAATAAATCACATAAATATGTAGGTGAATATTAAGGCATGACGTTCTATTTAACCAATTTCGACATGTGTTGTTGCAAAGGAATTATTCTAGATTCAAATTATGTTTTTCCAGAAATGCTTTGTTATTTTTATAAGATCCAGTTTGAGATATTGCCAGCAAAAGCTTCCGTTCAATGAGTCTCCCTTGGGTAGGAAAACAATAAAGACAAAATGGACATTATTTCAAAGATTAATATTGGCCATTAGATCATTTGTAGTGTATTTATATGATTTCACGTATATATTATTATATTTGGATGTATTGGCAGAGCACTCTAGAACATACGTATCTGGAAATGGTCTTGTTAAAATTTGTATGGACTAAATAAATATATGTCTTGATAAATAAAAAGTCATAGTGCATGAGATGTGTACAAGTTTTCCCCGATAGTTGGAACTGCTCATTTCTTGGTTCTTTCATCAACAAATGTTACTTTCCTAATTTTGGGTTGAACTGTTCTGTTGCAACGCATGTTTGTTTTGTATTTGTAGGGAAATAAAACCATTTGCGACCAACACACAAGGTAGTTGAGAGCATAATACACTTTTTTTAATCATGGAGAGCATAATATACTTTAACGTGTAGTGTGCAAACTTTGCGACATAACTGTTAATAACACAAACTTGTTGGGTTGACCCCACCCTTGGCTGATCAACAAACATATCAACCAACAACTATGCATACTCATCATCGGGACAATAATCACTTTCTTCTTCAACTGGAAAAAAATTCAAATTTATTAGTATCATCTTGTTGCGCTAGGGCAGATGCTTGCACTTCTTCTGCTAGAAATTATGCAACTTGATCTTCTGCTAGAGGTAATTGTTCTCCAACCAGAACAATTTCTCCCTTCTCAAGCGCCTTTACTAATCTTCTTAGCTTGTATTGCTTCTTATGACTCACCACTTATTATCTTGAAAACATGCATGTTTCCCTCCTTTGATGCACTAGTCAACATGTAAAGGCATCTCCAACGCCGACCCTCGAACCGCCAGCATACGTCTGAAGGAAATATGCCCTAGAGGCAATAATAAAGTTATTATTTATTTCCTTATTTCATGATAAATGTTTATTATTCATGCTAGAATTGTATTAACCTGAAACTTAGTACATGTGTGAATACATAGACAAAACAAAGTGTCCCTAGTATGCCTCTACTTGACTAGCTCGTTTATCAAAGATGGTTATGTTTCCTAACCATAGACATGTGTTGTCATTTGATGAACGGGATCACATCATTAGGAGAATGCTGTGATGGACAAGACCCATTCGTTAGCTTAGCACTTGATCGTTTAGTATGTTGCTATTGCTTTCTTCATGACTTATACATGTTCCTATGACTATAAGATTATGCAACTCCTGAATACCGGAGGAACACTTTGTGTGCTACCAAACTCACAACATAACTGGGTGATTATAAAGGTGCTCTACAGGTGTCCCCGATGGTGTTTTGTTGAGTTGGCATAGATCGAGATTAGGATTTTTCACTTCGATCATCAGAGAGGTATCTCTGGGCCCTCTCGGTAATGCACATCACTATAAGCCTTGCAAGCAATGTGACTAATGAGTTAGTTGAGGGATGATGTATTACGGAATGAGTAAAGAGACTTGTCGGTAACTAGATTGAACTAGGTATTGAGATACCGACGATCGAATCTCGGGAAAGTAACATACCGATGACAAAGGGAACAACGAATGTTGTTATGTGGTTTGACCGATAAAGATCTTCATAGAATATGTGGGAGCCAATATGAACATCCAGGTTCCGCTATTGGTTATTGAACAGAGATGAATCTCGGTCATGTCTACATAGTTCTCGAATCCGTAGGGTCCGCACGCTTAACTTTCGGTGACGATCGGTATTATGAGTTTATGTATTTTGATGTACCGAAGATAGTTCGGAGTCCCGGATGTGATCACGGACATGATGAGGAGTCTCTAAATGGTTGAGACATAAGGACTGATATATTGGATGACTATATTCGGACACCGGATGAGTTCCCGGGGTCACCGGATAATTATCGGAGTGCCGGGGGGTTATCGGAACCACCGGGGGAACTAATGGGCCAACATGGGCCTTGTGTGTGTGTGTGTGTGTGTGTGTGAGAGAGAGAGAGAGAGAGAGAGAGAGAGAGAGAGAGAGGAGGCCTTAGGGCTGGCCGCTCCCCCCCGCCCTTGAGGAGTCCGAATTGGACAAGGAGGGGGGCGGCGCCCCCTCTTTCCCTCCCTCTCTCCCTCTCCTTCCTTCCCCCTTCCCCCTCCTAGTTGGACTAGGAAAGGGGGAGTCCTGCTCCTACTAGGAGGAGGACTCCTACCCCTCCTTGGCGCGCCCCAAGGGCCGGCCGGCCTCCCCCCTTGTATCTTTATATACGGGGGGAGGGGGGCACCCTAGGACACACAAGTTCGGAGTTTATGTAGTGCGGTGCCCCCTCCACCATAATCCCTTAGCCATGTGCGGTGCCCCCTCCACCATAATCCACGTCGGTCATATCATCGTAATGCTTAGGCGAAGCCCTGCGCCGGTAGCTTCATCATCACCGTCATCACGCCATCGTGCTGACGAAGCTCTCCCTCGACACTCTGCTGGATCATGAGTTCATGGGACGTCACCGAGCCGAACGTGTGCAGATCGCGGAGGTGCCATACTTCTAGTACTAGGATCGGTCGATTGTGAAGACGTACGACTACATCAACCGCGTTGTCATAACGCTTCCGCTTATGGTCTACAAGGGTACGTAGACAACACTCTCCCCTCTTGTTGCTATGCATCACCATGATCTTGCATGTGCGTAGGATTTTTTTTGAAATTACTACGTTCCCCAACAGTGGCATCCGAGCCAGGTTTATGCGTAGATGTTATATGCACGAGTAGAACACAAGTGAGTTGTGGGCGATAATAGTCATACTGCTTACCAGCATGTCATACTTTGATTTGGCGGTATTGTTGGATGAAGCGGCCCGAACCGACATTACGTGTACGCTTACGCGGGACTGGTTCTACCGACAAGCTTCGCACACAGGTGGCTGGCGGGTGTCAGTTTCTCCAACTTTAGTTGAATCGAGTGTGGCTACACCCGGTCCTTGTTGAAGGTTAAAATAGCACATACTTGATGAAAAATCATTGTGGTTTTGATGCGTAGGTAAGAACGGTTCTTGCTCAGCCTGTAGCAGCCACGTAAAACTTGCAACAACAAAGTAGAGGACGTCTAACTTGTTTTTGCAGGGCATGTTGTGATGTGATATGGTCAAGACATGATGCTAAATTTTATTGTATGAGATGTTCATGTTTTGTAACAGAGTTATCGACAATTGGCAGGAGCCATATGGTTGTCGCTTTATTGTATGAAATGCAATCGCCATGTAATTGCTTTACTTTATCACTAAGCAGTAGCGATAGTCGTAGAAGCAATAGTTGGCGGGACGATAACAATGCTATGATGGAGATCAAGGTGTCGCGCCGGTGACGATGGTGATCATGACGGTGCTTTGGAGATGGAGATCAAAGGCACAAGATGATGATGGCCATATCATATCACTTATATTGATTGCACGTGATGTTTATCCTTTATGCATCTTATTTTGCTTAGTTCGACGGTAGCATTATAAGATGATCTCTCACTAAATTTCAAGGTACAAGTGTTCTCCCTGAGTATGCACCATTGCGAAAGTTCGTCGTGCTGAAACACCACGTGATGATCGGGTGTGATAAGCTCTACGTTCATATACAACGGGTGCAAGCCAGTTTTGCACACGCAGAATACTCGGGTTAAATTTGACGAGCCTAGCATATGCAGATATGGCCTCGGAACACTGAGATCGAAAGGTCGAGCGTGAATCATATAGTAGATATGATCAACATAGTGATGTTCACCATTGAAAACTACTCCATCTCACGTGATGATCGGACATGGTTTAGTTGATATGAATCACGTGATCACTTAGATGATTAGAGAGATGTCTATCTAAGTGGGAGTTCTTAAGTAATATGATTAATTGAACTTTAATTTATCGTGAATTTAGTCCTGGTAGTATTAGCATATCTATGTTGTAGATTAATAGCTCGCGATGTAGCTCCCCGTTTATTTTTTATATGTTCCTAGATAAATATAAGTTGAAAGATGATAGTAGCAATGATGCGGACTTGGTCCGTGATCTGAGGATTTTCCTCATTGCTGCACAGAAAAATTATGTCCTTGATGCACCGCTGGGTGACAGAACTATTGCAGGGCAGATGCAGACGTTATGAACGTTTTGACAAGCTCGGTATGATGACTACTTGATAGTTTAGTGCACCATGCTTTACGGCTTAGAAACGGGACTTCAAAAATGTTTTGAACGCCACAGAGCATATGAGATGTTCCAAGAGTTGAAATTGGTATTTCATACTCATGCCCGTGTCGAGAGGTATGAGACCTCTGACAGTACTTTGCCTACAAAATGGAGGAGAATGGCTCAACCAGTGAGCATGTGCTCAGATTGTCTGGGTACTACAATTGCTTGAATCAAGTGGAAGTTAATCTTCCAGATAAGATAGTAGTTGACAAAGTTCTCTAGTCACTATCACCAAGTTACTAGAACTTCGTGATGAACTATAATATGCAAGGGATGACGAAAGTAATTCCCGAGCTCTTTGCAATGTTGAAATTGGCGAAGGTAGAAATCAAGAAAGAGCATCAAGTGTTGATGGTTTACAAGACCACTAGTTTCAAGAAAAAGGGAAAAAGAATAGAAAGGGAACTTCAAGAAGAATGACAAACAAGTTGCCACTCCCGTGAAGAAACCCAAAGCTAGACTCAAGCCTGAAACTGAGTGTTTCTACTGCAAAGGAAATGGTCACTGGAAGTGGAACTGCCCCTAGATACTTGGCGGATAATAAGGATGGCAAAATGAACAAAGGTATATTTGATATACATGTTATTGATGTGTACTTTACTAGTGTTTATAGAAACCCATCGGTATTTGATACTAGTTTAGTTGCTAAGAGTAGTAACTCGAAACAGGAGTTGCAAAATAAACATAGACTAGTTAAGGGCGAGGTGACGATGTGTGTTGGAAATGATTCCAAGGTTGATAATATCACCATCGCACACTCCTTTTACCTTCGGGATTAGTGTTGAACCTAAAATAAATGTTTTGGTGTTTGCGTTAAGCATGAATATGATTGGATCATGTTTATTGCAATACAGTTATTCATTTAAGTCAAAGAATAATTGTTGTTCTATTTACATGAATAAAAACCTTTCATGGTCATACACTCAATGTAAATGGTTTATTGAATCTCGATCGTAGTGATACACATATTCATAAATATTGAAGCCAAAAGATGCAAAGTTAATAATGATAGTGCAACTTATTTGTGGCACTACCGTTTAGGTCATATTGGTGTAAAGCGCATGAAGAAACTCCATGCCGATGGACTTTTGGAATCACTTGATTATGAATCATTTGATGCTTGCGAACCATGACCCATGGGCAAGATGACTAAGACTCCGTTTTCTGGAACAATGGAGCGAGCCACTGACTTATTGGAAATAATACATACCGATGTATGCAGTCCAATGAGTGTTGAGGCTCACGGCGAGTATCATTGTTTTCTGACCTTCACAGATGATTTGAGCAGATATGTGTATATCTCCTTGATGAAACACAAGTCTGAAACACTTCAAAAGTTCAAAGATTTTCAGAGTGAAGTTGAGAATCATCGTAACAAGAAAATAAAGTTTCTACGATCTGATCGTAGAGGCAAATATTTGAGTTAGAAGTTTGGCCTTCAATTAAAACAACGTGGAATAGTTTCACAAACTCATGCCACCTGGAACACCACAGCATAATGGTGTGTCCGAACGTCATAACCGTACTTTATTGGATATAGTGCAATCTATGATGTCTCTTACCGATTTACCACTATCGTTTTGGGGTTATGCATTAGAGACATCTGCATTCACGTTAAATAGGGCACCATCGAAATCCGTTGAGACAACACCTTATGAACTGTGGTTTGACAAGAAACCCAAGTTGTCGTTTCTTAAAGTTTGGGGCTGCGATGCTTATGTGAAAAAGCTTCAACCTGATAAGCTCGAACCCAAATCAGAGAAATGTGTCTTCATAGGATACCCAAAGGAGACTGTTGGGTACACCTTCTATCACAGATCCGAAGGCAAGACATTCATTGCTAAGAATGGATCCTTTCTAGAGAAGGAGTTTCTCTCGAAAGAAGTGAGTGGGAGGAAAGTAGAACTTGATGAGGTAACTGTACCTGCTCCCTTATTGGAAAGTAGTTCATCACAAAAATCTGTTCCTTTGACACCTACACCAATTAGTGAGGAAGCTAATGATGATGATCATGTAACTTCAGATCAAGTTACTACCGAACCTCATAGGTCAACGAGAGTAAGATCCGCACCAGAGTGGTATGGTAATCCTATTCTCGAGTTCATGTTACTTGATCATGACGAACCTACGAACTACGAGGAAGCGATGATGAGCCCAGATTCCGCGAAGTGGCTTGAGGCCATGAAATCTGAGATGGGATCCATGTATGAGAACAAAGTGTGGACTTTGGTTGAGTTGCCCGATGATTGGCAAGCCATCGAGAATAAATGGATCTTCAAGAAGAAGACTGACGCTGACGGTAATATTACTGTCTAGAAAGCTCGACTTGTTGCGAAAGGTTTTCGACAAGTTCAAGGAGTTGACTACGATGAGACTTTCTCACCCGTAGTGATGCTTAAGTCCGTCCGAATCATGTTAGCAATTGCTGCATTTTATGATTATGAAATTTGGCAAATGGATGTAAAGACTGCATTCCTGAATGGATTTCTGGAAGAAGAGTTGTATATGATGCAACCTAAAGGTTTTATTGATCCAAAGGATGCTAACAAAGTGCCCAAGCTCCAGCTATCCATTTATGGACTGGTGCAAGCATCTCGGAGTTGGAATAAACGTTTTGATAGTGTGATCAAATCATATGGTTTTATACATACTTTTGGAGAAGCCTGTATTTACAAGAAAGTGAGTGGGAGCTCTGTAGCACTTCTAATGTTACATGTGGATGACATATTCACTACAAAAAAATACACTTCCATGATGATACGTGTTTGTCATAGTAGGTCGCATTTTTTGTCATGCATGTACATCCATGACAATTTTATGATGTAATCAAGATAGTCATACTGTCTTTGTCGAGAAGTGTTCCATGACATTACCAAAATTATCATCACGGAAGTGTCCACTTCCATGACGATAAATCGCGCATCACAGAAGTGCTTTCGTCAAGGGTGACCGACACGTGGCATCCACCGTAACGGAACGCCGTTAAGCTATCGGGTCAGGTTTTGGATCCGATAACCCGTTAATAGCCCCGACCAATGGGGATTTTCCATGTGTAAAATCATCATTGGCTGGAGGAAACACGTGTCGGCTCATCGTTGGGACAGATGTCATCCACTCATTGGACAGAAGGCGCCTATGATACGTCGACACATGGCACGGCCCAACAGAGGCCCATTCATGTGAAAAGGCCGGCCCGTTTGACTTGGTCAAAAGGTGGCGGGCCGGCCCATGGAAAGCCTGTTAACGGCCTGTTCGCATATAGCCCATTTACAGCCCGCTAACCCAAGGCCTGTTACGCCGTCCGAATTAGGCCCGAGAGCGTCATCCGGCTATCCAATATGACTCGGCCCGTTTTCACTTCTGGCCCATGTATGGCCCATGACGTCTTTCGGCCCATATGAGGCCCTATGTAACTCTTGGCCTATTAACGGCCCGTGGTGAAACAGGCCCGCAATGAACAATGTATCACTTTACACCCATTAACGGCACGTGGTGAAACTGGCCCGTAGTGAACAGTGTATCACTTTATACCCATTAAGGGCCCGTTATTCAGTTGGGCCGTTTCCATCCCATGTTATCTTTCGGCCTTCTCAGAGCCCATTTATTCTTGGGCTCATTTCCAGCATTCGTTTACTTACGGCCCGTTACTATCATTTTCTGCCTGTGGGCCAAATTCAGCCCGTGGTTACAGTCGGCCCGTTTGTGGTCCGTTAATACGTTGGGCGTTTTCATAGCGCCATCAACACGGCCTATTAACGATGGCTCGTTATGGTCGGCCCATGAACAGGCGATTCCAACTCTAGCCCGCTTACGGCCATAATGCGGCCTGTTATTGGCCCATGTTCGCCAATCGATCATACGGCCCGTATAAGGCCCATTGATGATACGGCCCGTAGAAGGCCCATTGTTTCTATGGCCCGTAGAAGGCCCATTGTTTCTACGCCCCGTAGAAGGCCTCTCTTTTACGGCCCGTAGAAGGCCCATCGCTTTTACGGCCCGTAGGAGGCCCAGTGTCACTACAGTAAATATTAGCCCATGGTTATTGTGTCCTAGTTTTAAAAAATAGGTTATTGCAGCCACTAGCAAACCGTGGAAAAAGAATTGCACTGACTACAAGCAAACAAAAAAACGAGACAACAAGGAAATAAATAAGCAAGCAACTTATGCTAGGCTATCACGGTTATTACACATATTACATCCACTGGGCATCAAAGTTCGCCACCAGTGCAAATATAGGGAACAAAGCAGCATATCATATATACTGGTCGTCAAAGTTGGCGACCAGCGCAAATAAACGCCGCAACAAAACAAATCCAGAACTGAAACCACTTTAGAAGATCTCAAGAAACAATATCCTGGGGACCCATAATGTTGGCAAGATGCTTAGCAAGCTTATTAACTTTCTCTTGTTTGGCGCTCAAATCCTCCAGTGCTTGCTGTTGCACCAGAAAATATGCATCTGAATTCTGGGGACTTCCTTAGTCCTTGACTTCTCGTCAGCACATCATCGATCGATGTCTTTCAACTTGAAGTTGAGACTCAAGAAGACGAACTGATTCAGCAGCGAGTTCAAGAGCTTGTGCCAGCAGAGTGGCCAAGAACTCGAACACTACATCAAGACAGGACTTTTGGGTTCCCTCACCGTCGTCAAGATAGTTTTATCAGCTTTCTTGGAGACCAACAGGATGTCTCACTATCTTGAACCTTATCTCATTACTTCCTTTACCATTGGATAACGCGTACCGTTCTCCAATATTTTGTCCGCATTCTAAAAGAGAAACAAGCAGACACATCACATGTTTACCATGTTGTATATGAAACTCATTTTGGTAAATGAGTTCAGTAGTAAAGTGGACAGGATAACAGCATGAAACAAACATATATCTATGTACCGTGGTCACTTTATGGTCTATACCATTCTAGTTTTTGTTGCCAAATCAAGATAGAGACACAGTTCAAATAATATTTGTTCAAGACAAAGCAGAATAGACAGAATATAAGTGTGGGTAACTATAGAGCAATAACAACACTTGTAATGTGCATGACATGAGAACATAACTGTTTATTCAATTGAAAATGAAATCAACATAGAGCAGGTTACAACAGCAAACCAGTTAAAGAAACAGGTTTAAAACATACCTGTTGCGCCATTGGAGTTTCAATTCCATCCTTCAAATTTGAAAGTAGTTGGTATGAGTAAATACAGTAATGTAACAACAAAGGAGTATGAACCATAGCTACATAACCTGACCTGAGAACAAATCTTCTTCTCCTTTAAGCGTTGAGTTGGGATTCGGAGTGGTGGTCCTCATGCTTTGGGCACTGCAGTTCCCTTACTAACTGCTCGTGTTTGGGTGCTCTGTGGTGGAGACGGTGCTGTGTCAACTGGAACTGGGTTACTATCTGCCGGGGTTGGGGCTAGAAGGGGTGTAGCTGGTTCTCTGTCCAACTGGGTAGGGGTACAATCTGCGAGAGTCTGGGTTATGTGTGGTGGATCTGGTCCTTGGGCAAGTACAACCGTGGTTCTATCTACATCAACTGGTAGCACTATCTTTTCTGAAGACCGTGTTGTTTCTCCCTTAGATAATGCCATCACGCTCGCCAATTCAAATGGCTGATAAACAAGAAAAGTAATTCAAAGTATAGACATTGTATGATAGACAGGTGCAATGGATAGTGGGGAATAAAACAGGGCATGAAATAATTCATATTTATGTTGTCTAACAAAACATGATAGCATGACACAATTTCACATATATGATGGCTAACTAAACAGGATAGCATGACACAATTTCACATTATGATGGCTAACTAAAAAAGATGGAAAGACATAGTTCAAAATATGAGACTATGTAAACAGGATGACATGAAATAACTATATAATGTGTTTATTAAATAGGTTGGCATGCCATAATTCACATACATTCACGGATAGAATGCCATAATTCAAAATATGATGACTGTAAACACTAAACAGGATCAGATGATATAACTATATGATGTCTTTATTAAATGGGTTGCCATGCCATAATTCAGATAGATGATGTGTATATACTATGTAAACATGATGGCATGATATAATTCAAATATATGATTTATATTTTAAGAAAGTAAGCAGATGGCAATCCATATATGATGTAAAAACTAAGCAATGCAAGACAACATGCATGACATGGGTAATATAACCCTGCCAAGTTTGAGAATAGACCTCAGGGGGGGAAATAGGACTGGTCATCAGTCTCTGAATCCTCCTCTGAGGAGCTCTCGGTAACTAGCAAGATGTCTGCTTCAGCAGGTAGCATTGTCTGCTCTGAATACCTTGTTTTCACTCCAGATACTTCCATCACCGCTTTAAATGGCTGATGCACAAGAAGAGTAGTTGAATATACAAACGTTGTCGACAAATGGAACACGTAATACAAAAAATGATAGCATGATATAATTCACATACATGATGATTGGCTAAACAACATGGCATTGCATAATTCACATATATAATGCCTTTGTAACAAGATAGCATTGTATTGTTCACATATATAATGTCTTGCAACAAGATGGCAATGCATAATTCACATATATGGTAATTAGACACTAAACATGTGGCATTCACACAAAGCATGTCTAAACTAATCAAATGCCATAGCAATGCGAGACACCATACGCACGATATGAGCAACATAACCCTGCCAAGTTAGAGCATACACCTCGGGGGGGGGGGGGATAGGACTGGTCATCTGTCTCTGAATCCTCCTCTGAGGAGCTATCCGTAGCCAGCGAGATATGCGCTTCGTCAGATAGCATAGTCTGCTCTGAAGACCTTGTTTTCACTCGAGAATTTGCCATCACCGCGTCAAATGGCTGATGCACACGAAGAGCAGTTGAATGTACTAACATTGTTGACAAATGTAATTTGTAACGCAAAAAAAGGATGGCCTGATATAATTTACATATAAGATGACTGGCTAAGAAGGATGGCATTGCAAAATTCACATATATGATGTCTGGCTAAACAAGATGGCGTTGCATAATTCACATAAACGATGAATAAACTAAACAGATGGCATTCACACAAAGGATGTCTAAACTAAGCAGATGACATATTTGATGTATAAAGTAAGCAATGCAAGACACCATATGCATGATATAACCAACATCAGCATGCCAAGTTAGAGCGAAGACCTCAGGGGGTAAATAGGAGTTGTCTTCTCCTTCTGAATCCCCCTCGGAATAGATATCTTCCTCTCGATTACTATCCGAAATGGGTGGAGGGGGGCTGCCTTTGCGCCTACAAGGCTCGTCTCTTTTGCTCTACATGTTCAGTTCCATTGTTTACAATAACTGTCATGCATATGAATAAAACATAGTGAGATTAAGTAAGGAGTGCATGCAGAAATCCAGAGTGATGGTAGCAACTGTGGATAGACCCAAAACCAATAATAGCAGCGGATAATGGCTTTAGTTAAAAATACAGATAATGGCTTCTTTACTGTTTGTTTTCCACCCAACATGAAACTCATAGTAGACACCGGAGATTAACCAGATAGTAGATAGATACTATTGATAGCGGCCCCGATATGTACCGCACAACCATTTGAAAACTCAAGTTTGACCATTAGTTTGGAGATGACTCAGAGTCTAATCGGTGAACAGGATGATAAAGTAGCATGTAATATTAAGCAATGCATAACGTAAGCAGACACGAAAGAGTGCAACCTCTCTTGCGGACCCGTGTAGTCCTCGAGGTCATCTGCTTGGTTGATGATGGTAATGCAGTTTTCATGGCTGCCAAGCGGGAAGAAGATCGAGGCGGCGAAAGACACCGAGGCCGGATCCTCTGTCTGTTGGACCCTTCGTCGTTGGAGCAGCTGAGCTGGGGTGGACGACGGCGCAGAAGGAGCAGGACAAACCACGCAAGGTTTTCTTTGACAACTATCTATAAGAGAAGTAATTCTGTAAGTGCTCGTTTGAATTGGAGGATTCTAACAATGCAGGGATAGGAAATAGACAGGAATAGGATTGGAATGCACGTGGAAAACAGAGAATTTAAAAACACATGATTTCTGCCAATCTGGGTGTTTGATTCACAACAATTGGAAGATCACAGGATGCAAAGAAGCATGGTGAGATTAAGTCAAACCACAAGAAAATGTACGGTTATAATGCTATTATGCTACTATCTCTTAGTCTTCTGCTTCATGAATAGGAATTTGAAAAGGAGGACACGTGAAAATTAATTCCTACATTTTTTCTTTCAAGGAGACACTAAAGGAACAAATCCGTGTGCTCAGTGGACAATATATATAACATGTAGAGTAAAAAGAGATGCAACAAGTGTACAACCACTTTGGCGAAGCCATGTCGATCTCAACGTGATTGGGTTGGCCGGCGAGGATGCTCCGGCTGACTTTGCTGTCGGAGGAGGGGAAGAAGATCTTTGGCGTCTAGAGATGGAGCCCGAGGTGCTGCTCCGTTGTGCTGGAGGGTTTCGTCGTTGGAGCAGCTCTGGTGAGTTGTACGACACCGAGGTTGAAGCAGGACAAGAGAGACAACGAACAACGTTAACCTGAGTGGAATTCTAATAGCATCTCCAATACATGACGTAAAATACATAACCACAAAGTGCTAGATGTAAAATACATCAGCCGCTCATCTCTGAACTTAACTCGTTAAACTGAACTTAATCGTCAAACTGAACTTAACTGTCGAAACTGAATTTTCTTTGTCGAAACTGAATTTTGTCGTTTAAACTGAACGCACTAGCAAGGTGAGGCTACACGTCGATCGACTTACTTTTTCATCTCTGTTCATCGATTTTGCAGCCGTTGATACGAAATCAAGGGCTGCGGTTCATCTTCAACCTCCACCCCCGAGCCGCCACCACCACCGCCAAACAGCAGCCCCCGCCGCCATGGCGGCGGCGCCGCCCGCCCGCCCAAAACACTCCCCACCGCGGTCCTCCGCCGCCTGCCATCCTCGAGGCCCCCGTGCCGAGATTTTTCTCCAGCGATCCCCATGCCACCGCCCCGCCAACGCCCCGCCACCGCCGGTGACCACCGGCCCCATCCTGAACCCTAAGATAGATAGTGGGGTACCTCTCCGGCAAGCCCTCCTCCCCGTTGCGGCTGGTTCTTCCTTCACCCCGGCGAGCCCCCCCCACCCCCTGAAAATCGACTGACCCAAAAGTCGATTCAGTCGACTAAAGTGTAGCTAAATCGGAGCAGCATCGCAAGCAAGAGGAAGAGCAAGAGCGAGAGCAGCAGCGCGAGCAAGAGCAATAGCAAGAGCAGACCAGGCAGGGGACCGAGAGCAAGAGCAGAGCAGCAGCGCTAGCGAGAGCTAAAGCAGCAACAGCTCCTACTGATGTGGACGTCGCCGCCGAGGGAGCGACACCGTGGAGGAAGTTGTCGGCGTTCTGGGAATGGGGGTCCCCAGACTTGCCTGCCTGCGGCCTGCGGCGTGGCTCGAAGGAGGCCCAGCACGGCCCATCTTCATCAACGCAAGCTCAAGACCCTCGCGAGGGACCAGAGCCTCATGGGCGGACGACAAGGAGCTTCCTCAGCACGGCCTCATCAGGCTGGCTCATGAGGAGGCGGAGAGTTCAAGGCAGGGTACCTCGCGAGGTGCCCATGACGCAAGCCATGACGACCAAGGGCGCCAGTCGGGCGCCAGCCCGCGCAATGTCCTCCTTTCCTCTTTGGTGCAAAGGGAGCAAGCGTAGGCGAGAGCATCAAGCAAAGGTATCCGTTTCGGTGCAACAAGACCAAGACCAGCCCAACGGTTGGAAGGGAGTCATTGTGGAGCCCAAGCAGGCGTCATCACCAGAGCCTTTGGCAGGCGAGGACCAACTTTAGTCAGGATAAGTGTACCCGCTGTTCCCCTTCAAAATGGCCAATTGTTGGCGCCCTTCCCGCTCAATATTTAGGAAGAGGCCCAGGGCCTTCACCTATAAATAGGAGTAGCCACCCCCAGGGCGGGGGGATTCGGATCCTCATCAAGAAGCCAATAGCTAGAGCGACTGAAACCCACCTAGCAGTTCATCGCACCCGCCAAGAACAGACCCTCGCGAGGCTGTTCTTCCTTGTATTGTTCCTCACCAGCCCAAGAGGCAATCCACCACACCACACACTGGAGTAGGGTATTACACCACAATGGTGGCCTGAACCAGTGTAAATCTCGTGTCTCTTGTGCTGTTCCGTTTAGTAGTTTAGGTCCCAGCGATTTGGCGAGGTGCGAGACGGTGGAGAGTTGGATCTCCGCGCGCACCCCAGTGTTCGAACCTCAAGGGTCTGCCGGAACCCGAAATCTGACATTTGGCGCGCCAGGTAGGGGTGAGCCGGAATGTGCCTTCCGTCGCCTCGTTCTTCCCCGACCACCGCAACCATGTCTGACGCTCGTCGGGCTCGCGCCGAGTGCCGAGCCACCCTCGCCTCCCGTGTCGCCCGGACGGCTTCCGACGGCGGGCGCCCTCGTCGTTCCTCACCGCCCGCTGCCAACACCGCCACCGGCCCGGCGGGGAACGGGCAGCAAGCATCGTCCCTGCGCTCCTCGTTGACCTCTGGGGAGGAGCCGCACAGCTTCCTCATCACCCGCCCCGTCGCGCCGGTTCCTCCGGTCGTCGCGGCCCTCCTGGGCGGCTTGTAGGCGCCGCCTTCCAGCCGACATGTCAAGACATTCGTCCGCCGGGTCGGCGCCGTCTCCACGCGGCAGGGGGCTCCCTCGGGCCGGACGGAGCCGTCGGCCGGGCTGACCTTCGACTCTGGGACCACCCCGCCAACTCGGCCGGCTGGTGCGCTCCCCATGCTCGCGACACCCACCATCTGCCAAGGTTGCCGTCACCAGACCTCTCGACGGCGGCGCCGCCTCAACGCATTCTCGCCGAGGCCTTCAACCTCCTCTCACACTCCAGTGGAGCGGCTGCAGCCCAGCTAGCCTTTTTCGGGCGTAGGAGGAGGCTCATCCAGCTCCTTGGGGCAAATCCGGCTCCCGGTGACCTTCGGCACCTACGACAACATCCGCACGGAATTGGTCGACTTCGACATCGCCCCCATCGGCCTCCCCTACAATGCCATCCTTGGCTATCCAGCATTGGCCAAATTCATGGCCGCAACCCACCCGGGGTACAACCTCATGAAGATGCCCGGGAGCAGCGGCGTCCTCACCGTGCCCGGGGATACCGAAGGTGCGCTGCGAGCGCTCAGGCTCGCCCTCAAGACGGCGGCCGCAGTGTAGCCCGCCGATGCGGAAGCCCTCAAGCCCAAGGGGGTTGCGCCGACCAAGAAGAAGCAGTTGTTCACTCAAGACAAGGCGGAGACCAAGCAGATACCTGTCGAGGAGGACGGGTCCACAAACGCCACCTTCACAACAGGCGCCAACCTCGAGCCCGAACAGGAGGAAGCCCTGGTCAAGTTCTGCGTCAAGGCGAACAAGAAGGTGTTCGCTGGGAGCCCGATCAGGTGGCGGGGATCCCACGGGCGAATCGAGCACCACCTCAACGTGTGCCCCAACGCAAGGCCCTGTGAAGCGTAAGGTGAGAAGGCGATCCATCGAAAAGTAGGCCTTCATCGTCCAAGAGACCCGCAAGCTAGAAGCCGCGGGGTTATTCGCGAGGTCCGATACCAGTTGGCGGGCCAACCCGTGGTGGTGCCAAAGAAGGGAGGAAAGGAGCGCATGTGTGTCGACTTCACCACCTCAACAAAGCATGCCCGCAGGATCCGCTCCGCTCCCTCAAGATCGACCGGATCGCCGATTCCACCGCCGAGTGTGACCTGTTATGCTTCTTGGACGCCTTTTCCGGGTATCACCAAATCAAGATGGCGGTGGAAGACGTGGAAAAGATGGCCTTCTTAACCCCGTGTGGAGTGTAGAGCTATACATGCATGCCATTCGGGCTACGCAACGCGGGGGCAACCTTCCAGCGGCTCATGCACATCACCTTGGGCCCACAGCTCGGGAAGAATGTGGAGGCTTACGTCGACGACATCGTGGTGAAGTCTCGCGAGGCCAAGACCTTGATACAAGACCTGGAAGAAACCTTCGCGAGCCTGCGACTCAACCCGGAGAAGTGTGTGTTTGGAGTTCCCTCGGGCAAGCTCCTGGGTTTCCTCGTGTCCCACCGAGGCATCAAGGCCAACCCGAAAAAGGTCAAGGCAGTTGAGGACATGAGCCCACCAAAGACCCTTAGGGAAATGCAGAAGCTCACGGGGCGCGTAACGGCGCTGGGCCGTTTCATCTCCCAATTGGGGGAGCGGGCGCTGCCTTTCTTCCGGTGATGAAGAAAAAGGGCCCTTCAATGGATCAAGAGGCCGACAAAGCGTTCCAAGACCTCAAGAGGTACCTGACCAGCCCTCCAGTGATGGTGGCCCCGCGCCCTCAGGAGCCCTTGGTACTCTACCTCGCCGCCACTCCCTACTCCGCTAGCGCAGCCCTGGTGGCAGTTAGGGAGGAGCGTCAGGCCAAGACCACGGCGGCCACCCGAGCTAAGGCAAGGCCGAATCAGAAGGAACTCGCAGAAGCCAGCACCGCAACGGAAGAAGATCAGCCGTCGCAGCAGAGCACGCCAAAGGCGGGAGAGGCCCTCCATCCAAGCACCCAGCTTCTGGAGGCGCCGTCACCTCGGGAGGCACCACAGCTTCCGGAAGACGCCACCAGCACCGACGCCCCTAGCCTTGTCGAGCACCCGGTGTACTTCGTCAGCACAGTGTTACGGGATGCGAGGGCACGGTACCCCATGCCGCAGAAGCTCCTCCTCACGCTGTTGGTGGCTTCGCGCAAAGCTGCAAAGACTACTTCCGTGGTCATCCAATCAAGGTTGTCTCGGCATACCCCCGGAGAGGGTGCTCAGAGCCCCAACTCGGCGGAAGGGTCGCCGAGTGGAACATTGAGCTGCAAGCATTCCAGCTCGAGTTCAAGACAACCGAGTCATCAAGGGGCCGCTACTGGCAGATTTCGTGGCGAATGGATGAAGCACCGGCCTCGTGGGCGGCGACGATCGATCCCTCTCCCCAGGAAGCGAAGCGCCAGAAGGTTGGGTCATGTACTTCGACAGAGCGTTCTCCAGAGAGGGTGCTGGGGCTGGGGCAGTGCTCATATCTCCCGCTCAGAACAAGCTCTACTATGCCGTGCAGCTCTGTTTCAAAGAGGCGAGAAGGTCTCCAACAATATAGCAGAATACGAGGGGCTGAGAAGCGGGTCCGAAGGCTGCCGCTGCCCTGGGGGTGAAGCGCCTTACCATCAAGGGCGATTTGCAGCTCCTCGTCAATTTCTCCAACAAGGTGTACGAGCCAAGAGATGAACACATGGAGGCCTACCTTGGAGGTCCGCAGGATGGAGAAACAGTTCTGGGGTTGAGCTGCAGACGTGTGCCAAGGGCACCAATCAAGAGGCCGACGACATCGCCAAACGAGCCTCCAGGAGGTTACCCCAGGAGCCGGCCGTCTTTGAGGAACGACTCTTCAAGCCCTCAGCCATGCCGCCGTTATCAAGCACAGCACAGCCTCGGGAGGAGCTTCCTCAACCACCTGCCTCGGGAGCCCCAGCCTGTGGCTCGGCCTCAGGAGCACGCCTGCTCCTAACGATGGAACCTCAAGAGGGGTGCTGGATCACGGAGCTCAAGAGTTACTTAATGCGTGGAACTTTGCCGGTGAAGGAGGAGGAGGCAGAGCGTGTGGCGCGGCAAGCCACGACATACAGCATCATGGATGGAGAGCTCACCGAAACGATCGAACGACGATCTCTCTGTTGCATCACCGAGGAACAATGGAAGGAACACTGGCAGATATACATGGTGGAGATTGTGGGCACCATTCGCCACGGGCCCTCGTCGACAAAGCGTTCGCAGCGGTTTCTATTGGCCAATCTGCGCCAATGACGCCGTTGAACTCGTGAAGGCTTGTGAGGCTTGCCAATTCCATGCCAAGCAGATCCACCAGCCGCAGGAGGTCTCGCAAACCATCCCCTCACTTGGCCATTCGCGGTGCGGGGATGGACATCCTGGCCCTTTTCTCGGCGCCGGGGCTATCGCTACTTACGCCGCCGTGGACAAATTCACCAAGTGGCCCGAAGTCGAGGCCGTCCGCACCATCCCCGCTGGTTCTGCGGTCAAGTTCATCAAGGGCATCATGAGCCGGTTCGGAGTGCCGAACCGCATCATCACCGACAACGGTTCGCAGTTCACCAGTAACCTTTTGAAAACATACTGCGCTAACCTTGGGACGCAGATGTGCTACGCTTCGGTGGCGCACCCCCGCAGCAATGGACAGGCTGAGCGGGCCAACGCAGAGGTCCTGAGAGGCCTCAAGACCAGGACGTTCAAGAAGAAACTGGAGGCCTGCGGCAGAGGCTGGTATGACGAGCTTCCGTCCGTGTTGTGGTCCATCCGCACAACCGCAACCAAGCCAACTGGAGAGACCCCTTCTTCCCGGTTCACGGAGCTGAAGCGTCCTCCTCACGAGGTCAGCGCCGATCCGCTGGTCCCGGGCGTTAGATGAAACGCTGCAGGATGCCATGCGGGGACGACCCTCGTGCTCGGGAGGAGCACTGCCGAGAAGCTGCGCCATGAGCGGCAAGGTACCAGCAGCACTCCGGCGATACCACCGCCGCAACATCCACCCAGAACTCGAGGTAGGGGACCTCGTGCTCGACGGGTCCTCTCCGTGGAGGGACTGCATAAGCTCTCTCCCATGTGGAGGGCCCGCTCAAGGTTGTTCATGTTTCAGTGCCTGGCTCCGCGCTTGGAGACTCAAGAGGGAGTACCTATACGTAACGCGTGGAACATCCAAAGACCTCCGGAGGTTTTACCCCTAAAAAGGCCCAAGGTGCTCGTGAAGAAGGCAAATGCCTGTGAAGCTCATTCTTTTGGAAAAGGCCCAAAGGTTCGTGAAGAAGGCGTAATGCCTGTGAAGCTCATTCTTTTGGAAAAGGCCCGGTGCTCGTGAAGAAGGCGAATGCCCGTGAAGCTCATCTTTTTCGAGAAAGGCCCGGCTACCGTGAAGAAGGCGAATGCCCGTGAAGCTATCACGCTCAAGAGGGCCCGAGCCCGTGAAGAGGGCTAACGCTGTGAAGCTCGCTTCCTGTAAGAAAGGCCCGAGCTCGTGAAGAGGGCCAACGCCTGTGAAGCTCGCCGCCCGTGACACTCTCACGTAATAATGAGTTGGGGCTGTACACGCCCGAGTCTCAGGAGTGCCGCCTCAGCCCCGGGCTCCCTCCCATGCCCAAAGGGCAGCACTTACCTCCGCGCTGGTGAGAAGACGTCGAAGACTAGACTAGGTGCCGGACGTGGCTTTTTCATTTGCTTTCTGCAGTTGACTAGTTATTCCCATTTGGAGTTTTTATTGAAACTATCGCCATCTTTTGGTCCGTGGTTCTTCGATCTTTTTCGCTCTCCTGCCTCGATTTCTCTTGCGTGGGGACTCGCGAGGCAGAAGCCTCGGGAGCCCCCGCGAGCGTTCCTGCCCCTATAGCTCAAGTTTTCACGGCCCTGGTCCACAGTTGGAGCACCCCTCCTGACCACGCCTCACGGGCAGCACAACGCGAACACGGGGCCTGGATCGGTCGCCCCCGTGGCCACGGCTGGAGTTCACTTGCGAATGGGCATACAACAGAAAGGAACAGTATCCGGATAACAAAAGCAGTACAATAATTAACGGCATTAACCTAAACACGCCCCCACGGGGCCACACATTGTTGCCTTTTTGCGCAGGAGAAAAGAAAGGAAAAGGACAAAAGCAGGTGAAGCACGCCCCGTGCCGGCCCTCTTGGAAGGCTCGAGCCGTCTCCGGAGCTCAGCGGACTCCTCTCGCTTCATCAGGCGCGGCAAGCGGACCCGCTGCCACCCCCCAAGCAGGCGCGGCGGCGTGGGGGCTGGCCGCGACCGCTGCTGGAGGAATCACCACCCAAAGAAGAGCTGGTGAAGCGTGAGGAGTCACGGGCACCGCCAGCCGCCCGCGCGCTGACTTTTCTATCCAGGCCGGGGCTGAGTCCTCGGCCGCAGTCGTCATCTTCAGGGCAGCACCCCATGCGGCGACCGTCTTCCCCGAACACCCTCACGTAGATGGTGGCGTCGCCGTCGTACTTGAAGTGCAGGGAGCACCGCGCCGAAGACCACGGCGCGAGCGAACGCTCGCCACCAAGGGTCAGAACAGGTTTCAGAGCGAGACCTCCAGAGAAGCCCACGAAGCCCGGCTGCAGCAGCCATCCGCCTGGAGCCAGAGGCCACTTAGGGCGCCAGCTGGGAGCTCACCCAGGAGGAAGCGCGGGAGCTGAAGCCGGACGCCGGACAACTCCTCCGCCCTCACCATGAACTCCGGCAGCGCTTCAGCAGCATGGAGGCGCGTCCTCAGGGGACGCGCGGCCGGGGCACGCCCTCCGACCATGGCCAGCCGCTCGTCGCCACGCTGAGAGCCTCCCCCACGACCGCGGGTGACCGTCGTGGAGGCCACGGGATGCTTGCGAGGGCGACCTCGACCACGCTTAGGCGGAGGAGAGGAAGACTCGACCTGACGGCCCTTCCCCTTCTCTACGGCCGAGAACTTCCTTGGTGGAGCCATGGAGAAGAAGGGGAGACAAGAAAGGATAGACTGGAAGGGCGTGCGCCGTTCCGTACTTATAGCCGGCGAAGGCCAACCGTCGGCCTCCACGATCACCGGTAATCATGACCGACTCTGCATGCAGGGACTTGTCGAATCCGGTGGTTACCGAGGCATCGTGGGGAAGCAAAGCGCGACGCCCAATCAACCGCCACGCGTCGCCTAAGGCCGCAGGCTGTTAGGGCCTGCGACGCTTCACACTTTCCCTTTAGCCTCTCTGCTCGGCCAAGTTCGGGCACGCCGTGGGCTCGGGGGCTACTGTCGGCGTTCTGGGAACGGGGGTCCCCAGACTTGTGCGCTGCGGCTGTGGCGTGGCTTGAAGGAGGCCCAAGACGCCCATCTTCATCAACGCAGCTCAAGACCTCGCGAGGGCCAAGCCTCGCGGGGTGGACGACAAGGAGCTTCCTCAGGCACGGCCTCGTCAGGCTGGCTCATGAGGAGGCGGAGAGTTCAAGGCAGGGTACCTCACGAGGTGCCCATGACGCAAGCCATGACGACCAAGGGCGCCAGTCGGGCGCCATCCCGCGCAGTGTCCTCCTTTCCTCTTTGGTGCAAAGGGAGCAAGCGCAGGCGAGAGCATCAAGCAAAGGCATCCATTTTGGTGCAACAAGACCAAGACCAGCCCAACGGCTGGAAGGGAGTCATTGTGGAGCCCAAGCAGGCGTCATCACCAGAGCCTTTGGCAGGCGAGGACCAAATTTAGTCAGGATAAGTGTACCCGCTGTTCCCCTTCAAAATGGACAATTGTTGGCGCCCTTCCCGCTCAATATTTGGGAAGAGGCCCTGGGCCTTCGCCTATAAATAGGAGTAGCCACCCCCAGGGCGGGGGGATCCGGATCCTCATCAAGAAACCAGTAGCTAGAGCGACTGAACCCCACCTAGCAGTTCATCACACCCGCCAAGAACAGACCCTCGCGAGGCTGTTCTTCCTTGTATTGTTCCTCACCAGCCCAAGAGGCAATCCACCACACCACACACTGGAGTAGGGTATTACACCACAATGGTGGCTGAACCAAGATAAATCTCGTGTCTCTTGTGCTGTTCCGCTTAGTAGTTTAGGTCCCAGCGATTTGGCGAGGTGCGAGACGGTGGAGGGTTGGATCTCCGCGCGCCCAAGTTGTTCGAACCTCAAGGGTCTCGCCGAACCCGAACCGACAGTGGTGGCGCGGCGACGCCGTGGATGGAGCGCGCCGTGTCGGCTCGGGATCGAGCGCCGCAGCATCGTGAGATCGAATCAAGAAGAAAATGCGGCGATTAGTGTACAACCTCTTTGGTGGCGCCGATTAGGCCACAACTTCATCCGAGGAAACGGTGATGATGATGCTCTTCCGGTGGTGCAGGTGAAGACGGCGGTGTGGGAATGGATGTGGTGTGAAAGACGAGGGGAACGTCGGGGCAGCTCCTTGGAGGTGGAGGACGGGGTGGCTGAACCAGCGGGATGATGAGATCGACGACGGATCCTCATCCGCACGGTGGATGAGGGACGCCGAGGTGTTGCTTGTGGACGGCGTCGTCGGGGAAGAGGCTCCGCTGGGTGGCGGACGGAGCAGGTGTGGGGTTTAAATCACGGGTTTTCGCGGCCTCGGTGTACGAATGGGTGGGCGGATGGGATGGCGGTGGGGAACCATGGCTTGAGACGCGCTTGTCCGAAATGTGGGTAAGTTACGAAAGTACCCCCACCGATTTGAGGCGGTTCTTTCGGTTCAGGGTACCACGGGCATTTTGCGTGTCGGGATTTCACAGAGGTGGGAGTTTTCGCGTTGTAATTTTGGAATAGCAAGGCGCGGGTTGAGATGGAGGGAGTTGTCGAGCACAATGAGACAAAGATATATCTTAAATATTTCGGGCTAACAAAGGCTGGTTGAAATTTCGGACAAGCCTAACGGTAATGTACCAAATCAATGCGCACTACAAATGTCATTCAAAACTTTGAAGTCATGTTATGTTCAATTAAAATATTCCGCCACGTGTATAATGCATGCAACCTACTACTCAAATGAACGCTTTAGTGCATTCCAAACGATATACTACCGCTTCAATATGAACTAAATTTGAATTCGTTTTCTATTTGAATAAGATCTACAATAATGATTGTTGTGAAGTCAAAGCATTTGAATTCGTTTCTCTGTTTTAATAAGATCTACAATCATCATTATTGTCAAGTTAAACCATCGTTTGTGTATTATCTTCACAGCACACCACATGATTAGTCTCGAGTTACATATGGACTATGTGTACTATATGAACTCGAACTAGATTTTTTGAATCCACTTTATTTTGAATTCAAATCACATTACATTTCTAGCTCTAGCTAGATCTTCATAATCTAAACCATGTCTCATATGTATAATGTGTTTATCACATTATGTATGGTGCCCCGCCCCCTACGCCTACAAGTATTTAGATGTGAGTTGCAAACACCACACATTACCACAAATTCAAATAAAATGTGAGAATGTTCGATATATAGTATTGTTTAGATTGTTTGATATTTAGTTGTAAGCTGCAAACGCCACACATTATCACAAATTCAAATAAAATGTGAGATTGTTTGATGTATAGTATGGTTTAGATTGTTCGGCATTTAGTTGTGAGTTGCAAACGCCATGCATTATCACATTATGGTATAACATGTGCACAACGTGTATCACCGCTATATTCATGCATGCAATGTTTAAAACACTATGATCTCCTGTTCAAATATATGAATCCGCTTTCATATCAAATTATGATCTTTGTTAGTCTCTTACACCCACACAATCCTCTATCCTTTGTGGCTACCACTAACTTTCTCTCGTGCATGCACACGCCTCCTCGCCCTCCCCTCCCTCGGCATTCTATCCACCGGCACATTCATTTTTTCTTTAGGTTGTTCTCCCGAGTCTCCACAACTCCTTTCCGCACACACCGATCGATAAACCTCTCCAGCGATGCCTGCCTACAACATACACACACACCTTCAATCTCCTGCTTTATGTGTCCTTGCCTTGTGTCTCTAATACGGTCAGACACACGTGTAAACTCTCGCCCCTCTTTTCATCGATCTCACGACAGCACACTCCTCCCCCTACCTAGCTAGTAGTTGGGCCTCTCGCACCACCTCCTAGCTCCATTCTCTCCGTCTATCCGTCTCGTTGGGCCTTATTTGCCTCTAACAAATGGACGTAAACCGACCGGTCTCTCGCTATACATATAGCTAGATAGGTCCTTATAACTCGTTTTTACCCACACGTCTATCGATCTACCTCATTAGTTGTCTCTCCTTCCTCCGACACACAACAATTGATCTACCGATCTAGTTAGGTTTGCTTACCAAACACATGGTTCCCTTCATCATCCATGGATGCGCCCCGACAGATCTATCACACACAGCACACACGTAAACACATCCCCACTCTTATTGATAACATTGCAGTTCCACCCTCAGTTTGTCTAGTAGGCCTCTCCCACCATCTCCGAGAAGCAACTCCATCACCCATCCAGCACTCTACCCTCTCCTCCTCCCTCTCCCCTCTCTCTCTCTCTCTCTCTGTCCCATCATATTTCCGTCCTTCATTTATGTATGGATGTCGACCGATCTCCCTCAAGACATAGCTGGGTCTCTCCTTCTCAACACATATACGAGTCGTTCTACCTCTATAGTTAGGCCTCTCCCTACCCCTCCCCCATCCCCTCCCCCCACACACACACCGATACATTGAGCGCTCTAGTCATGTCTCCCTGCCACACACAAACTTGACATGTGCCCTCTAACGTTCTAGTAGGCCAGTCGCCCTATATCTTTGACTTGCACACACACACAATTTCGATGGCTCTCTTCATCGGTCTCGCACCCACCCACTCGATCCTCTCTTCGACTCTATCGATAGCTATGACCCCTCCCTCTCTTCTCATGGATTGCCTGACCCTCTATGTATGATATGGATAGGCCTCCATTTCACACACATTGCATGCAAAATTTTGTTTGAGATGCCATCGACACATATTCCCACAAATAATTCATGAAATCAAGCCCCCACCCCACCCCCACCCCCACCCCAAAACAAAAAACACTCACGAACGCGATTTGTATCTCTCACACACACCCACGTAGGTGGGGGACGAGCAGGAAGAGAAGAGGTGCATGCACGGCGCACGTACTCCCGTCTCTTTCCCAACCACACCCGCGCGGGTACACGGTGGAGCTCAATTTTGTATGGAAAAGGCAGCCCACGTGGTAATTTGGCACGTGTACTGGTTGTCCACTTGGTGGAGGGAGGATCGTCTACCACAGGTGAACAAACAAATTGCGACTTGACGTGTTATGTTAAAAAAAGAGGCAAACCATGTGGGGCCTACCTTAGAGGCAAGACTTTTGATGTGTCCCATCAACTCGCAGAACGAGGAGAAGCTTGCTTAGTACGCCGTCTCCCCCGCCCACGGGCGCGGTGGCTCGCAGGATGAGGTGAAGCTTGCTCCGCCCACGCCCGCCTCCTCGCCCATGCATGCGGTGGCTCGCACGACGAGGAGAAAAATTTACTACTCCCTCCGCTTACTCCTCGTCCCTACTACCTTGGTTATAGAGATTATATCATATTTTTGGAATATATATGTCCTTTAGTAGATTTCAATATGAACTACTAGTACATACTCCAAACACCGATGTATATAGACATATTTTAGAGTGTAGATTCACTCATTTTGCTCGTATGTAGCACTCTCCTCGCCCTCGACCCTCGCCCACGTGGTGGACGTGCAACAATTCATTCGGTCTCATATAGCCGTAACAATATATACTGACTACCATTATTGCTCGACTTCTCAAGAGGCTAAGAGCCAATCGCAAGGTTAATATTTTGGAGATGCCAAGCGCAAGGTTATAGGAGAACGAGTAGTAGGTGCCGCGTCATTTATAAATAAAGTTTTTTTTCTTCAGTGGCACGTACGCAATATGATAGGTTCATATGGAGAGAAAAGGAAACCGCTCCACCATATACATAGTCAGGACGGGCCAACCTACACGGTTGCTTACTGGGGTTGCTCTCTTCACACTCTCTCGCACAAAACGACTGTGGCCACATTCTAACATCCCGGCGGATCACGTCCGCTTGGGGAAGGGGTGGATGCTTAGTGTAGATGCGGTGGCCGTCGCCGACGGTGAAAACCCACTGTCGGCACGTCCCGATCAGGGGTCCCCGCCGTTCTCTCTCACAAAGCCGGTGAGGTTGCCTTCGTCCCTTGCTCACTGCCACGATGTGGGAAGTTGCCGTCTCCCGCCGCCCTCCTCAAGGTTGAGCTACGTCCCTCAGGTACAACTCCCTTTATAGCCGGCTTGCACCACTGCTCCAGCTGCCCACATCACTCCCTGTGGATATTTCTCTACTTCTTTGCCCCGCACATACCTCTACTGGCTTCTACGTAATGTATTTGTGATGATTTTATGTCTCATCAACTAGTCCCAGTAATCTTATTCTAATCACGCTTCGTCAATTTCTTTGCCACGGGGATGCTCATCTCGATTTAGGTGAAACTGCACAAAATGATCCGATGGTCAAAAGGTTGGAAACTTCATTTATTAGGAAGCTCGAATGTTGCCAGCAAATTGAAGGCTGGTCAGGGTTCACGGTTCAAGGGCTAGGGACTGCATGGATTGTTTTTTTCTTTAGCTGCCTCTGTTCCAAAATAAGTGTCAACTTTAGTAGTAGTACAACTTTGTACTAAAGTTTGCACAAAGTTGAGACACTTATTTTGGAACGGAGGGAGTACATATTTGCTATGATCTGTCAATCATTGAGATGCAATAGCATGCATGTTAGTCTCCTTTGTATTTGATGAAATGTTGCAACGGGCAACCTTGGACGAAGATACATGTAATGTAAGCTGGAAGCTTCATAGCATTGTACAAATTTATCTCATTGATAAATTACAAGACGTACTATACTAGTACTTCCTCCGTTCCTAAATATAAGTCTTTGTAGAGATTTCACCATGAACCACATGCGGATGTATATAGATGCATTTTAAGTGTAGATTCATTCATTTTGTTCCGTATGTAGTTCACCTAGTGGAATCTCTACAAAGACTTATCTACTAGTAATAGCTAGCCCCCACTACTAGGAATTCTCTATCCTCTCCTTGAGCCACATCATCAAAATTGATGTAGCCATTAGATGAAGTAAATCAGTCCATAATAGCCGCCCCGATCTAGACGTTGAGAGGCTCCAGACTAAGCCACATGCAAGCATGCAGAAATACCGTGAAACATGCATGTGAGTGGGTTTTAAATCACATCAACATGTTCTGCATGCAAGCATGCACCAAGAGCATGCATGTAAGTGAGCTTTTAAGTCCCATTAACATGTCAAAAGAAAATATAATCCCATTATGCAGTAGGAGTTGGCTGATCTTTTTTCCTTACATGGGATGATCTAAATGATGATGGGAGTTTATTTAGTTTGACTACCACATTTGTCATGCAGTTATAGAGTTTTTTTTAGTTCTATGAAATCAATAATTTTGCACAGAGAGATATACCGCTGTTCTGCGGCAACGCGCGGGGACTCATCTAGTAATATTTAGGAATGGAGGGAGTACTATGTAAAGAGTTAGGTGTCGCACGGTGATAGTGTGAGGTGGGCCATGTAATCATTGAGCCTGCGTGTTTTCACTGCTCTTGCACTCCTCCGCTGTAAGAATGGAGAAAATTGTAATCTAGTATGCCGAAAGCGTGGGACATCCAGTAGTCCTACCACCTCAGTAATAAAGACCAATGAGCCGTCAAATCACATAGACCCAGCAGTAAGTTGGACGGACGAAGCAACCATCACTCTTGCGCCAGTGAGAGGTCGCGTCCGCTCTGCCCGGGCATGAATGCGGCACCGATTCTTTGAAGCGGCGCTGACCGTTTCGGGCGGGAAGCGCGCGCGGGCGATGGAGGGGCTTTGGGTGGGCCAGGCTGGTCAGGAGTGGGCATGGTGGCTGTCCGCATGTCCCTACCGGACACGCCCGGAAACGAGAGGATGCATCGACTCTCGCTGCTAAAATCGTACACTACACACCATCTCTATGTGAAACGAGAGGATGCATCGACTCTCGCGGCTAAAATCATACACTACACACCATCTCTATGTAGGAGTAGGTCGATCTGTCGCACTCTCTAACACACACACGCACACGCACGCACCTTGGTCCCGTTGCACCTTCTAACGTGACTTATTACACCTAGACGGAGGGCGTAGTAAGTATACGAGATACGGTGGCACACTGACTTAAGTCGAATACAAGTGCCCAAAATTTGTGTGCATGTTATAGTAAGGATTCACTTGAAATAGTACGTGAGCAAACAGAGGGATCAATTGGATAGTGTTCCCGAGCAGTAGCGAGATGTGTGAGGTAAGATGCACCACTGGCGCTTTTAATTTTTCTTATTAATTTGTTTGTTTCACCCCGATTGGTGGGACCCAGCATTACTACGTGGAGAGAGGTAAGGTGACTAAGGCTGCATTATTTCTGCACCACTGTGGATAGCCTTACCACCAAATCCACATGACACGATTATGATTAAAATCACAATGACTCCCACACACATAAATAAAAACACGGCATGCTTGTCACACGAATGCAGGAATGTATAAAAGGTTATTTTCCTCTCGTTGAACATAACGGGAGGGTTGTGTAGCTGGTTAGCCTGTTCGCTCATCAAACTTGAGGTCTCGGGTTCGATAACTACACTTGAGCATAATCCTTGCCACGAGATTCTTTGACCGGTCAAAATGTTTTCTAGGGTTTGCACGCTTCACACTCTCTCTCCAGTATATATATACATGCTGGAGCCTCATCGCTTGTAGTTGCTCTCTTCACATTCTCTCGCCCTCTCACTGGAGCCTCGCCGCTTGAAGTTGCTCTCTTCACACTCTCTCGCCTCTCCAGATCTAAACAAGACTTCGTTGGCCTCTCTCTCCCCTCACTGCTGCTCAAAGAGCTGGCAGGATCCGTCCGCCGGGAAGGGAAGGAGGCTTAACGCTGTCGCCGTCGGCAAGGGAGGTAATCCACTACCGGTGCAGCTGTTCACTTTCCACCCAGCAGCGGCGCGGGAGGGCCTCCGACCCCTTCTTCTTCGCCGCCGTCCCGTCGCCCACCGAACCACGCCCCAAGAACCTTAAGGTATAATTTACTTACTCCACATGCATTGCTCTAGCTGCATGTATACCATGAATCTAGGATGCGGTTCAAAGAGGAAAGGAGTGGGGGAAAGTAGTGGGAAAAGTTGTACTCCCTCCGTTCCTAAATATAAGTCTTTGTAGAGATTTTACGAGGACTACATAAGGAGCAAAATGAATGAATCTACACTCTAAAATGCATCTATATACATCCGTATGTGGTTCATAGTGGAATCTTTACAAAGACTTATATTTAGAACCGGAGGAAGTATATAGCATGAATCTAGGATGTGGTTCAAAGAGGAAATGAAGGGGAAAGTTGTATAGCATGAATCTAGGACGTGGTTCAAAGAGGAAAGGAATGTGGGAAAGTAGTGGGGAAAGTTGTATCGCATAAATCTAGGACGTGGTTCAAAGAGGAAAGGAAGGGCGAAAGTACTAGTTCAAAAGGAAAGGAAGGGACAAGGTCAGAGTTTGAGCAGACTAGATTGGCTGCGCCACATAGGGAAAGGTGTCTAAAGATAACAAACTGGGATCAACACAAATATGCTCCTTGGTTGTTTGTTCTTTGTTGCAACAGATCGTGCATTACCACAAGACATCGGTAGATGCACATGGTGCTGAAGTCGCCCACCGCCCCTGCAACTCATTAGCTGTTGTTAATCTAAGGCCCTGTTTGGTTAAAAACTCACTAGTCCCTACCTGCTTGGTTCCATGGACTAAGCATGGACTAGAGGTTATTAAATGATATGCTAAAAGACCACGTTACCCCTAGTAATGAACTAATAGAAACAAGATGCGATGCGTGGCAGGGGCAACTATTGAAAGTCCCAAAAGACTCCCTCGGGTCTTCTTTCTTTAGTCCCAAATGCTCACTTTTAGTCCCTAAAAGTCCCTCCTGCTTGGTTTAGAGGGACTGCACGGAGTTTTTTAGTCCCTACACCAAAATGTCCTGTAAACAAACACCCTCTAATAATGCCTTTGGAAAATTGATGCAATGCCACGCTTAAAAGCAAATTACATGTTTAACAAATTTTATTATTAATATAATCTCTATGTTAATATTAATCAATGCCCCGCTTGAGAAATGCTACTGTCTTGCTTTCTTTCCCATTTAGATAAGGTAGATGCTTCTTTTTGTTGGCTTCGTGTCATCCACCGTTATTGACCACTAATTGTTTCCTTTGCACCTTTGTGTAAACAGGGTTATCTACTTCACCTCGTTGCCATTGTGACCTTTTGTTGCACTGCACAAAACACTTTTGTTTTAAGAGTGTTTTGTGCAGTTCAACCAAAATGTCACACTGACAACGTTGCTTGATTACTTGATCTTTGTGGAATTGCACAAGAGGAGATGTTACTTCCTATCCGTTAAGGCGAATTTGGTTCAGATCTTCTTCTTGTGAGTTGTTTGAATTCCGCATCATGAGAGGTCAGTACTAGCCTTCTTTCACATGATTCTGCAGTGTGCTTTCATATGTTGTGCTACTTGTACGATAATGTTGCTTGATTTTAGTGAACTGCACAAATGGAGACAAGACTTCCAATCTGTATGTGCACCGTAATATCCCATTGAGGTAAGATAAGGATATTTCACAACTGCTGGCCTGTATTTTGCCACTTTCATTAGAAAATTAAGTTTAGTACTATACTTGTGCTCCCTAATTGACATGCCAAATCTTACATTGAAGGCGAAGCTTGTCTGTTATTGAACCAAGTGATGAAGGGAAGAACAAGCGGAAGAAAAACAAAAATCAACTCCCGGTGCTGTAATGAAGCACTGGAACTGTGATGACACAAGTAATGATATCGATTTGCATCTTAATTTATTGCTATGGCTGGAACAAGCAATTGTTTTGCCACTGATTTGATGCCATACGTAATTATCTCTACTTGTGCAAACAGGGATCTTCTTTGAAGATACCATATATTTTAGTGAGACTGCACAAGAAGATGTTGGAAACATTTAACTAATCGAGGAGTATATAGTAAGCATGGCCACCCCCGTAGATAGCAACAGATGGTTCCAGAGAAGTGCTTCATATGTATGCTCTACACAATCAGCCTCCTGACAAAGGTTGGTACTCGATCACTGATTTCATCCATATGATTGAGCTTTGTCATCTCTATTGGTGTTGTGCTACTGTTTAGATAATGTCATGAAAAAGTGGTATTGTCCTTGAGAAGTGCTTCATCTGTGCTGTTTTAAATATTTCCGTTCCTTTTTTTCGAGCAAACATGGATGCTTGCATTTAGTAGTCCTCTTGTCTTTGCACAACAGGATCATCTTCCTCTGAAGAAGAATATGGAGTACGTGAAGTGACTAGTTCCGATTATGCCAGGATGAGAAGCCCTGTCTATCTTCTCATCAGAAGGAGTAGTTAAAGGATGGTTACATTACTCCCCACAAGAGCAAACTAACTTCAGCTCAGAAGGACTGACAAATCTCCATTTTTTTGCTGTGATGCGCGAGTGCAATGTTGTTCTAGGATTCTTTCTGGTGAGTTCCATTTTTCTAAAAGTGTGCTCTACATGGACCATGTATGTGCCTGTTGAAACTGTCAAATCATAGTACAGTTTGCTTTATACTAATTACTTTTTTGTATTTGTGCAAACAGGGGTGCTCAACTTGATTTCAATGGGAACTGCACAAAATGTTAATGAATACATCGAATCATTCATTTCCACCACAAGAAAGGAGGTGCTGATAAGTTCAAGGCGTTGCAACATATAAGGGTGAAATCATACAAGCTACGCGCGAATTTGGTTGATTTTGGTGGAACTGCACAAAAAGAACAGCTGGTTCATTTAGCACGAGGTGCCATGTCAATGTCCGAACTGATGGCAAACCCTGCCCATTCCACAATCGTAGGCATTTGATATTTTGGAATGGGACAACCTTGTCAAATTTTGCTCATTGATTTTAGCAAGACATGCGTTTGATATTTTGAATGGGACGCCTTTCTCTGTCGTGAGTGTCGATCAATTTTTTCTTTATTCTTTAGTTGTGAAGTAAATATTGGCTCTGACATGTGAGTCGCTGAGATGCATAATCATCGATTGTTTTGAATGTTTTCTATGAATTGCCAGGCCTGTGTGTTTGATTGCAATGTACAGAAATGCTATAAAGCTGCTCAAACTCTTTGTACTCCTTCTATTCCTTTTTACTTCGCACATTGTGAAAGTGCATACTTTTTTGTATAAGATTGGTCAAAGTAGAGATACTTTGACTGCAGACAAAACTTGTATGCAGACTAGAAAGGACCGGAGGGAGTACATGTGAAACTGCTGCAAACGAGTTGATCACCCTGGGAATAATGCTAGTTCATCCAATGCCAGTGATACAGGAATTCGAACTAATCGAAATAAATTCATTAATACACGGTCGGATTTCATATAAACATGCCGGATTTCATTACATTTCATACATTCTTCAACTAAAAAGGTGCGCTGGAGGTATAATTAATTAACCGGTTACCCACTGTGTCCCGCCGAGCGACAGAAGCTTGTGATTTAACCGTAGGTGCAGTTGCATGAATCGACATGTGGCCTGTTGGGCCCACGTGTCATCCACCAACCGCACCAGCAGCTAAGTAGAAGCAGCGTTCTTCTCCGGCGCAGCTCTCCGACTCACGTCGCCGCCAAGAAGCTAACCAGCCGTCAATGGTCAACCCGCTTAGCTTGGCTTCAACCGAGGGTAGCAGCGAGGGCCTTACTTGGACCCAGCGGCGGCGACCTACCGTGTTCTACTCTTCCTCGTTTTCTATGTTGCGCGGCCTCGTTGGCAGCGGGGAGGGGCTTCGGCGGAGCCGGCGATGTCCCCTGTCTCGTTGCCGGCGGGCGGCGCCTCAGGGGAGCGGTGGAAATCCTCCCCCACGTTGCCGGCAGGGTGGGGCCTCGGCTGAGCCGGCGATGTCCTCTGCCTTGTCGATGCCAACGGAGCCTTGCAAGTGACCGTGAAGGGATTGACAACCCCTTTTTGCGTTGGGTGCAAGTATTTATTTGTTTGTGTAGGTGCAATCATTGGGACTTGTGTGTTCCTCCTACTAGATTGATACCTTGGTTCTTAACTGAGGGAAATACTTATCTCTACTTTGCTACATCACCCTTTCCTCTTCAAGGAAAAAACCAACGCATGCTCAAGAAGTAGCACATATCATGATTTTATGAACTGCCTGCGATGTTTCACTACAAAAAAACACTTCCGTAATGATACATATTTGTCACAATAGGTCAAGTTTTCTGTCATGCGTGTACATCCATGACGATTTGATGACAGAATCAAGATATTCATACATGTGCTGTCGTAGAAGTGTTGCATGATAATACTCAAATTATCATCACGGAAGTGTCCACTTCCATGACGATAAATGACGCATCATGGAAGTGCTTTTTCCAAGGGTAACCGACACATGGCATCCATCAAAACGGGTCGACGTTATGCTATCGGGTCCGATTTTTGACCCGATAACCTGTTAACAACCAAGACCAATGGAGATTTCCCACGTGTAAATTTCTCATTGGCCGGGTGAACCACGTGTCAGCTACCCATTGGTATAGATGTCAACCGTCCAATGGACAGGACGCGCCTATGATGCGTCGACACGTGGTGAGGCCCAACAGCGACCCATTTAAGTTAAAAAGGTCAACCCAGCTAGAGGCCCACAATATTTTGTCAGACACTAATGGGTCGGCCCGTTAACAGCCTGCCATGCTTTAGGGGAAATTACGACCCATATCAGATCTGACCCATTCACGGCCTGTCGTGTTTTGGGCCAAATGATGGCCCACATCAGATACGACCCATTAAAAGCCTGCAATATTATGGGCCAGTTTACATGCCATATCAGATGAGGCCTGTTAATAGCCTGCAATAGTTTGGGACAAATTACGGCCCATAACAGATACGGCCCGTTAACAGCTACTGTGCCTTTGGGCCCATTGGGGGCCTGATTTGCTCTTTGGCCTCTTAATGACCCGTTTAACAGTTCGACCCGATATTAGTTTTGGCCTGTTAGCGACCGTGTGTATATATGGGCCACTTTCGGCCCGCTTACACTTTCGGCCATTCAAAGGTCCGAGTTGCATTTGGGTCTAATTCTGGTCCGTAGTGACTTTCGGACTCTCAACGACCCGTAGTCTTCCTGGATACATTTTAGCCCAAATTGCCTATCGGCCAGTTAAAGGCCCTAATTTTGCCCCGCTATGCATCTGGCCTGCTTTCAGCCCATTATGTGATTGGGCCAACCAAGGCTTAACTACATTTCGGCCTGGTAATGGCCCGTCATACCTCTGGGCCAATAATGGGCCGATGTATATTCCAAATTTGTCGGCCCGTGATTTATTTGACACAATTCAGGCTCAATCTACAACTTAGCCTCGTTAAAAACCCATTTTATTTTCTGTCCCAATTAAGGCAAGCGGTTTACTTGGCCCTTTTAAGGCCCGAAACTAATGCGGGCCAAATTAAGTCTAGGCCTCGCTAATGGCCCAAGATGATTGTAAGCCCACAGTCAACCCATTTATAGCGATTGGCGGTTGGCAGTTCTAGTACCCATTTAGGTATGCTAAACTAAGCGTGACGCAGATAATGCTAATAATGCGCTCCGCCCATCTCGCAGACACCGCTTGGTCAAGTCACACAAACTGCTTGGCCTAATCGCTCCTTTTCCTCCACCTGCTAGTAAATTCTAGGAAACATATAGTAACCGAGTCTTTTGGTTATCGCCCACCCATAGATCCATGCCGTGCCACCATTTGCGGGCTTCGGATACAAAATTGCTACCGTCATGGGCATAGTAATGAGTCATGAGGAAGATGGTAACCAGATTAATTGGGTTACTTTCCGCCACTATTCGCACTAAATAATTAAAAATATGTTACAACTCACGCTGCCATTTTCTTTCTCCAAGTTTAATTAGAATGGATGTTAATTAGATTACTATGCAATCTGGTGCTAATACATTATCGCCTAGTAATTGAGTTATGGTATGGATTTAGCCGCTTAATCGAAAATAGGAAAAATATTTCCTTTAGTAATTAATTATATGTTTGATTTAAGCCCAAAATAATATCAAACACATATTTCTTTCTTGAACTTTACTTGTTGATCACTAGTAAATTTCTTAATTTTGGTACCATAGTATACTAATATCATTACTATCATTTGGGATGAGGGGTTGTGGGGCAAAAGTGCAGCGCTATGCAGCCGGTAATAGAATTAATCATGTTATCATTGTATGCTACCATCTTTACTGTCATTAGTGAATAGTGGTTGCGAGCGGAAGTGTTATGCGTTGGGCAACCAAGAACAAAATTAATTACATTACCATATATACCAAGAGCTATTACTAGCAGTAGTAATGGATGTGTTTGGTCGAGCGGAAGATGCAGAGCTCACCGGGTGGAGCGCATCGATTAGCATTGGTGGTAAATGGCATCACTTCTTTTACTACATTTAGTAAAGGTTGTTACGGGCAGGTGGGAACAACGGTGTTTTGGTGGGTTGCATGCAGTAATCATTATGGGTCGTTACCATAATTCCCACATATATTACGAGGAGGTGGACGAACCAACAATGGTTTAGTAGAGGGAGTGCGGCCTGGCCGGAGAGTAGAATAGCTAATTCTATGCTCAGCCTTACTTTAGCGCCACCGTGTGTGTGTGTGTGTGTGTGTGTGTGTGTGTATAGAAAAGCCTATCGTATTGGCCTACTGCGCTCAGATCGAAGCTTACGACCTTTTCACAGAGCGACGACAGCATATACAGCAAATAAATTACAACATCGTGACGAAGAATAAACCTAGAATATACAACAAAGAAATTAGAGCATATTACATCCCCTGGGCATCAAAGTTCACTGCTAGTGATAATAAATAGGCAACCAGATAGCAGATTATATACACTGGGCATCAAAGGTCGCCACCATTGGAAGTAAACATGCCGATAAAATAATAGATGAACCGAGAGAACTTCAACACGTTCAAGAAAGGTTATCCATGCCTGTGCTGCGGTGCAAGCAACTTAGCAACCTGATGAGACTGCGCTTGTTTGATGCCGATATCCACCAACTCAAGCTGCATAGCATCAATAGATGTCCTACACTTATGGTTAATCTTGCATAGAGATTGGAGTTCCGTTCGGATTTGAGCAGAAGCACGTCTTTCTACTTCAATTTAAGACTTAGGAAGTCGAACTGATTTAGGCGGCGACTTCATTGAGCTTCTGTCACTGCTATTAGCGAGTAAGTTCGACACTACATCAAGAAATGACTTTGGGGTTGTATCGCTATCCTCAAGATGTGTTGTCTTCTTCTCTGGAATATATGTTAGAGGGACAAGCAATGGGTTCGTCTCACTATCATTGTGGCAGTTCTTCCTAGCATCAGTGATGTCACATTGAAAGAGAAACAAGTAGGTAGATAACCGGTTTTGCACGTATAAGCATCAACGCTGTCAATTCAACTCAATTTTTAGTCATAAATAAAGAGACACGGTTTAAAATAGCACTAACATAATAGACATTGTTCATAGTTAAGACGACAGAAATGTCATTGTGCAGGAGTGGTCACTTCACCACACCCCCGGATTACGATCAAGAACACAAGCATACATGTAGTGCTAAACAACGATAAACATGAATGGTGAGTGTACTTTCAATTTATCCCATTTCAGATTGGTAAATAAAAAGACATGATTTAAATAACATTAACATAATATGACATTGTCCATAGTTAAGACATAACAGATATGACATTGTGCTTTGGAGTTGGCGTTTCACCACATCACTGGATTACGATCAAGAACACAAGCATACATGCAAGGATAAAGAATATAACTTGCTATGTTTAGTTCAACTTACATGGTATGAATAAGGAACTAGGTTGTACAACTAAAAACTGAAATTGAGAAGGACAAACTTATGTTTATATACTTCTTCGCAATAAACTTTGAACATGCAATTTGATGCAAATGACAAAAATAAACAACATTTGCAAATATACTATCCAAATATACACAACAAAGTTTGAAGGCCCTAGGAGGACAAACTTAGTTAGTAGTGAAGACCGCTCTATAAATCCCTTGTCCATATTGATGAGGGGGGGGCAATTCAAGAAATTTACCACGACTCTTCTTCATGAGCATTGCCTTTATTCTACATTTTGTTAAGATTGAATATAGATGTGATAAGATAGAAACAAATGTAGATTATTTAAGAGAAGGTGCAGACTATAAATGTAAGTACATCATACAGCATAAAAGGCATCGCCAAGAGCAATGCAGAGCTAAATTTCTTCAAGAGCATTGGTTATATTCAATATTTTGGCAAGGGTAATATAGATCTGATGTGTCGAAAATGGAGGGCAAGGGAAAATACGCTGCAAGGGAAAACAGATACCCACTAAAATATGAATCGGGTACCGGCCCATACGGAACCCCGGTACCAACAGGCGACATTGGTGGTGTACTAACTAGGTTGCTGTAAATTAGAACTAAAACAAAAACTTCGGTTGCTATTGTGCTTTTGTGGAACCAAAGTCGAAACAATAGGAGTAGTAGTACTAGGAACACAATGGCGACTCCTAGGCGTCTCCTAGGCGACTCCTCCGCCGGTGGCCACTCCTGCCCCGGCGTCCACCTCCCTGGCCCTCCAATGGCGCCTCCTCTCCTTGACTTTGCTCGAGGTAAGGCCTTTCAACTTGGCATGCGGCAGAAGTTTGGCCATCCGGTGGTTTTCTCTCCTGGTTTTCGGCAACGTGAGTTCAAGCTTGTGGTCTCTTTTGGTCGGGCTTTCTTTCGCTTGGATTGTCACACTGTGAGCATTGTTCTACAATCTTGTTTTGGTGGTTACCCTCAAGGTTTTAGGGTTAAATTTCTTCGGGACCGTTCCTTTCAGTTCTCGGCAGCCTCAAAATCTGTTGGGTTTGAGCTATACAACAGTGGGCGTATCTCTGAGAGAGACTTTGAACTGGTTTTTAGCCTCTGGGGTGAAGGTGGTCCTAATTGGCGTCGGGAGGAACGTTTGTTCTACCAGGAAGAGCAAAATTCTTGGTCTTTGGTTTCTCGACGGCCTTCTCATTCTCCCTCCCGGGACGGTGCCGACGATCGCTGGAGGGAGCCTCCTCGCCACGTTTCAGTTTTCCAACGGTTGGCTGGGTTACCGGCCTCATCATCGGATCTGCATGACCCTGCCATTGATGCTGGGCGCATTGAGTGCAATTATTCACCGGTGATCAATGACAGCGTGGTTCAGGGGGAGGAGGGCGCGAATCCAGAATTTTCAAACTCGGATATTGTATGCTACGGCTGTGGTAATCTGGGCCACATGGCCTGGGCCTGCCCAGAGCCCCGTCTCACTGGCCTTTGGCCGTTCTTTCGGGTGGCTTCTTTTCCCTCCCCTCCAGCGGAGGCTTGGGCCCCTGGGGTGGTGGATGACTGGTTTTCGGCCATAGGCCCAGCCCAACCGCCGATTCGAGCTTCTTCTTTTAGACAGCTCGCTGAAGGCATGTTCCCGAACTTTCAACCTCGATTTACACTTGCCTCTTCGTCTCCTCCCCTGCTTTCCACTGTTCAGTCTCGAGCTTGCCGTCCAATCTACTCGCTGTCAAGGGACTCCGTTGCCGGCGTCGAGCCGGCCATGGCCAACATTCCATTCGATCCCCTGCCTTTTGTTCCCCATGGGTTCAATATCCTCAACATCGAGGGCCGGAACGGAGTGGCCAGAGTGGTACTCCCCCACCGTCAGATGCGGCACGAGGATTGGGCCATCGTCAACATTGAGCCACTTCCGGAGGAGGTACTTTTTCCAAACGTGCAAGAAGTTTTAGATGAGTTCTTTGCGGATGTTCAGCAAGTTCAGATCAGAGAAATGCAGCGCTGCCCGTTGGGAGAGGCATATGTGCGCTTTGTCAATCCTAGAGACAGAGATAGGTTAGTTCTGCAGAGTCCTCACCAGTTTGGAGATGTTTTTATCACTTTCCACAATCATGACAATGGCCGCAACTGCAGAAGAACCCAGTTTAATAGAACAGTTTGGCTTCTCATTCTAGCTGTCCCTTTCGATTTCCGCAACTCGGAAGATATTGCTAGGGCTATCAGTCATTTTGGGAGATTAGTCTCTTGGGAGAATGATCCTCTTCATATGGGCAGAGTCATTGCAAAAGCTAAGGTTAGAGATTTGGAATCCATCCCTAAAAGTGTCAGGTGGTCTGAAGGTGAAGTTCTTGATGAAGATGCTTGGTCTTCCTCAGTGGAAATCCTTCTTCAACAAATGATGGGTGGGGCACCTGCCGATGAGGACCCAATCCCACCTGACAATGTGGACCCTCATCCTCTTCCAGGCAACAACCATGCTTTCCCTGGTTTTCATATAAATCCTCAGCAAGTTCAGCAAGATGATATGGATGCAGATGAGGGGCACTGGGCTTTGCAACCACCTGCAGTTAATAATGTTGAAGTTGAGGAAGAATTTGACTTTCTTCAAAGTGTCCAGCAGGAAGAAATTGCTTGGGCTGATGGTGAGGAACTTCCACCTCCATTGGAAGGCTACAGCAGCATCACAACCACTGTTTCACTGTCAGAAGGGCTTTCTTCTCATGCAAGTGAGGAAGTGAATCAATTTCCACCTGTGCAGCAAATTCAGGGCAATGGTCTTGAGCTTTTGATGCAAGACTACCAAGAGGAGGACCAAGATGTTGCTGCAATCCCAGTTGTTCAGGCTCCTCTTGATGAGGAAGTCCCACAGGATGATATAATCCATGCAGTGCCCCTGGTTGAGTTACAGGTTCAGCCAGTTTTGGAGGAAATTAATGCATTTCCTGAGCCAGTACTTGGACACAACTCTGATGTTCTTCAGGACCTGACTCTGGACCCTAACAGAGCTCTGCCAGTTGTTAAGGAAGCAGCAGCCCAAGGCAAGGAACCCTTTCTGTCAGAAGATGCAGTATTGGTGGGGGCAACAGGTGTCTTGTCTCCAGCAGTGAACCCACCTCCTTTGGCTATTACTGGGGTGGAAAATGCTAGCAACAGAGGTAAATGGATTGACCAAATTGAGGAAAACTTTGAATTTGCTCCCTCCTTACTTGGTTTAAAATCTATCCAGTTAAAGGCCCTAGCTAATAAAGATACTATTCTGTCATAGGAAGGTCTTGTGATCTGGAAGGAGAACTTTGCTCAAAAACCTTTGGAGGAGGTTCCTTCTCTTTCTGTTAAAGTCCCAGTAAGTTGGTTCAATTTTATTGTGCACCTTCTTATGACACCAGACAAGTTTGCCTGGACACTCAATATGCTTAAATCTCCTTTGTGGGAATTACTGGCTGAAGTAGAGGGCACTGAGGATTCTTATCTTCTCCACATTCCTGATAAATGTCTAGCTTCTAAGGCTCCTATCTGTCAGTAGATCTTTGTTGAATCACTCCAGCAGGACACAAACAAGGAAAATGCAGGAGATTCTTCTAACCAGTAGGACTTGGACTCTTTGGCCCTTCTTCAACCTTTTGGGGCTGAAAACTCAAAGAAAAGAAGGGGAGGAAAGACACCTCTTGTAGAAACAGAGGTAAGGAGGAGTGATAGAATTAAACAAGATAATGCTGGGTTTAAAAGAGGTTCATGTTCTAATAATAAGTGTCTGCCATGTAATGCCGCCACCCCAGTTTTTCAGAAATCAGTGGTTAAAAATCTCACAACCTCATTTTGCAAGGTGGCTGATCAGGACTTGGAGGGGAAGATCTCTAAGAAGCCCAAGAGAAGAATGGGAGAGGACTTGGCTGGGATGCTCCCATCCAATGAGGACAGGCAGGACTCCCAAAGTGTTTAGATGATCAAGTTATGTACTTTTGTACTGGAAAGAGAGTGGTTTAAAGTCATGACTTGTGACCATGTTCCTTTTGGATGTACTTGCACTTTATGGGCCTTTTGGACTTGCTGCAATAGTTCTGGTTCATCTGACTCTGCACTTTGCTGCTATAATTCCTTCTGGGAAGTTATCTTTATTGCTATGCTAAGGACTATGTGGTTACTGTATCTGCTGATATTGCTTCATATTCTGCCTTATGGGACAGTTTTTCCTAGGCTCTGGCCAAGTGGTGGTGCTTGGTCCCAAGTTACTCTCATAATTTGTTTCCATGAATAGTCAAAACAGAAGCTGGAATATCCTGAATTGGAACATCAGAGGGATTAACTCACCTGATAAATGGCTTGCTCTAGGCCAAAAAATTGAAGAAATTGCTTGTGCCATTCCGTGTCTTCAAGAAACCAAGAGGGAACATTTTGATGCTACTTATATTAAGAACTTTTGTCCTAACAGGCTCAATAAGTTTTCTTTCCTGCCTTCAATTGGTGCTTCTGGAGGTCTTCTCATCATCTGGAATGGCTCACTCTTTGAGGGAGAGGTCATCTTCCAAAACAGATTCTCCCTCTCAATTAGTTTCATCTGTTTGTTGTCCACTCAATCTTGGGTTCTCACCAACATTTATGGGCCTTGTGTGCAAGCAGACAAAATTAAATTTATCAATTGGTTCTCCAACATTCATATGCCTCTGGACACTAATTGGATCCTAGTTGGAGATTTTAACTTCATAAGAGCTCCTACTGATAGAAACAGACCTGGTGGGGATGTTAATGAAATGTTACTTTTTAATGAAGCAATCAGTAATTTGGGTTTAATTGAACTTCCACTTCATGGTAGAAAATATAGCTAGAGTAATATGCAACAGAGTCCTTTGTTGGAAAAGCTGGATTGGTTTTTCACCTCTGCTTCTTGGATGACTGCTTTTCCTGATACAATTGCTATGCCTCTTTCCAGGCCTCTTTCAGATCATCTGCCTTGTGTTATCAAAATTGGGACTGCCATTCCAAAGGCCAGGGTCTTTAGATTTGAAAATTTCTGGTTAAAGCACTCAGACTTTAAAGAGGTTGTATCTGCAGCCTGGAATATTCCTGTGGGTAATCTTGATGCAGCAAAAAGCTTAAATGCCAAGTTCAAAAACCTGAGAAGGGCTCTCAAGCTTTGGGCCAAGAATCTGTCCTGCATGAAAGCAAAAATTGCAGCAATTAATGATGTCATCTTCTTGTTTGATTTGTTTGAAGAATTCAGAGACCTGGGTGATTTTGAGTGGAACTGCAGGGTGATTATCAAGGAGCAATTGCTCATTTTACTGAAAAACCAAAAGATCTATTGGAAACAGAGAGGTAAGATTAAGGGTGTTAAGTTTGGGGATGAAAACACCAAATTTTTTCATACAAAGGCTTCTATAAACCATAGGCATAATCACATTGCAATGCTAAAAAATGAGGATCAAGTGGAAATAACAGATCATGCAGGAAAAGCTGCCCTTTTGTGGAATTCCTTCAAGAGCAGATTAGGGCAGTCTCAGCAAACCACTATGCATTTTGATTTGTCTTCTCTGCTGCAACACCAAGCTAGTCCTTTAGATTTTGAACAGCTGGAAATTCCTTTCACTGAGGAAGAAATCAATGAAGTTGTCAAACATTTGCCAGCAGACAAGTCTCCTGGGCCTGATGGATTTAACAATGAATTCTTTAAGAGCTGTTGGGATATCATAAAGCCTGAGGTCACTAGACTGATACATGAGTTCTATGCTGGGCAAATTTCTCTAGAGAGTATCAACACCTCTTTCATAACTCTGGTTCCTAAGGGGCCCACTCCAATGACTGCAAATGATTTCAGACCTATATCTTTGCTTAACTGTTGTCTCAAACTCATTACCAAATTTCTTGCAAACAGGTTGCAAAAAGTGATCCTCAGAATGGTTCATGCAAATCAGTATGGTTTCCTAAAGGAAAGAGCTATCCATGACTGTCTAGGCTGGGCCTATGAGTACTTGCATCAATGCCACAAGTCTAAAGAGGAAATTATTGTGCTGAAACTAGATTTTGAAAAGGCTTTTGACCTCATTGAACACTCTACAATCATTGACATCCTCAGAGCAAAGGGATTTGGTGAAAGATGGATTGGCTGGATTAAAATGCTTTTTACATCTGCTTCTTCACAAGTGATTCTCAATGGTATTCCTGGGAAAAAGTTTTACTGTCTGAGAGGTGTAAGACAAGGGGATCCCCTTTATCCCCTCCTTTTTGTGCTGGCTGCAGACCTCCTTCAGTCAATCATGAACAGAGCTATGAATTTGGGTCTTCTCACACCTCCTTTGCAAGTGCAGTCTTGCCCTGATTTTCCCATTGTACAGTATGCAGATGATACTCTGATTCTTATGCAAGCTGATGCTCCACAACTCCATTGTCTCAAAGCCCTGCTTCACACCTTTGCAGATGCTACCGGGCTAAAGGTCAACTATAGTAAATCAAATCTCATTCCAATCAATGTGAGTGATGAAAAAATTGAAATCTTAACTGGCACTTTGAACTATTTGAAGGGATCTTTCCCCTTCACTTACCTGGGCATGCCTTTAGGGCCCCTAAAACCAACAGTGGAACAGTGTTTGCCTTTAGTAAGCAGAATTGCCAAAAAATTGGTGGGCCTTTCTTCTTTCATGACTCTTGCTGGCAGGTTGCTCCTGGTCAAGTCTGTGCTAAACTCTCTTATTATATATTTCATGGGTTGCCTTGATGTTCCCATAACCATAAAAAATCAGGTTAACAAATAATTGAGACACTGTCTTTGGAGGGGACCAGACCTGGAGGACCACAGACCAGCTATGGTAGCTTGGTCAACTGTTTGTAGACCCAAAAATCAGGGTGGCCTAGGAGTGATGAACATCTTTCTGCAAAACCAAGCACTTCTGCTCAAAAACCTCCACAAGTTCTACAATAGGGAAAATATCCCCTGGGTCAACCTCATTTGGGAAGCTTATTATGACAATGGCAAACTTCCAGGACAAAAATGGGAAGGATCTTTCTGGTGGAAGTGTAATTTGAAGCTCATTGATTGCTACAAGTCCATGGCAAGATGCACAATTGGAGATGGAAAATCTGCTCTGTTTTGGTCTGACCTCTGGCACTCTGCTTGCCTGAATCAATTGTTCCCTCATCTTTACTCCTTTGTCAGAGACCAAAACATTTTAGTGCAACAGGTTCTTATGTTTGATTATCTGGAAGACTTATTTCACCTGCCACTTACTCAAGAAGCTTTTCTGGAATTTGAATTGATGGAAGACATTTGTAACACACTAAGAGGATCTGCATCTAATGAGCTCCTAGATTCTTGGAGTTATATGTGGGGGACTAATACTTTTTCTGTGGCCAAAGCTTACAAAATTCTGATAGGTGTAAAAATTGTGCCAGCTCAGTTCAACTGGATTTGGAAAAGCTGTGCCCAGCCAAAACAGAAGGTCTTTTTTTGGAGACTACTGCATGATAGACTCAATACCAGGAATCTGCTAAGAAGGAAAACATTTCATCTTGACAACTATAATTGTGCTACTCTCAACTGTCAGTAGGAAGAAACTTTACAACACCTGTTTTGGACCTGCCCTTTTGCTTCTGCTTGCTGGGATATCCTGTGCCCTAACAGACAGAGAAATCTAACCATCATGGAAGCCATTCCAGACTTAAGGGGCAATCTTCAGCAACCTTTTTCTATGGAGATCAATATCATTGCCTCATGGGCCATTTGGATAATCAGGAATGATAAGATTTTCAATAGCATTCCCACCAGCCTTGATAGATGGAAATTGATCTTCCTCTCAGAGCTACACCTACTCAAATTTAGAATTAAGGAAAAGTTTTCATCCTCTTTCAGCACCTGGTTGGACAGCCTTGTCCTGTAATTTTTTTTGGTTTTTAGTTGGGCCATTTAGACTAGTTTTGTTTTTTTCTTTTTTCTTCTCCTGGGCTTATCTCAAGCCTTGTTTTGTTTTGTACTCTCTTTTTATATAATAAAAAAACTGCAGTGGGGTTTTGCCCTACTGTGTACAGTCAAAAAAAAGTAGTACTAGGAACAAAATTATTAGCCGAAGTGCCCACATAGTTCCGGCAATCTTGATTATTTGTTAAAGGGACGTGAAGCTGTGTAACATTAGCTGATGCACTAGGTGTATGTATATGATTAGGAAAAAATAATGAATCCGCTATTTTGCGGTGGCATCATCTTATTCCTAGAATATTCATCATTGACTTGCAGCACTAATGAGCGTACATGGCGAGGTAGACAATTTTCAAGATCTTTATTAAACTGCACCTTAAATTCTTCAAGTCTACTAGCTACTCCTCGAGTAATTGTACGTGCCGTATTTTTCATATCAGAACCATATTTACTAGCTACAGAAACATCAATCAGATGAGTGATTTTTCAGTTGAATTTTTTACCTGAGTGTTGAACGCATCGGAAGGGCTCAGAACTACCTTTTTGACGACACCGTTCCTCGTCTTCGCGTATCTATCCAACTTCAGCTTCAACCTCTAAACCTTCTCTTTCTCAAGCTCCTCTTCAAGCTCGTGCCGATCATCTTCCAATAGATCATCAAGTGTGACGGCGATGACGTTCTCCGGGTCGATGTTGCTCCCATTCCTAGACTCGGTGCTCATCGTGTGCCTCTTCTTCTTCTCGCCCCAGCGGAGTTGCCAATTGTGTTGCCACGCAAAATTGCAGCGCGACACCATGATAATCGTCGTGCTTTCGTGACGACGAACGATTGCTTTACAAGAAAAGCAACAAAGATCTCCTAGCTTTCGTAGATGAGAGACGACCATTTTTCAATGCAAAATGACAAAGATCAACCAAACCCTAGAGCTGCTAGGGCTCGGCAAGAAGAACGACAGAAAGAAACGAACGAGAAAAATTAATATGTATTTTGTGAATAGATTGATTGGTGCCCTTTCAGTCGGCCACGGCCTTACATATAGATGGCACGCTGGACTTGGCATATAAGATTACAACTCTGAAGCTAAAACTAATCAGGAATTGCCTTTCTTGATTCGATTACCATGTAGCATATGTCTACAAAAATCTACTTGCCAATCTAAGTACGTAGCAAATCTAGGCCATATCCACGTACAAGCACTCTTGTATATATGAATAAAGTATTCCGGCCACGTCGCCATCACACTAAATATAGTGGCTAAGCAAATGTATAAATACCTTGAGCCCACAAAGAAAATATTTAAATATTCCGGCAACATCGCAAATCAAACTGGATAATGGCCATCAGTACTAAGCATACTTCTTCATATACGTAGATATATAGCACAAGCATGCAACATGCCCATGGTCCAATATAGCATATGATTCTTCTTAGGACTTGTATCTTCACCTTCCATGAAATTTCCTGTGGCAATACTTCAACAATGCATTAACCGATCAGCTTGATAAATCATTGATTTAAGTTGGCTCATCATATACTAAGTAGCCAAATTATACCATCAACACATGCCCCCTGTTTTTGGTACAATAGCATTGACCAAAAATACTATAGCAGTTGTCATAGGATGAAGTCGATCACTGATCATATCATTACTCAGGGCGATGTCCAACGATACATCGGCCAAATTTGCTTAGGGCGATACTTGGAATAACATATCGGCCACAACATGTTCAGGCCTCCTGCCACATGTTAGGATAGTACTTCTTCAAATATTTTCCATTGAGAGATTTCAACAACTTATCTCCCTACAAAGATTGTACAAAATATTAATTTCCAGGAACAATTTCTATAATTTTATACGGGCCTTACCAACTCGGCGACCATTTCCGAATTTCCTATCTTTAGCTCCAATAGGTAAAATCATTTTCCACACTAAATCTCCTATTTGAAACAATTTTTCTCTCATCTTTTTATTATAAGCCTTGGCTACTCTTAATTTCTCCTTCTCAATCTCTTGCGAAGATTTTAATCTCTCTTCTGAAATGTCATCTATAGGTCCAGTTTGATAACCCAGAAGTTCTGATTCAACACAACAGGAAAACCATCCGGACCCAGTCACATCTGTAGGATTTGGTACGCGAGCGCGGAGGTCAAAGTTTGTAGCAAATATTACGTATAGTTTTCATTTTTTTGTGTTACTTAATAATTATTATAATAATTTTTCGTACTTATTTATACTAAAGCTTTTTACCTATTGCAATTCATCACATCACAATAATGTTTTAAGTAGTATGTTTCTATTATGCTTATAGAAAAATAGATCACATAAATATGTAGGTGAATATTAAGGCATGACGTTCTATTTAACCAATTTCGACATGTGTTGTTGCAAAGGAATTATTCTAGATTCAAATTATGTTTTTCCAGAAATGCTTTGTTATTTTTCATAAGATCCAGTTTGAGATATTGCCAGAAAAGCTTCCGCTCAATGAGTCTCCTTGGGTAGGAAAACAATAAAGACAAAATGGACATTATTTCAAAGATTAATATTGGCCATTAGATCATTTGTAGTGTATTTATATGATTTCACGTATATATTATTATATTTGGATGTATTGGCAGAGCACTCTAGAACATACGTATCTGGAAATAGTCTTGTTAAAATTTGTATGGACTAAATGAATATATGTCTTGATAAATAAAAAGTCATAGTGCATGAGATGTGTACAAGTTTTCCCCGATAGTTGGAACTGCTCATTTCTTGGTTCTTTCATCAACAAATGTTACTTTCCTAATTTTGGGTTGAACTGTTCTGTTGCAACGCATGTTTGTTTTGTATTTGTAGGGAAATAAAACCATTTGCGACCAACACACAAGGTAGTTGAGAGCATAATACACTTTTTTTAATCATGGAGAGCATAATATACTTTAACGTGTAGTGCGCAAACTTTGTGACATAACTGTTAATAACACAAACTTGTTGGGTTGACCCCACCCTTGGCTGATCAACAAACATATCAACCAACAACTATGCATACTCATCATCGGGACAATAATCACTTTCTTCTTCAACTGGAAAAAATATTCAAATTTATTAGTATCATCTTGTTGCGCTAGGGCAGATGCTTGCACTTCTTCTGCTAGAAATTCTGCAACTTGATCTTCTGCTAGAGGTAATTGTTCTCCAACCAGAACAATTTCTCCCTTCTCAAGCGCCTTTACTGATCTTCTTAGCTTGTATTGCTTCTTATGACTCACCACTTATTATCTTGAAAACATGCATGTTTCCCTCCTTTGATGCACTAGTCAACATGTAAAGGCATCTCCAACGCCGACCCTCGAACCGCCAGCATACGTCTGAAGGAAATATGCCCTAGAGGCAATAATAAAGTTATTATTTATTTCCTTGTTTCATGATAAATGTTTATTATTCATGCTATAATTGTATTAACCGGAAACTTAGTACATGTGTGAATACATAGAAAAAACAAAGTGTCCCTAGTATGCCTCTACTTGCTAGCTCGTTTATCAAAGATGTTTATGTTTCCTAACCATAGACATGTGTTGTCATTTGATGAACGGGATCACATCATTAGGAGAATGATGTGATGGACAAGACCCATTTGTTAGCTCAGCACTTGATCGTTTAGTATGTTGCTATTGCTTTCTTTATGACTTATACATGTTCCTATGACTATAAGATTACACAACTCCTGAATACCGGAGAAACACTTTGTGTGCTACCAAACCTCACAACGTAACTGGGTGATTATAAAGGTGCTCTACAGGTGTCCCCGATGGTGTTCTGTTGAGTTGGCATAGATCGAGATTAGGATTTGTCACTCCGATCATCAGAGAGGTATCTCTGGGCCCTCTCGGTAATGAACATCACTATAAGCTTTGCGAGCAATGTGACTAATGAGTTAGTTGAGGGATGATGTATTACGGAATGAGTAAAGAGACTTGCCGGTAACGAGATTGAACTAGGTATTGAGATACTAACGATCGAATCTAGGGAAAGTAACATACCGATGACAAAGGGAACAACGAATGTTGTTATGTGGTTTGACCGATAAAGATCTTCATAGAATATGTGGGAGCCAATATGAACATCCAGGTTCCGCTATTGGTTATTGACCAGAGATGAATCTCGGTCATGTCTACATAGTTCTCGAATCCGTAGGGTCTGCACGCTTAACTTTCGGTGACGATCGATATTACGAGTTTATGTAATTTGATGTACCGAAGATAGTTCGGAGTCCCGGATGTGATCACGGACATGACGAGGAGTCTCTAAATGGTTGAGACATAAGGATTGATATATTGGATGACTTTATTCGGACAACGGATGAGTTCCCCGGGTCACCGGATAATTATCGGAGTGCCGAGGGGTTATCGGAACCCCCGGGGGAACTAATGGGCCAACATGGGCCTTGTGTGTGTGTGTGTGTGAGAGAGAGAGAGAGATAGAGAGAGAGAGAGGAGGAGGCCTTAGGGCTGGCCGCTCCCTCACCCCCCCGCCCTTGAGGAGTTCGAATTGGACAAGGAGGGGGGCGGCGCCCTCTCTTTCCCTCCCTCTCTCCCTCTCCTTCCTCCCCCCTTCCCCCTCCTAGTTGGACTAGGAAAGGGGGAGTCCTGCTCCTACTAGGAGGAGGAATCCTACCCCTCCTTGGCGCGCCCCAAGGGCCGGCCGGCCTCCCCCCTTGCTTCTTTATATACGGGGGGAGGGGGGCACCCTAGGACACACAAGTGCGGAGTTTATGTAGTGCGGTGCCCCCTCCACCATAATCCCTTAGCCATGTGCGGTGCCCCCTCCACCATAATCCACGTCGGTCATATCATCGTAGTGCTTAGGCGAAGCCCTGCGCCGGTAGCTTCATCATCACCGTCATCACGCCATCGTGCTGACGAAGCTCTCCCTCGACACTCTGCTGGATCGTGAGTTCGTGGGACGTCACCGAGCCGAACGTGTGCAGATCGCAGAGGTGTCGTACTTCCGGTACTAGGATCGGTCGATTGTGAAGACGTACGACTACATCAACCGCGTTGTCATAACGCTTCCGCTTACGGTTTACAAGGGTACGTAGACAACACTCTCCCCTCTTGTTGCTATGCATCACCATGATCTTGCATGTGCGTAGGATTTTTTTTGAAATTACTATGTTCCCCAACAGTGGCATCCGAGCCAGGTTTATGCGTAGATGTTATATGCACGAGTAGAACACAAGTGAGTTGTGGGCGATAATAGTCATACTGCTTACCAGCATGTCATACTTTGATTCGGCGGTATTGTTGGATGAAGCGGCCCGGACCGACATTATGCGTACGCTTATGCGGGACTGGTTCTACCGACAAGCTTCGCACACAGGTGGCTGGCGGGTGTCAGTTTCTCCAACTTTAGTTGAATCGAGTGTGGCTACACCCGGTCCTTGTTGAAGGTTAAAATAGCACATACTTGATGAAAAATCATTGTGGTTTTGATGCATAGGTAAGAACGGTTCTTGCTCAGCCCGTAGCAGCCATGTAAAACTTGCAAGAACAAAGTAGAGGACGTCTAACTTGTTTTTGCAGGGCATGTTGTGATGTGATATGGTCAAGACATGATGCTAAATTTTATTGTATGAGATGATCATGTTTTGTAACAGAGTTATCGGCAATTGGCAGGAGCCATATGGTTGTCGCTTTATTGTATGAAATGCAATCGCCATGTAATTGCTTTACTTTATCACTAAGCAGTAGCGATAGTCGTAGAAGCAATAGTTGGCGAGACGACAACAATGCTATGATGGAGATCAAGGTGTCGCGCCGGTGACGATGGTGATCATGACGGTGCTTTGGAGATGGAGATCAAAGGCACAAGATGATGATGGCCATATCATATCACTTATATTGATTGCATGTGATATTTATCCTTTATGCATCTTATTTTTCTTAGTTCGACGGTAGCATTATAAGATGATCTCTCACTAAATTTCAAGGTACAAGTGTTCTCCCTGAGTATGCACCATTGCGAAAGTTCGTCGTGCTGAAACACCACGTGATGATCGGGTGTGATAAGCTCTACGTTCATATACAACGGGTGCAAGCCAGTTTTGCACACGCAGAATACTCGGGTTAAATTTGACGAGCCTAGCATATGCAGATATGGCCTCGGAACACAGAGATCGAAAGGTCGAGCGTGAATCATATAGTAGATATGATCAACATAGTGATGTCCACCGTTGAAAACTACTCCATCTCACGTGATGATCGGACATGGTTTAGTTGATATGGATCACGTGATCACTTAGATGATTAGAGAGATGTCTATCTAAGTGGGAGTTCTTAAGTAATATGATTAAATAAACTTTAATTTATCATGAACTTAGTCATGGTAGTATTAGCATATCTATGTTGTAGATTAATAGCTCGCGATGTAGCTCCCCGTTTATTTTTTATATGTTCCTAGATAAATATAAGTTGAAATATGATAGTAGCAATGATGCGGACTTGGTCCGTGATCTGAGGATTTTCCTCATTGCTGCACAGAAAAATTATGTCCTTGATGCACCGCTGGGTGACAGAACTATTGCAGGGCAGATGCAGACGTTATGAACGTTTTGACAAGCTCGGTATGATGACTACTTGATAGTTTAGTGCACCATGCTTTACGGCTTAGAAACGGGACTTCAAAAATGTTTTGAACGCCACAAAGCATATAAGATGTTCCGAGAGTTGAAATTGGTATTTCATACTCATGCCCGTGTCGAGAGGTATGAGACCTCTGACAGTACTTTGCCTACAAAATGGAGGAGAATGGCTCAACCAGTGAGCATGTGCTCAGATTGTCTGGGTACTACAATTGCTTGAATCAAGTGGGAGTTAATCTTCCAGATAAGATAGTAGTTGACAACGTTCTCTAGTCACTATCACCAAGTTACTAGAACTTCGTGATGAACTATAATATGCAAGGGATGATGAAAGTAATTCCCGAGCTCTTTGCAATGTTGAAATTGGCGAAGGTAGAAATCAGGAAAGAGCATCAAGTGTTGATGGTTTACAAGACCACTAGTTTCAAGAAAAAGGGCAAAAGAATAGAAAGGGAACTTCAAGAAGAATGACAAACAAGTTGCCACTCCCGTGAAGAAACCCAAAGCTAGACTCAAGCCTGAAACTTAGTGCTTCTACTGCAAAGGAAATGGTCATTGGAAGTGGAACTGCCCCTAGATACTTGGCGGATAATAAGGATGGCAAAATGAACAAAGGTATATTTGATATACATGTTATTGATGTGTACTTTACTAGTGTTTATAGAAACCCATCGGTATTTGATACTAGTTTAGTTGCTAAGAGTAGTAACTTGAAACAGGAGTTGCAAAATAAACAGAGACTAGTTAAGGGTGAGGTGACGATGTGTGTTGGAAATGATTCCAAGGTTGATAATATCACCATCACACACTCCTTTTACCTTGAGGATTAGTGTTGAACCTAAAATAAATGTTATTTGGTGTTTGCGTTAAGCATGAATATGATTGGATCATGTTTATTCATTTAAGTCAAAGAATAATTGTTGTTCTATTTACATGAATAAAAACCTTTCATGGTCATACACTCAATGTAAATGGTTTATTGAATCTCGATCGTAGTGATACACATATTCATAAATATTGAAGCCAAAAGATGCAAAGTTAATAATGATAGTGCAACTTATTTGTGGCACTACCGTTTAGGTCATATTGGTGTAAAGCGCATGAAGAAACTCCATGCCGATGGACTTTTGGAATCACTTGATTATGAATCATTTGATGCTTGCGAACCATGACTCATGGGCAAGATGACTAAGACTCCGTTCTCCGGAACAATGGAGCGAGCCACTGACTTATTGGAAATAATACATACCGATGTATGCAGTCCAATGAGTGTTGAGGCTCACGGCGAGTATCATTGTTTTCTGACCTTCACAGATGATTTGAGCAGATATGTGTATATCTCCTTGATGAAACACAAGTCTGAAACACTTCAAAAGTTCAAAGATTTTCAGAGTGAAGTTGAGAATCATCGTAACAATAAAATAAAGTTTCTACGATCTGATCGTAGAGGCAAATATTTGAGTTAGAAGTTTGGCCTTCAATTAAAACAACGTGGAATAGTTTCACAAACTCATGCCACTTGGAACACCACAGCATAATGGTGTGTCCGAACGTCATAACCGTACTTTATTGGATATAGTGCAATCTATGATGTCTCTTACCGATTTACCACTATCGTTTTGGGGTTATGCATTAGAGACATCTGCATTCACGTTAAATAGGGCACCATCTAAATCCGTTGAGACAACACCTTATGAATTGTGGTTTGACAAGAAACCCAAGTTGTCGTTTCTTAAAGTTTGGGGCTGCGATGCTTATGTGAAAAAGCTTCAACCTGATAAGCTCGGACCCAAATCAGAGAAATGTGTCTTCATAGGATACCCAAAGGAGACTGTTGGGTACACCTTCTATCACAGATCCGAAGGCAAGACATTCATTGCTAAGAATGGATCCTTTCTAGAGAAGGAGTTTCTCTCGAAAGAAGTGAGTGAGAGGAAAGTAGAACTTGATGAGGTAACTGTACCTGCTCCCATATTGGAAAGTAGTTCATCACAAAAATCTTTTCCTTTGACACCTACACCAATTAGTGAGGAAGCTAATGATGATGATCATGTAACTTCAGATCAAGTTACTACCGAACCTCATAGGTCAACGAGAGTAAGACCCGCACCAGAGTGGTATGGTAATCCTATTCTCGAGTTCATGCTACTTGATCATGACGAACCTACGAACTACGAGGAAGCGATGATGAGCCCAGATTCCGCGAAGTGGCTTGAGGCCATGAAATCTGAGATGGGATCCATGTATGAGAACAAAGTGTGGACTTTGGTTGAGTTGCCCGATGATTGGCAAGCCATTGAAAATAAATGGATCTTCAAGAAGAAGACTGACACTGACGATAATATTACTGTCTAGAAAGCTCGACTTGTTGCGAAAGGTTTTCGACAAGTTCAAGGAGTTGACTACGATGAGACTTTCTCACCCGTAGCAATGCTTAAGTCCGTCCGAATCATGTTAGCAATTGCCGCATTTTATGATTATGAAATTTGGCAAATGGATGTAAAGACTGCATTCCTGAATGGATTTCTGGAAGAAGAGTTGTATATGATGCAACCTAAAGGTTTTATTGATCCAAATGATGCTAACAAAGTGTCCAAGCTCCAGCTATCCATTTATGGACTGGTGCAAGCATCTCGGAGTTGGAATAAACGTTTTGATAGTGTGATCAAAGCATATGGTTTTATACATACTTTTGGAGAAGCCTGTATTTACAAGAAAGTGAGTGGGAGCTCTGTAGCATTTCTAATATTACATGTGGATGACATATCACTACAAAAAAATACACTTCCGTGATGATACGTGTTTGTCACAAGAGGTCGCATTTTTGTCATGCATGTACATCCATGACAATTTTATGACGTAATCAAGATAGTCATACCGTGTCTGTCGTCGAGAAGTGTTCCATGACATTACCAAAATTATCATCACGGAAGTGTCCACTTCCATGACGATAAATCGCGATCACGAAGTGCTTTCGTCAAGGGTGACCGACACGTGGCATCCACCGTAACGAACGCCGTTAAGCTATCGGGTCAGGTTTTGATCCGATAACCCGTTAACAGCCCCGACCAATGGGGATTTTCCATGTAAAATCATCATTAGCTGGAGGAAACACGTGTCACTCATCGCTGGGGATGATGTCATCCACTCATTGGACGAAGGCGCCTATGATACGTCGACACGTGGCACGCCCAACAGAGGCCCATTATCGTGAAAAGGCCGCCCGCTTGACTTGGTCAAAAGGTGGCGGTCGACCCATGGAAAGCTCGTTAACGGCCTGTTCGCATATAGCCCATTTACAGCCCGCTAACCCAAGGCCCGTTACGCCCTATCCGAATTAGGCCCAAGAGCGTCATCTGGGCCATCCAATATGACTCAAACTGTTCACTTCCGCCCATGTATGGCCCATGACGTCTTTCGGCCCATATGAGGCCCTATGTAACTCTTGGCCTATTAACGGCCCATGGTGAAATAGGCCCGCAATGAACAATGTATCACTTTACACCCATTAACGGCATGTAGTGAAACTGGCCCATAGTGAACAGTGTATCACTTTATACCCATTAAGGGCCCGTTATTCAGTTGGGCCGTTTCCAGCCCATGTTATCTTTAGGCCTTCTCAGAGCCCATTTATTCTTGGGCTCATCTCCAGCATTCGTTTACTTACGGCCCGTTCGCTATTTTCGCTAGGGCCAAATTCAGCCCGTGGTTCTGATCGGCACGCTTGTGGTCCGTTATACGCTGGGCGTTTTCATAGCGCCATCAACACGGCCTATTAACGATGGCTCGTTATGGTCGGCCCATGAACGGGCGATTCCAACTCTAGCCCGCTTACGGCCATAATGCGCTTGTTATTGGCCCATGTTTGGCCAATCGATCATACTGCCGTATAAGGCCCATTGATGATACGCCCGTAGAAGGCCCATTGTTTCTATGGCCCGTAGAAGGCCCATTATTTCTACGGCCCGTAGAAGGCCTCTCGTTTTACGACCGTAGAAGGCCCATCGCTTTCACTGCCCGTAGGAGGCCCAGTGTCACTATAGTAAATATTAGCCCATGGTTATTGTGTCCTAGTTTTAAAAAATAGGTTATTGCAGCCACTAGCAAACCGTGGAAAAAGAATTGCACTAACTACAAGCAAAAAAAAAAAACAAGACAACAAGGAAATAAATAAGAAAGCAACTTATGCTAGGCTATCACGGCTATTACACATATTACATCCGCTGGGCATCAAAGTTCGCCACCAGTGCAAATATAGGGAACAAAGCAGCATATCATACACACTGGTTGTCAAAGTTGGCGACCAGTGCAAATAAACGCTGCAACAAAACAAATCCAGAACTGAAACCACTTTAGAAGATCTCAAGAAACAATATCCTGGGGACCCATAATGCTGGCAAGATGCTTAGCAAGCTTATTAACTTTCTCTTGTTTGGCGCTCAAATCCTCCAAAACTTTGTTGTTGCACCGTAAAATATGCATCTGAATTCTGCAGGACTTCCTTAGTCCTTGACTTCTGTCAAAGACATCTCGATCGATGTCTTTCAACTTGAAGTTGAGACTCAAGAAGACGAACTGATTCAGCAGCGAATTCAAGAGCTTGTGCGAGCGAAGAGTGGCCAAGAACTTGAACACTACATCAAGACAGGACTTTTGGGTTCCTCACCGTCGTCAAGATAGTTTTTATCAGCTTTCTTGGAGACCAACAGGATGTCTCACTATCTTGAACCTTATCTGCATTACTTCCTTTACCATTGGATAACGCGTATCGTTTCTCCAATATTTTGTCCGCATTCTAAAAGAGAAACAAGGACACATCACATGTTTACTATGTTGTATATGAAACTCATTTTGGTAAATGAGTTCAGTAGTAAAGTGGACAGGATAACAACATGAAACAAACATATATCTATGTACCATGGTCACTTTATGGTCTATACCATTCTAATTTTTGTTGCCAAATCAAGATAGAGACACAGTTCAAATAATATTTGTTCAAGACAAAGCAGAATATACAGAATATAAGTGTGGGTAACTATAGAGCAATAACAACACTTGTAATGTGCATGACATGAGAACATAATTGTTTATTCAATTGAAACTGAAATCAACATAGAGCAGGTTACAACAGCAAACCAGTTAAAGAAACAGGTTTAAAACATACTGCTATGCGCCATTGGAGTTTCAATTCCATCCTTCAAATTTGAAAATAGTTGGTATGAGTAAATACAAGAATGCAACAACAAAGGAGTATGAACCATAGCTACATAACCTGACACGAGAACAAATCTTCTTCTCCTTTAAGCGTTGAGTTGGGATTCGAGTGGTGGTCCTCATGCTTTGGGCACTGCAGTTCCCTTACTAACTGCTCGTGTTTGGGTGCTCTGTGGTGGAGACGGTCTTGTGTCAACTGGAACCGGGTTACTATCTGCCGGGGTTGGGGTTAGAAGGGTGTAGCTGGTTCTCTGTCCAACCGGGTAGGGGTACAATCTGAGAGTCTGGGTTATGTGTGGTGGATCTGGTCCTTGGGCAAGTACAACCGTGGTTCTATCTGCATCAACTGGTAGCACTATCTTTTCTGAAGACCGTGTTGTTTCTCCCTTAGATAATGCCATCACGCTCTCCAATTCAAATGACTGATAAACAAGAAAAGTAATTGAAAGTATAGACATTGTATGATAGACATGTGCAATGGATAGTGGGGAATAAAAGAGGGCATGAAATAATTCATATTTATGTTGTCTAACGAAACATGATAGCATGACACAATTTCACATATATGATGGCTAACTAAACAGGATAGCATGACACAATTTCACATTATGATGGCTAACTAAAAAAGATGGAAAGCCATAGTTCAAAATATGAGACTATGTAAACAGGATGACATGAAATAACTATATAATGTGTTTATTAAATAGGTTGGCATGCCATAATTCACATACATTCACGAATAGAATGCCATAATTCAAAATATGATGACTGTAAACACTAAACAGGATGAGATGATATAACTATATGATGTCTTTATTAAATGGGTTGCCATGCCATAATTCAGATAGATGATGTGTATACACTATGTAAACATGATGACATGATATAATTCAAATATATGATTTATATTTTAAGCAAGTAAGCAGATGACAATCCATATATGATTTAAAAACTAAGCAATGCAAGACAACATGCATGACATGGGTAATATAACCCTGCCAAGTTTGAGAATAGACCTCAGGGGGGAAATAGGACTGGTCATCAGTCTCTGAATCCTCCTCTGAGGAGCTCTCTGTAACCAGCAAGATGTCTGCTTCAGCAGGTAGCATTGTCTGCTCTGAATACCTTGTTTTCACTCCAGATACTTCCATCACCGCTTTAAATGGCTGATGCACATGAAGAGTAGTTGAATATACAAACGTTGTCGACAAATGGAACACGTAATACAAAAAAAATGATAGCATGATATAATTCACATACATGATGATTGGCTAAACAGCATGGCATTGCATAATTCACATATATAATGCCTTTGTAACAAGATAGCATTGTATAGTTCACATATATAATGTCTTGCAACAAGATGGCAATGCATAATTCACATATATGGTAATTAGACACTGAACATGTGGCATTCACACAAAGCATGTCTAAACTAATCAAATGCCATAGCAATGCGAGACACCATACGCACGATATGAGCAACATAACCCTGCCAAGTTAGAGCATATACCTCGGGGGGAGGGGAATAGGACTGGTCATCTGTCTCTGAATCCTCCTCTGAGGAGCTATCCGTAACCAGCGAGATATGCGCTTCGTCAGATAGCATAGTCTGCTCTGAAGACCTTGTTTTCACTCCAGAATTTGCCATCACCGTGTCAAATGGCTGATGCACACGAAGAGCAGTTGAATGTACTAACATTGTTGACAAATGTAATATGTAACGCAAAAAAGGATGGCCTGATATAATTTACATATAAGATGGTGGCTAAGCAGGATGGCATTGCAAAATTCACATATATGATGCCTGGCTAAACAAGATGGCGTTGCATAATTCACATAAACGATGAATAAACTAAACAGATGGCATTCACACAAAGGATGTCTAAACTAAGCAGATGACATATTTGATGTATAAAGTAAGCAATGCAAGACAACATATGCATGATATAACCAACATCAGCATGCCAAGTTAGAGCGAAGACCTCAGGGGGTAAATAGGAGTTGCCTTCTCCTTCTGAATCCACCTCAGAATAGATATCTTCCTCTCGATCACAATCCGAAATGCGTGGAGGGGGGGGCTGCCTTTGCGCCTACCATGGAGCGACGTCTGCATGAAATTTTTATTGCCACGCAAGGCTCGTCTCTTTTTCTCTACATGTTCAGTTCCATTGTTTACAATAACTGTCATGCATAGGAATAAAACATAGTGAGATTATGTAAGGAGTGCATGCAGAAATCCAGAGTGATGGTAGCAACCTGTGGATAGACCCAAAACCAATAATAGCAAAGCAGATAATGGCTTCAGTTAAAAATATAGATAATGGCTTTTTCTGCTTGTTTCCCACCCAACATGAAACTCATAGTAGACACCGGAGATTAACCAGATAGTAGATAGATACTATTGATAGCGGCCCCGATATGTACCGCACAACCATTTAAAAACTCAAGTTTGACCATTAGTTTGGAGATGACTCAGAGTCTAATCGGTGAACAGGACGATAAAGTAGCATGTAATATTAAGCGATGCATAACGTAAGCAGACACGAAAGAGTGCGATCTCTCTTGCGGACCCGTGTAGTCCTCGAGGTCATCTCCTAGGTTGATGATGGTAATGCAGTTTTCATGGCTGCCAGCGGCGGGGAAGAAGATCTGAGGCGGCGAAAGACAGTCTGGAGGCCGGATCCCTGCTGTGCTGGACCCTTCTGTCGTTGGAGCAGCTGAGCTGGGGTGGACGACGGTGCAGAAGGAGCGGGACAAACCACGCAAGGTTTTCTTTGACAACTATCTGTAAGAGAAGTAATTCTGTAAGTGCTCGTTTGAATTGGAGGATTCTAATAATGCAGGGATAGGAAATAGACAAGAATATGATTGGAATGCACGTGCAAAACTGAGAATTTAAAAACACAGGATTTCTGCCAATCTGGGTGTTTGATTCACAACAATTGGAAGATCACAGGATGTAAAGAAGCATGGTGAGATTAAGTCAAACCACAAGAAAATGTACGGTTATAATGCTATTATGCTACTATCTCTTAGTCTTCTGCTTCATGAATTGGAATTTCAAAAGGAGGACACGTGAAAATTAATTCCTACATTTTTTCTTTCAAGGAGACAATAAGGGAACAAATCCTTGTGCTCAGTGGACAATATATATAACATGTAGAGTAAAAAAGATATGCAACAAGTGTACAACCTCTTTGGCGAAGCCATGTCGATCTCAGCGTGATTGGGTTGGCCGGTGAGGATGCTCCAGCTGACTTTGTTGTCGGAGGAGTGGAAGATCTTTGGCGTCTGGAGATGGAGCCCGAGGTGCTGCTCCGCTGTGATGGAGGGTTTCGTCGTTGGAGCAGCTCCGGTGAGTTGTACGACACCGAGGCTGAAGCAGGACAAGAGGGACAACGAACAACGTTAACCTGAGTGGAATTCTAATAGCATCTCCAATACATGACGTAAAATACATAACCACAAAGTGCTAGATGTAAAATACATCAGCCGCTCATCTCTGAACTTAACTGTCGAAACTGAACTTAACTGTCGAAACTGAACTTTCGAAACTGAACTTAACTGTCGAAACTGAATTTTGCTGTCGAAACTGAATTTTGCTGTCGAAACTGAACGCACTAGCAAGGTGAGGCTACACATCGGTCGATTGACTTTTTCATCTCTGTTCAGTCGATTTTGCAGCCGTTGGATACGAAATCAAGGGCCTGCGGTTCATCTTCAACCTCCACCCCCTGAGCCGCCAGCCACCATCGGCCAAACAGCAGCCCCCCCGCCGGGGGTGCGCCGCCCCGGCCGCCCCAAAAACACTCCCCACAGCCGGTCCACCGCCGCCCCGGCCATCCCTCTAGGCCCCCATGTGCCGAGATTTTTCTCCGGCGATCCCCATGCCTCCGCCCCGCCAACGCCCCGCCACCGCCGGCGACCACCGCCCCCATCCTGAACCCTAAGATAGATAGTGGGGTACCTCTCTGGCAAGCCCCCCTCCCTGCTGCGGCTGGTTCTTCCTTCACCGGCGAGCCCCCACCCCTGAAAATCGATCGACCCAAAAGTCGATTCACCGATCAAGTGTAGCTAAATCGGAGCAGCATCGCAAGCAAGAGAAAGAGCAAGAGCGAGAGCAGCAGCGCGAGCAAGAGCAATAGCAAGAGCAGACCAGGCAGGGGACCGAGAGCAAGAGCAGAGCAGCAGCGCAAGCGAGAGCTAAAGCAGCAACAGTTCCTACTGATGTGGACGTCGTCGCCGAGGGAGCGACGCCGTGGAGGAAGTGGCCGGCGACGCTGCCGTGGATGGAGCCGCGCTGCGTCGGCTCGGGACCGAGCGCCGGCAGCATCGTGAGATCGAATCAAGAAGAAAATGCGGCGATTAGTGTACAACCTCTTTGGTGGCGCCGATTAGGCCACAACTTCATCCGAGGAAACAGTGATGATGATGCTCTTCCGGTGGTGCAGGTGAAGACGGCGGTGTGGGAATGGAGGTGGTGTGAAAGACGAGGGGAACATCGGGGCAGCTCCTTGGAGGTGGAGGATGGGGTGGCTGAACCGGCGGGACGATGAGATCGACGACGGATCCTCATCTGGTACGGTGGATGAGGGACGTCGAGGTGTTGTTGTGGACGGCGTCGTCGGGAAAGAGGCTCCGGCTGGGTGGCGGACGGAGCAGGGTGTGGGGTTCCGTCGCGGGTTTTCCGCGACCTCGGTGTACGAATGGGTGGGCGGATGGGATGGCAGTGGGAACCATGGCTTGGAGACGCGCTTGTCCGAAATGTGGGGTAAGTTACGAAAGTACCCCCCACCGATTTGAGGCGGTTCTTTCGGTTCAGGGGTACCACGGGCATTTCGCGTGTCGGGATTTCAGAGGAGGTGGGAGTTTTCGCGCGCGTTGTAATTTCGGAATAGCAAGGCGCGGGTTGAGATGGAGGGAGTTGTCGGAGCACAATGAGACAAAGATATATCTTAAATATTTCGGGCTAACAAGGCGCGGGTTGAAATTTCCGTACAAGCCTAACGTGTATTGTACCAAATCAATGCGCACTACAAATGTCATTCAAAACTTTGAAGTCATGTTATGTTCAGTTAAAATATTCCGCTACGTGTATAATGCATGCAACCTACTACTCAAATGAACGTTTTAGTGCATTCCAAACGTATATACTACCACTTCAATATGAACTAAATTTGAATTTGTTTCTCTATTTGAATAAGATCTACAGTTATGATTGTTGTGAAGTCAAAGCATTTGAATTCGTTTCTCTGTTTTAATAAGATCTACAATCATCAATGTTGTCAAGTTAAACCATCGTTTGTGTATTATCTTCACAGCACACCACATGATTAGTCTCGAGTTACATATGAACTATGTGTACTATATGAACTCGAACTAGATTTTTTGAATCCACTTTATTTTGATTTCAAATCGCATTACATTTCTAGCTCTAGCTAGATCTTCATAATCTAAACCATGTCTCATATGTATAATGTGTTTAACACATTATGTATGGTGCCCCGCCCCCTACGCCTACAAGTATTTAGATGTGAGTTGCAAACACCACACATTACCACAAATTCAAATAAAATGTGAGAATGTTCGATATATAGTATTGTTTAGATTGTTTGATATTTAGTTGTAAGCTGCAAACGCCACACATTATCACAAATTCAAATAAAACGTGAGATTGTTTGATGTATAGTATGGTTTAGATTGTTCGGCATTTAGTTGTGAGTTGCAAACGCCATGCATTATCACATTATGGTATAACACGTGCACAACACGTGTATCACCGCTATATTCATGCATGCAATGTTTAAAACACTATGATATCCTATTCAAATATATGAATCCGCTTTCATATCAAATTATGATCTTTGTTAGTCTCTTACACCCACACAATCCTCTAACCTTTGTGGCTACCACTAACTTTCTCTCGTGCATTCCCACGCCCTCCTCGCCCTCCCCCTCCCTCGGCATTCTATCCACCGGGCACATTCATTTTTTTCTTTAGGTCATTCTCCCAGAGTCTCCACAACTCCTTTCCGACACACACCGACCGATAAACCTCTCCAGCGATGCCTGCCTACAACATACACACACACCTTCAATCTCCTGCTTTATGTGTCCTTGCCTTGTGTCTCTAATACGGTCAGACACACGTGTAAATTCTCGCCCCTATTTTCATCGATCTCACGACAGCACACTCCTCCCCCTATCTAGCTAGTAGTTGGGCCTCTCGCACCACCTCCTAGCTCCATTCTCTCTGTCTATCCATCTCGTTGGGCCTTATTTGCCTCTAACAAATGGACGTACACCGACCGGTCTCTCGCTATACATATAGCTAGATAGGTCCTTATAACTCGTTTTTACCCACACGTCTATCGATCTACCTCATTAGTTGTGTCTCTCCCTTCCTCCGACAAACAACAATTGATCTACCGATCTAGTTAGGTTTGCTTACCAAACACATGGTTCCCCTTCATCATCCATGGATGCATCCTGACAGATCTATCACGCACATGCACACACAGAAACACATCCCCACTCTTATTGATAACATTGCAGTTCCACCCTCAGTTTGTCTAGTAGGCCTCTCCCACCATCTCCAAGAAGCAACTCCATCACCCATCCAGCACTCTACCCCTCTCCCTCCCTCTCCCCCCTCTCTCTCTCCTCTCTCTCTCTGTCCCATCATATTTCCGTCCTTGATTATGTATGGATGTCGACCGATCTCCCTCAAGAAATAGCTGGGTCTCTCCTTCTCAACACATATACGAGTCATTCTACCTCTATAGTTAGGCCTCTCCCTACCCCTCCCCCAACCCCTCCTCCCCCACACACACCGATACATCGAGCGCTCTAGTCATGTCTCCCTGCCACACACAAACTTGACATGTGCCCTCTAACGTTCCGGTAGGCCAGTCGCCCTATATCTTTGACTTGCACACACACACACACACACAATTTCGATGGCTCTCTTCATCGGTCTCGCACCCACCCACTCGATCCTCTCTTCGACTCTATCGATAGCTATGACCCCTCCCTCTCTTCTCATGGATTGCCTGACCCTCTATGTATGATATGGATAGGCCTCCATTTCACACACATTGCATGCAAAATTTTGTTTGAGATGCTATCGACACATATTCCCACAAATAATTCATGAAATCAAGCCCCACCCCAACCCCACCCCCACCCCAAAACAAAAACACTCACGAACGCGATTTGTATCTCTCACACACACCCACGTAGGTGGGGGACGTGCAGGAAGAGAAGAGGTGCATGCACGGAGCACGTACTCCCGTCTCTTTCCCAACCACACCCGCGCGGGTACACGGTGGAGCTCAATTCTGTATGAAAAAGGCAGCCCACGTGGTAATTTGGTACGTGTACTGGTTGTCCACTTGGTGGAGGGAGGATCGTCTACCACAGGTGAACAAACAAATTGCGACTTGACGTGTTATGTTAAAAAAAGAGGCAAACCATGTGGGGCCTAGCCGCCCCCCCTCCCTCAGGCGCCACACAAGAGCCGCCGCGCCGCCCGGCCGAGTCCGAGGAGGACTCCTCCTCCTCCTCCCTTGCTTGCCCCTCCCCAAGCTACTCTCCCCTTTAAATACCCCTCAGCCCCCTCTCCTCCCCAACCAGCGCCGCCGCCGCCCCAACCCCGCCGCCGCCGCCCCTTTGTGCCGCCGCCGCCGCCGCCCCTTGCGCCCTTGCCGCCCTAGCCGCCGCCCGCTGAGCCCCACCTCGCCGAGGTAGCAGCCACGCCACCTCCCTCGGTTCGGTTTTTTAAAAAACCGTTCCGGTTTTTTCGTTGTTCGGTTTTTTTTCAAACCCTAGATCGGTTTTATTCTTCCGGTTTTGTTGTTTAGCGAAGCGTTCGCGGACCGTTCGTCTTAACGAACGTCATCATCGGTTATTCCCGGTTAACGAACGTCCGTTCGTTTGACCGTTCGTCATTTTCTTTAACGGATTTATTCCGCTATTTTCCGATCGTGATTTCAGACCCGATCTTTGTTCTAGTTTATCTTCTCGCCGCTTATCGGAATCAGGTGATTCAAGCGCTGGAGTTTCGTTTGAAACCGCCGTTCCGACTAATCAACTTAAACAAAGTTTTGCTACTGTAAAATTTGACCTAGTTTCAACTTGCTAGAACCGAGCTGTTTTCTTCCGCGGATGTTTTCCGTTGTTTTGTTTGATTCGTTTTCTTTTGCAACCAGGGTTCTTAAGTTGAAATTTCTGGTCGATCTTTTATTCGAGATTTACCGTGCATTAGATGAGTACTTATTGTATGCTTGTTGTTTGTCTGCGATAGATCACCCCGAGTGCGCCGCTTGTTACTTCGAATCTCTAGGTTTCGCGGATCATCAGCAAGGCAAGTAACACTTTGATCATACTTTCTCATACCCAGTTTTTATGCATTAGATCAATCCTCGAGCACTTGCATGATTAGGATCTAATTAAATTGTGGGATGGGAAGTAGTTGAGGTAGTACCTATTACCTGTTTTACTTATGAAACCTTGGGAGTTACTTCTACGTTTGCTTATTTATGCCATGCTATGCTCGTAGACGTGGTTTGGGTTTGAGTGTATCCATGATAGATGTGAGATTGTTAAATTAATGGTTTATTTAAGGTGGCAACTTAAACACACATCCGGGTGGATTGAGGCACCTGGTTTCTATCAGACTTGCCTGTTTTTCTTCTTGGACCGCCACCTGTGCTCAAAGGGATCATAAGATCATTCATGCTAGTAACTTCCGTGTGCAGCCACAAGCCATTATGGGCTCTAGCATAGTTTATTGTTGTGCGAACTCTTACGGGTAGACTAGCAGATGTAGGGGTTGTAGGTTGGTACGGTCTACCCACAAGTAAGGTGCTAGCGCTTCTGAAAGACTATGTCTCGGTCATCCGTCTCTCAAACACCATGTAGTGCGAGAAACCAAACGGAGGCGATCGAGTCTTGTGGGGAAAAGTGCATAAACCTCAGAGAGTGTATAAACTAATCATGATTAGCCGTGTCCCGGTTATGGACATCTTGAGTATCTAGTACTTGAATATCATGTGAATCTCAACATGTTACTCTAATTAATATTGTTGGGTTTTTAATGAGTACTTTTAATTGGGATTGAGGATCTGTCAACCATTCTCAATGTTTAACAACCACCATGATAGTTGAACAAATTTATTCCTTTGCGGTGAGGGAAAACTGGCTTTATGCAAAACTATAACCGTAGAGCTTTTCCACCAGCCACATATGCATGTAGTACAGGCTTATCATTCATTATTCTCTATGTGTTACATTGCCAGCATATTCCATGTGCTGACCCGTTTTCGGGCTGCAACTTTCATCTTTTCAGATGACGAGTAAGGTGCTTTATGTCGTGGTTCTATACTCAGTGATGCCGCTGGAGTTGATGGACTCACTTATCTTCCAAGTCTTCCGCTGTTATCGTTATTAGATGGCCTTAAGACATATTATTGTAATAAGTCCTCTTTTGGGCAACGATGTAATAAGTGTGTGATTGCTACTCTGTTATAAATCCTTGAAATCTTGTGTGGTGTCAAGATTATCGATCCGGGGATGACACCGAGCACGAGACTTGATCCATTCGGTCGGGTCGCTCACAGAGATGGTATCGAGCACATCTTGTTGAGGACACGACCACTAAGTTAAAGCCATAGATCACTACTCTCTTCCCATTTTCTAACTCCTCATCTTTTCTACTCTTTTAGGATGAAGGACGCGAAGATCAAGTATGCCCAACCAGATGAAGGCACACCTTTTGGATTTCACTTGAAGGAAGTCACCAAGTACCTGAACATTGGACTACCAAGTTTCACCGGACTTTCAACGCCACTCTGCTCAAGAAGAGCTACTGGAAGATTCAAGCTCACGTTCGGGAAGGACATTCACCCCAATCACCAAGCCTATAGATAGTGTTTTCAGTGCACCAACCTAGAGTCTGGGAAAGAGCATGGCAGCTCATATCACCATGGGATGCATTGGAGAAGTTTACCAAGAAGACCTCAAGGACACCATATATCAGATTTGCGGACGCCGAGATGAACAATGGGAGATAGTCAGCACCAAGAAGGATAGATGCATTGCAGCTTTCATCCAGGAGTTAAACCAGCACATTCGACGCCAGGAGAACTAGATGTGCAATGATATGATCGAATTGAAGGATGCGAAGGGAAGGATCATCGAACTTGAAGAAGAACTAAAGTCTACACATAAGGACTACATGGACGAGATCGTAGCTGTAGCAAGACACAATAACGATCTTAAGTATGAGATTGAAGAACTCAAGAAGAAATTGGCGCTCAAGAATGAAGACAAGTACGTCGGCTATCCGAGCAACTACATCATCATCGACGACACCGATTCGGATCCAAGTGAACCCGACTTTGAAGACGAAGCTGGAGCAGACATCATGTAGTCTTCCACCGGTTCAAATTAGTAGATGACCCCCACATATTAGTAGTATTACCTCCATGTAACATCATAGTACACGCACTTTTGCGATAGTTAGATCGTTGTAAGCCCTTTGTTTGAATTGAATGAAGTGATTTTGTGTGCTTTTGCTCATATACATTTGGGTAGTGTTTCTCCTTAGACCTCACTCTATTCTTAATTTCTCATCTTTTCTAAACCCATCAGATGCCTCCGAGACGCGACCCCGGGTTTTTTTTCCCGCCAGAGATCACCCAGTTGATTCAGCAGCAGAACACTTTGATCCAAACATTGGTACAGAACCAAGGCAACAACAACAACCCACCACCACCACCACTTGCGGATCACTTGACACGTTTCTTAAGGCTGAACCCGCCGGTGTTTTCCAGTAGCACCGAGCCGATAGTAGCAGATGATTGGCTCCGTAAGGTAGGGAGGGAGTTGACCACTGCAGGATGTACAGATGGAGAGAAGGTGAAGTTTGCTGCACACCAGCTTGAAGGACCCGCAGCAGCGTGGTGGAAGAATTTTACAGCCACTTACCCTGTAGACACTGTCACATGGGATCAGTTTCACAAGCTTCAAGACTTGCCCATGTCTCGGCAGGAGCTATGGCCATGAAGAAGCGTGAGTTTCGCAACTTACGCCAAGGAGGAAGGATGTTGGCAAGATGTGGATGATTTTAGTAAGTTAGCACGTTATGCCCCGGATGAGCGTTACTCTGAGATGCAGCTAAGCAGGAGAAGTTTCTGGAAGGACTGAATGATGAGTTAAGCATGCAGTTGATGGTAGCAAGTTTCAATAACTACCAGGAGTTTAGACCGTGCCCTCATGGTTGAAGGAAAGGAGCAGCAAATTGAGAACCGCAAGAGGAAGTATGGGCAGGGGAAGTATAACTCTGGAGCCTAGCAGAAGCCCCGTTATACCCCTAAACAGGGAGTTCAGTTTCAGCATACCCATGGAGGAGGTAGTTTGCACAACCATAATGGCACCAAGAATGGGAACGGGAATGGAGGAAGCAATGGACATAACAGCACCAACCCGTCGACACCATCCAAGGTAGACCTGAGCCACATCACTTGCTTTAAGTGCCGCAAGACTGGGCATTATGCAAACGAATGTCCAGAAGGCCAAAATGGAAATGGCAATGGAAGCTCAGGAAAGAAGACGAACCCTTTCAATAAAGGACAAGTGAACCACGTTACCGTGGAGGAGGTTGAAGCTCAGCCAGATGCAGTAATAGGTAAGTTTCTGGTTAAGTCATTTACTGCAGTTGTTCTTTTCGATACTGGTGCATCGCATTCATACATATCAAGAGGATTTGTGGATAAGTACAAATTACCAACCCAAGCCCTTAGGTCACCCATGCTAGTAACCTCACCCGGAGCAGAATACATGGCCAGTATATGGTGTGATCGACTGCCATTAAGGACTGGACACTATGTTTTTCCCTCGGACCTAATAGTTCTGGAATCCCAAGGATTGGATGTGATATTAGGCATGGATTGGTTATCGAAGTATGGAGGGAACATAGATTGCGCCACTAAGTCAATTTTGCTTACCACCCCAGAAGGGAGGAGAATCAAGTATGTATCACGGCATGAGCCGAGGAGAGCACAAGTAAATTCCTTATCGAGCTGTGCGGGAAGAAGTACCGTGGTAAAGGATTACCGGACGTGTTTCGGAAGAGTTGCGTGAATGCCACTGGATAGAGACATTGAGTTTTGATTGAGCTTTTGCAGTGCATGGGCCCAATATCGGCGACCATACGGGATGCCCTTACGAGATTTGGCGGAAATCAAGAAGCAGATTAAGGAGCTATTGGATAAAGGTTATATCGCCCAAGTTCTTCGCCTTGGGGATCACCCGTACTTTTAGTAGAGAAGAAGGGCGGATCATTAAGGATGGTTGTAGACTATCGTGGTTTAAATGAGGTAACGATCAAGAACAAGTACCCACTACCTATGATAAATGATCTGTTTGATCGTTTGCAAGGAGCTAAAGTGTTTTCAAGATCGATTTGCGATCGTGGTACCATCGATTGAAGATTCGGGAGCGGGACATACCTAAGATAGCATTTACCACGAGATATGGACTGTATGAATATACCGTTATGTCATTTGGACTGACTAATGCGCCAGCCTATTTCATGAACCTGATGAACAAAGTGTTTATGGAGTTTTTGGATAAGTTAAATCGTGGTGTTCATAGATGATATTTTGGTTTTCTCGAAGAATGAAGAAGAACATAAGGAACATTTGCGATTGGTTTTGAGAAGGCGGGGAACATCGTTATATGCCAAGTTCAGCAAATGTGAGTTTTAACTAAAGGAAGTTGGATTTCTTGGACATGTTATATCCGGAGAAGGGATAGCAGTTGACCCCACAAAGTTTGAGACCGTAACCAAATGGGAAGCACCAACGGCAGTTGAGAGATCCGAGTTTCCTTGGACTCGCAGGATACTACCGAAGATTCATTGAGAATTTCTCAAGGATTGCAAAGCCTATGACGGAATTGCTGAAAAAGGATACCAAGTTCATATGGATCGAGGATTATGAGGCAATTTTTCAGGAGTTGAAGAAAAGATTGGTTACCTCACCGGTGTTAATTTTGCGGATCGGACCAAGGATTATGAGGTGTATTGCGGCGCTCACGTCGAGGACTTGGAGCAGTGCTTATGCAGGAAGGAAGAGTTGTTTCAGTATGCTTCACGACAACTTAAGCCTCATGAGTTGAATTATGCCACACATGATTTGGAGTTAGCAGCCGTTGTGCATGCATTGAAGACATGGAGACATTTTCTCATTGGAAATCATTGTGAGGTGTACACGGATCACAAGAGTTTGAAGTACATCTTCACGCAGATGAATTAAATCTCGAGACGGAGGAGATGGTTGGAGCTTATTAAGGATTATGATATGAGATTGCATTATCACCCGGAAGGCTAACATTGTAGCGAGGCGCATTGAGCCGTAAGAGCCACGTCAATACACTAATGGTGGGAGGAATACCCAAGGAGTTAGCGAAGACCTTCGAGAGCTATGTTTGGAAATAGTTCCGAGAGGCTATGTAGTAGCATTGGAGATTTAGTCTCGTTGATGGACAAAATCAGAGAAGCTCAAAAGGCAGATAAGGAAGTTGCCTCTATAAAGGAGAAAATGAGCGAAGGAAAAGCTAAGGGATTTCGTGAGGATGAGCACGATACCCTATGGTTTGAGGACCGTGTTTATGTGCCAAATGACCGGAGATCGGGAAGTTGATTTTGCAAGAAGCACATGATTCACCCTACTCGATTCACCCGGAAATACCAAGATGTATTTAGATTTGAAGGAAGCGTTACGGTGGACGGAATGAAGAAGGATATTGCGAGTATGTAGCAGTTTGTGATGTATGTCAAAGGGTGAAGGCGTAACATCGAAGCCAGCAGGATTGTTGCAACCATTGCCGATACCGAATGGAAGTGGGATAAACTAGGCATGGATTTCATCACAGGTTTGCCAAAGACTCGTTCAGAGCTATGACTCGATTTGGGTTATAGTCGACCGCTTGCGAAGGTAGCTCATTTCATTCCATTCAAGACTACCTATAGCAGTGGTAAGTTGGCAAAGATATACATGACCAGAATTGTGTGTTTACGGAGTTCGAGGAGTATCGATCGATAGAGGAACCCAATTTACCTCAAAGTTTTGGAATCGGTTACACGAAACATTGGGAACCAGGCTGGAATTGAAGAGACTTTCCACCTGAGACCGATGGACAGACCGAGAGAGTCAATCAGATTTTGGAGGATATCTTTGAGAGCTTGTGCATTAGATTATGGATCTAGTTGGGATGATAACTTGCCGTATGCAGAGTTTTCTTATAACAACGATTACCAAACCAGCTTGAAGGCGGCACCTTCGAGGCTTTATGCGGAAGGAGGTGCAGGACACCGTTATCATGGGACGAAGCTGGAGACCGTCGATTGTTTGGACCAGATTTGATCAAGGAGTGCGAATGAAGGTTAAGTTGATTCGCGATAGGCTCAAAGTAGCCCAGATCCGAACAGAAAAGCTATGCAGATTCAAAAGCAAGGCGATGGAATATGAAGTTGGAGCGAGTTTATCTTAGAGTATCCCCACTTCGAGGAGTTAAGCGTTTTGGAGTTAAAGGAAAATTAGCACCACGTTTCGTTGGACCGTATAGGATCTTGCAATGCATGGGAGAAGTTGCTTATAAGATGGAATTGCCAGAGGGACTGTCAGGAGTTCACGATGTATTCCATGTTTCTCAGCTGAAGAAATGTCACTCCGAGATAGCAGAGATACCGTTAAGAGATACAGTACCGCTTGAAGCAATTCAGTTGAAGGATGATTTGACATATGAGGAGAAACCAGTCAAGATTCTCGATTTTGCCAGCAGAGTTACTCGCAGCAAGGTTATCAAGTTTTGCAAGGTTCAGTGGAGCCACCACACTAAGGATGAAGCCACCTGGGAAAGAGAAGAAGATTTGCTCAAGGACCACCCTCACCTATTTTCTAGCCAACCCGAATCTCGAGGTGAGATTCATCTTAAGAGAGTAGGTTTGTAACATCCCAAATTTTCAATTTGGAATGTTATACATTAAGTCATCATGCATTACATATTTTCTTGCATTTTGCCGATCCTAGAAATTTCACACAACTCAAGGACCCTCGGAGAGAGTTGGAGATTTCGTTATTTTCATATTTGAGTTTTCTCAAATTTTGAAAATAGGATCATTTGATTTTTATTTATTTTATCTTCAATTATTTCTACTATCAAAATATGAGAGAGGGAATAAAATGACTTTCCCAAAATAAAGAAATAATGAAGATTTAACAAAAAATCAAATAAGATTTTTATTTTGGAGTTTTTCACTTTTATTTGCCTTAGGGAAAAATGCGTGTTTTTAAAAAAAATTGCATTTTAGGCCCCGTGTAAAAGTTCATTTTGTTCGACTCATTTTTAGGAGTCGGGAAAAATTTACTTTGTAAATTTTGGAGTTCGTTTAGATTTTATTCGTTTTTCCGCGCGTGATTGTATTTAAAAAAAAAATATGCGCAGCGCCCCGCCTGGGCCAAGGGTCCAGCCGGCCCAGCTGCCCCTTCCTCATGGCGCGCCAGCCACACTGTGCCGCCGCCGCCCGGCCGAGTCCGAGGAGGACTCCTCCTCCTCCTCCCTTTGCTTGCCCCCTCCCCAAGCTACTCCCCCCTTTAAATACCCCTCACCTCCCAACCCGCCGCCGCCGCCCCCAACCCGCCGCCGCCGCCCCTTTGTGCCGCCGCCGCCCCTTGTGCCGCCGCCGCCGCCGCCGCCTTGCGCGCCGCCCGCCGCCCATTGAGCCCCACCTCGTCGAGGTAGCCGCGCCGCGCCACCCTCCCCTCGGTTCGGTTTAAAAAAAAAACCATTCCGGTTTTCTTTTCCGTTGTTCGGTTTTTTTTCGAAACCCTAGATCGGTTTTATTCTTCCGGTTTTGTTGTTTAGCGAGCGTTCGCCGGACTGTTCGTCTTAACGAACGTGATCACCGGTTATTCCCGGTTAACGAACGTCCGTTTGTTTGACCGTTCGTCATTTTCTTTAACGGATTTATTCCGCTATTTTCCGATCGAGATTTTAGACCCGATCTTCGTTCTAGTTTATCTTCTCGCTCGTTTATCGGAATCAGGTGATTCAAGCGCCTGGAGTTTCGTTTCGAAACCGCCGTTTCGACTAATCAACTTAAACAAAGTTTTGCTACTGTAAAATTTGACCTAGTTTCAACTTGCTAGAACCGAGCTATTTTCTTCCGCCGGATGTTTTCCGTTGTTTTGTTTGATTCGTTTTCTTTTGCAACCAGGGTTCTTAAGTTGAAATTTCTGGTCAGATCTTTTATTCGAGATTTACCCATGCATTAGATGAGTACTTATTGTATGCTTGTTGTTTGTCTGCGATAGATCACCGAGTCGCCGCTTGTTACTTGAATCTCTAGGTTTCGTGGATCATCAGCAAGGCAAGTAACACTTTGATCATACTTTCTCATACCCAGTTTTTATGCATTAGATCAATCCTCGAACACTTGCATGATTAGGATCTAATTAAATTGTGGGATGGGAAGTAGTTGAGGTAGTACCTATTACCTGTTTTACTTATGAAACCTTGGGAGTTACTTCTCGTTTGCTTATTTATGCCATGCTATGCTCGTGAGCGTGGTTTGGGTTTGAGTGTATCCATGATAGATGTGAGATTGTTAAATTAATGGTTTATTTAAGGTGGCAACTTAAACACACATCTGGGTGGATTGAGGCACCTGGTTTCTATCGGGACTTGCCTGTTTTTCTTGGACCGCCACCCTGGGCTCAAAGGGATCATAAGATCATTCATGCTAGTAACTTCCGTGTGCAGCCACAAGCCATTATGGGCTCTAGCATAGTTGATTAAGTTGTGCGAACTCTTACGGGTAGACTAGCAGATGTAGGGGTTGTAGGTTGGTGCGGTCTACCCACAAGTAAGGTGCTAAGCGCTTACGAAGACTATGTCTCGGTCATCCGTCTCTCAAACACCATGTAGTGCGAGAAACCAAGCGGAGGCGATCGAGTCTTGTGGGGAAAAGTCATAAACCTCAGAGAGTGTATAAACTAATCATGATTAGCCGTGTCCCGGTTATGGACATCTTGAGTATCTAGTACTTGAATATCATGTGAATCTCAACATGTTACTCTAATTAATATTGTTGGGTTTTTAATGAGTACTTTTAATTGGGATTGAGGATGCTGTCAACCATTCTCAATGTTTAACAACCACCATGATAGTTGAACAAATTTATTCCTTTGCAGTAGGGAAAAACTGGCTTTATGCAAAACTGTAACCGTAGAGCTTTTCCACCAGCCACATATGCATGTAGTACAGGCTTATCATTCATTATTCTCTATGTGTTACATTGCGGCATATTCCATGTGCTGACCCGTTTCGGGCTGCAACTTTCATGTTGAGACTTTTCGAACGACAGTAAGGTGCTTTAGGTCGTGGTTCTATACTCGATGATGCGGCTGGAGTTGATGGACTCACTTATCTTCCAAGTCTTCCGCTGTTATCGTTATTAGATGGCCTTAAGCCATATTTATTGTAATAAGTCCTCTTTTGGGCAATGATGTAATAAGTGTGTGATTGCTACTCTGTTATAAATCCTTCAATCTTGTGTGGTGTCAGCATTACTGATCCAGGGATGACACCTGAGCACAGAGACTTGATCCATTCGGGTCAGGTCGCTACATCGACCCTCGCCCATGTGGTGGACGTGCAGCAATTCATTCGGTCTCATATAGCCAGAACGATATATACTGCACTACCATTATTGCTCGACTTCCCGAAGAGGCGAAGAGCCAATCACAAGGTTAATATTTTGGAGATGCCAAGCGCAAGGTTATAGGAGAACGAGTAGTAGGTGCCGTGTTATTTATAAATAAAGTTTTTTTTCTTCAGTGGCACGTACGCAATATGATAGGTTCATATGGAGAGAAAAGGAAACCGCTCCACCATATACATAGTCAGGACGGGCCAGCCTACACGGTTGCTTGCTGGGGTTGCTCTCTTCACACTCTCTCGCACAAGCATTTGTGGCCACATCTCTAACATCCCAGCGGATCACGTCCGCTTGGGGAAGGGCTGGATGCTTAGTGCAGATCACGGTGGCCGTCGCCGACGGTGAAAACCCACCGTCGGCACGTCCCGATCAGGGGTCCCGCCATTCTCTCTCACAAAGCGGTGAGGTTGCCTTCGTCCCTTGCTCCTTTGCCACGGCGTGGGCGGTTGCCACCTCCGCCGCCCTCCTCAAGGTTGAGCTCGTCCCTCGGTACAACTCCCTTTACAGCCGGCTTGCACCACTACTCCAGCTGCCCACATCACTCCACGTGGATATTTCTCTACTTCTTTGCCCGCACATACCTCTCTTGGCTTCTCGTCTTGTATTTGTGATGAGTTTATGTCTTATCAACTGGTCCCGATAATCTTATTCTAATCACGCTTCTTCAATTTCTTTGCCACGGGATGCTCATCTCGATTTTGGTGAAACTGCACAAAATGATCCGATGGTCAAAAGGTTGCAAACTTCATTTATTAGGAAGCTCGAATGTTTCCAGCAAATTGAAGGCTGGTCAGGGTTCACAGTTCAAGGGCTAGGGACTGCATGGATTGTTTTTTTCTTTAGCTGCCTCTGTTCCAAAATAAGTGTCAACTTTAGTAGTAGTACAACTTTGTACTAAAGTTTGCACAAAGTTGAGACACTTATTTTGGAGCGGAGGATTATATTTGCTATGATCTGTCAATCATTGAGATGCAATAGCATGCATGTTAGTCTCCTTTTATTTGATGAAATGTTGCAGCGGGCAACCTTGGACTTAAGATACATGTAATGAAGCTGGAAGCTTCATAGCATTGTACAAATTTATCTCATTGATAAATTACGAGACGTAATATACTAGTACTTCCTCCGTTCCTAAATATAAGTCTTTGTAGAGATTTCACCATGAACCACATGCGGATGTATATAGATGCATTTTAAGTGTAGATTCATTCATTTTGTTCCGTATGTAGTTCACCTAGTGGAATCTCTACAAAGACTTATCTACTAGTAATAGCTAGCCCCCACTACTAGGAATTCTCTATCCTCTCCTTGAGCCACATCATCAAAATTGATGTAGCCATTAGATGAAGTAAATCAGTCCATAATAGCCGTCTGATCTAGACGTTGAGAGGCTCCGCACTAAGTCACATGCAAGCATGCAGAAATACCGTGACACATGCATGTGAGTGGGTTTTAAATCACATCAACATGTCTGCATGCAAGCATGCACAAGTAGCATGCATGTAAGTGAGCTTCTAAGTCCCATTAACATGTCAAAAAGAAAAATATAATGCCATTATGCAGTAGGAGTTGGCTGATCTTTTTTCCTTACGTGGGATGATCTAAATGACTATGGGATTTTATTTAGTTTGACTACCACATTTGTCATGCAGTTATAGAGTTTTTTTAGTTCTATGAAATCGATAATTTTCTTGTGAGAGAGATATACGCTGTTCTCATGTAACAGCGAGGACTCATCTAGTAATATTTAGGAATGGAGGGAGTACTATGTAAAGAGTTAGGTGTCATACGGTGATAGTGTGAGGTGGGCCATGTAATCACTAAGCTGCGTGTTTTCACTGCTCTTGCACTCCTCCATTGTAAGAATGGAGAAAATTGTAATCTAATGCACGCCGGAAGCGTGGGACATCCGATAGTCCTACCACCTCGGTAATAAAGACCAATGAGCCGTCAAATCACATAGACCCAGCGATAAGTTGGATGGACGAAGCAACCATCACTCTTGCGCCCGGTGAGAGGTCGCGTCCGCTCTGCCGGGCATGAATGCGGCACCGATTCTTTGGAGCGGCGCTGACCGTTTGAGCGGAAGGCATGGGCGATGGAGGGGCTTTGGGTGGGCCAGGCTGGTCAGGAGTGGGTGTGGTGGCTGTCCGCATGTCCCTACCGGACACGCCCGGAAACGAGAGGATGCACCGACTCTCGCGGCTAAAATCGTACACTACACACCATCTCTCTGTAGGAGTAGGTCGATTTGTCGCACTCTCTAACACACACACGCACCTTGGTCCCGTTGCACCTTCTAACGTGACTTATTACACCTAGACGGAGGGAGTAGTAAGTATACGAGATACGGTGGCACACTGACTTAAGTCGAATACAAGTGCCCAAAATTTGTGTGCATGTTATAATAAGGATTCACTTAAAATAGTGCATGAGCGAACAGAGGATCAATTGGACAGTGTTCCCGAGCGATGAGCGAGATGTGTGAGGTAAGATACACCGCTGGCGTTTTAATTTTTCTTATTAATTTGTTTGTTTCACCCTCTGACTAGTGGGACCCAACGTACTACGTGGAGAGAGGTAAAGTCACTAAGGCTGCATTATTTCTGCACCACTATGGATAGCCTTACCACCAAAGCCACATGACACGATTATGATTGAAATCCCAATGACTCCCACACACATAAATAAAAACACGGCATGCTTGTCACACAAATGCAGGAATGTATAAAAGGTTATTTTCCTCTCGTTGAACATAACGGGAGGGTTGTGTAGCTGGTTAGCCTGTTCGCTCATCAAACTTGAGGTCTCGGGTTCGATAACTACACTTGAGCATAATCCTTGCCAGGAGATTCTTTGAGTGGTCAAAATGTTTTCTAGGGTTTGCACGCTTCACACTCTCTCTCCGGTATATATATACACAGCTGGAGCCTCGGCCTTTATGTTGCTCTCTTCACACTCTCTCGCCCTCTCCATTTGGAGCCTCATCGCTTGTAGTTGCTCTCTTCACACTCTCTCGCCCTCTCCAGATCTAAACAAGACTTCGTTGGCCTCTCTCTCCCCTCCTTTGCTGCTCAAAGAGCCGGCAGGATTCGTCCCGGGAAGGGAAGGAGGCTTAACGCTGTCGCCGTCGGCGAGGAGGAATCCACTACCGGCGCAGCTGTTCACTTTCCACCCAGCGGCGGCGCGGGAGGGCCTCCGACCCCTTCTTCTTCGCCGCCGTCCCGTCGCCCACCGAACCACGCCCCAAGAACCTTAAGGTATAATTTTCTTACTCCACATGCATTGCTCTAGCTGCATGTATACCATGAATCTAGGATGCGGTTCAAAGAGGAAAGGAGTGGGGGAAAGTAGTGGGAAAAGTTGTACTCCCTCCGTTCCTAAATATAAGTCTTTGTAGAGATTTTACTAGGACTACATAAGGAGCAAAATGAATGAATCCACACTCTAAAATTCATCTATATACATCCGTATGTGGTTCATAGTGGAATCTTTACAAAGACTTATATTTAGGAACGGAGGAAGTATATAGCATGAATCTAGGATGTGGTTCAAAGAGGAAATGAAGGGGGAAAGTTGCATAGCATGAATCTAGGACGTGGTTCAAAGAGGAAAGGAATGTGGGAAAGTAGTGGGGAAAGTTGTATCACATAAATCTAGGACGTGGTTCAAAGAGGAAAGGAAGGGGCGAAAGTACTAGTTCAAAAAGGAAAGGAAGGGACAAGGCTGTAGAGTTTGAGCAGGACTAGATTGGCTGCGCTCACATAGGGAAAGGTGTCTAAAGATAACAAAGCTGGGACCAACACAAATATGCTCCTTGGTTGTTTGTTCTTTGTTGCAACAGGTGTGCATTACCACGATACATCGGTAGATGCACATGGTGCTGGTCGCCCTTGTCCGTGCAACTCATTAGCTGTTGTTAATCTAAGGCCCTGTTTGGTTAAAAACTCACTAGTCCCTACCTGCTTGGTTCCAGGGACTAAGCATGGACTAGAGGTTATTAAATGACATGTTAAAAGACCATGTTACCCCTAGTAATGAACTAATAGAAACAAGGTGCGATGCGTGGCAGGGGCAACTGTTGGAAAAAGTCCCAAAAAGACTCCCTCGGGGTCTTCTTTCTTTAGTCCCAAATGCCCACTTTTAGTCCCTAAAAGTCCCTCCTATTTGGTTTAGAGCGGATTGGCATGGAGTTTTTTTAGTCCCTACACCAAAATGTCCCTGTAAAGAAACACCCTCTAATAATGCCGCTGGAAAATTGATGCAATGCCACAGTTAAAAGCAAATTACATGTTTAACAAATTTTATTATTAATATAATCTCTATGTTAATATTAATCAATGCCCCCGTTTGAGAAATGCTACTGTTTTGCTTTCTTTCCCATTTAGATAAGGTAGATGCTTCTTTTTGTTGGCTTCTGTGTCATCCACCGTTATTGACCACTAATTGTTTCCTTTGCACCTCTGTGTAAACAGGGTTATCTACTTCACCTCGTTGCCATTGTGACCTTTTGTTGCCTTGCACAAAACACTTTTGTTTTAAGAGTGTTTTGTGCAGTTCAACCAAAATATCACACCGACAACGTTGTTTGATACTTGATCTTAGTGGAACTGCACAAGAGGAGAGCTTACTTCCTATCCGTTAAAGCGAATTTGGTTTAGATCTTCTTCTTGTGAGTTGTTTGAATTCCGTATCATGAGAGGTCGAAGATGGCCTTTTTCACATGATTCTGCGGTGTGCTTTCATATGTTGTGCTACTTATGCGATAATGTTGCTTGATTTTAGTGAACTGCACAAATGGAACAAGACTTCCAATCTGTATGTGCACCGTAATATCCCATTGAGGTAAGATAAGGATATTTCACAACTGCTGGCCTGTATTTTGCCACTTTCATCAGAAAATTAAGTTTAGTACTATACTTGTGCTCCCTAATTGACATGCCAAATCTTACATTGAAGGCGAAGCTTGTCTGTTATTGAACCAAGTGATGAAGGGGAAGAACAAGCGGAAGAAAAACAAAAATCAACTTCCGGTGCTGTAATGAAACCTTTGGAACTGTGATGACACAAGTAATGATATAGTTTTGCATCTTAATTTATTGCTATGGCTGGAACGAGCAATTGTTTTGCCACTGATTTGATGCCATACGTAATTATCTCTACTTGTGCAAACAGGGATCTTCTTTGAAGATACCATATATTTTAGTGAAACTGCACAAGAAGATGTTGGAAACATTTAACTAATCGAGGAGTATATAGTAAGCATGGCCACCCCCGTAGATAGCAACAGATGGTTCCAGAGAAGTGCTTCATCTGTATGCTCTACACAATCAGCCTCCTGACAAAGGTTGGTACTCGATCACTGATTTCATCCATATGATTGAGCTTTGTCATCTCTATTGGTGTTGTGCTACTGTTTAGATACTGTCATGAAAAAGTGGTATTGTCCTTGAGAAGTGCTTCATCTGTGCTGTTTTAAATATTTCCTTTCCTTTTTTTCGAGCAAGCATGGATGCTTGCATTTAGTAGTCCTCTTGTCTTTGCACAACAGGATCATCTTCCTCTGAAGAAGAATATGGAGTACGTGAAGTGACTAGTTCCGATTATGCCAGGATGAGAAGCCCTGTCCATCTTCTCATCGGAAGGAGCAGATTGAAGGATGGTTACATTACTCCCCACAAGAGCAAACTAACTTCAGCTCGGAAGGGTGACAAATCTCCATTTTTTGCTATGATCTTGAGTACAATGTTGTTCTAGGATTCTTTACGGTGAGTTCCATTTTTCTAAAAGTGTGCTCTACATGGACCATGTATGTGACTGTTGAAACTGTCAAATCATAGTAGAGTTTGCTTTATACTAATCACTTTTTTGTATTTGTGCAAACAGGGGTGCTCAGCTTGATTTCAATGGGAAATGCACAAAATGTTCATGAATACATCGAATCATTCATTTCCACCACAAGAAAGGAGGTGCTGATAAGTTCAAGGCGTTGCAACATATAAGGGTGAAATCATACAAGCTACACACAAATTTGGTTGATTTTGGTGGAACTGCACAAAAAGAACAGCTGGTTTATTTAGCACGAGGTGCCATGTCAATGTCCGAACTGATGGCAAACCCTTCCCATTCCACAATCGTAGGCATTTGATATTTTGGAATGGGACAACCTTGTCAAATTTTGCTCATAGCAAGACATGCGTTTGATATTTTCGAATGGGACGCACTTTGCTGTCAGCAGCGTCGATCAATTTTTTCTTTATTCTTTAGTTGTGAAGTAAATATTGCCTCTAACATGTAAGTCATTTGAGATGCATAATCATCGATTGTTTTGAATGTTTTCTATGAATTGCCGAGCTGTGTGTTTGATTGCAATGTCTGAAATGCTATAAAGCTGCTCAAACTCTTTGTACTCCTTGTGTTCCTTTTACTTAGCACATTGTGAAAGTGCATACTTTTTGTATAAGATTGGTCAAAGTAGAGATACTTTGTTGCAGACAAAACTTGTATGCAGACTAGAAAGGACGGAGGAGTACATGTGAAACTGCTGCAAGCGAGGTGATCACCACAGGAATAATGCTAGTACATATTGTTTTGCATGTTCATCCAATGCGGTGATACAGAATTGAACTAATCGAAATAAATTCATTAATACGGTCGGATTTCATATAAACATCCGTATTTCATTACATTTCATACATTCTTCAACTAAAAAGGGTGCCTTTGGAGGTATAATTAATTAACGAAGCTACCCACACTGTGTCCCGGCTGAGGCGAGCGAAGCTTGGTGACTTAACCGTAGGTGCGAGTTGCGTAAGCGATATGTGGCCTGTTGGGCCCACATGTCGATCGACCAACTGCACCAGCGATTAAGTAGAAGCAGCGTTCTTCTCGGCAGCAGCTCTCCGACTCCGTCGCCGCCAAGAAGCTAACCAGCCGTCAATGGTCAACCCGCCTAGCTTGGCTTCAACGGAGGGTAGCAGCGGTGGCCTTACTTGGACCCGGCGGCGACCTACCGTGTTCTACTCTTCCTCGTTTTCTATGTGGCGCGGCCTCGTTGGCAGCGGGGAGGGGCCTCGGCGGAGCCGGCGATGTCCTCTGTCTCGTTGCCGGCGGGCGGCGCCTCAGGGGAGCGGTGGAAATCCTCCCCCACATTGCCGGCAGGGTGGGGCCTCTGCTGAGCCGGCGATGTCCTCTGCCTTGTCGATGCCAGCGGAGCGGGGACTCGTCGAAGCCAGCATCGTCCTCTGCCTCGTCCTCGGTCTCTCCAAACAGCGCCTCGCCCGCTTCATCGCGCTCTTTGCTAGCCTCTTTGTAGGTGAACGCAGCCTCTGCCATCAGCATGCAGTACCGCCAGCGCTCGAGGCAGCCCTTGCGGGCGGAGCGGTACGAGTCGAGCAGCGCCTCCTGCTCCGCCCGCTCCGCGGCGATCTGCTCCTCCGCCTGCAGGTGCTCCTGGAGGAGATGGTGGTTGTAGGCGGCGTCGGCCAGCGCCTCCCGGAACTGCTCCTCACGCATTTACCTCACCCTGTCCATATATTGGGCATGGGCCTCGCCGATGGTCTTGGTGCAATGCACCGGCAGTGCATGGCACAGAGGAGGGGGTTGGCGCTGGATCGTCGACTACCATGTTCTCCATTGGGACGTCGTCGTCCTCCGGCTGCCTGCCGGCCAGCCGGTCGGCAGCAATGGCTGCCATCTCCTTGTGGTCCATCGTCCGCCCGCCCCGAAGAGCACTAGAGCACGAGGAAGCCATGGTGGGCAGTAGTGGTGTGGACAGGAGAAAGGGAACGAATGCGGATGACAGCGGCTACGGCCAGCGAAACAGTTTATATAGCAATGGTGGGCGGGCGGAGGGACGGACGTGTGGCGCCGGAGTAGCCGCCTCGGCAACCGCGTATCATTAATGTGGGTGGCAGATGGACGGACGGACGACACTTGTGTCGTTTGAAGGCGGAGCAATCGCTTGCACCGGGAAGCGGGCGGCGGCACCGACTATTTGAGGCGGAAGCGTCTGTGGCGAGAGATGACTTTACTTGGAGAGGATGACAATGGGGACCCACCAGGTCCATAGCCTCACGTACGCAAGTGCCTCTTATTTTGCTTCCTCCTGGTTTCCTGACATCACGGTCCCACACCATTGTCAACCTCCTGGAGTAGTCAATAAACGAGAGAATTGCACAAGAAGCGGCAAACAGTTGGGACCAAGCAGCTCGAGCAGTATTTGTGCAGAGTTTTTCGATGTTTAGCCCAGATATTAATTTTTCTCCTCCGAACAACAACGAAAACATCGCTGCATGTATTAACTTGGCGGGCCGTGGCCCGTGTAGCCCAGGCCAGATATGCAGCCCAGATATTAATTTTTTTCAAGCTGAAAATGGCTAGCCTAGCTATACTTTTTTTTAGGAATACCCAGGCAAGTTCAAGTTGTTATTCTCCGCCCCGCTGGGCTGCAAATCTTTCCTAGGAGGGATGCATTAGGCTTAACAAGAAAATAGGCTTTAAGAAATAATAAATGAGATGTAATTGTAAAAACTGGGCAGTAACTATAAAAAAATGCCCCAAACACGTGATTACTTTATAAATTATTATTTTTGGATATTGAAAATTTTAATTTCATTAATTGTTGCGAGCGCAATGTTTTGTTGGATTTTTACGTAATATAAATTTATATTGAAATTGAATTTAATCTGACTAGAAATTTTGGGATAAAAATATTTTGGATCCCATCAAAATGTGGGAAATTTTATTGAATTCTGTTTTGAACGGTTGGTTGAAATGGGTTGTACTTTTAACAAACTGTAAATGGGCTGTAGTAAATTCCATTAGAAATAAAAAATGGGCTACACATTCTTACAAATCTCAAATGGGCTATAAGTTCTCTGCCACACACTTCTGGCCTTACTAATTTGACGCGTCCCAAAAAAAACAAAGTTGACGCGTATGCAAGGCTTTGTCAACTTATAGTGAACACACGGTTCTAGCAGCAGTGGTCGTTGGATGTCCATCCAACGGATGCCGTGCTTCTTCTTCAATCTCGGATATTCTAGCTTCACCCGCCCAAAAATGATTCCTCCCACGACATCCGGGCGCACCGTTTGGAAGCTGACACTGTGGGCCTACTAAGTTGGCGTACCAAAGGATTTGTCAACTTAGTCAATATAAACGATTCTAGCTGCGGTGACCGTCGATGTCCATCCAACGGCCGTCGTGCTTCTTCAACCTCTGGTCTTCTTGCTCCGGCCGCCCAAAGCAGCACCGGACGTACCGCTTTGCTCCTGCCTTCCGTGGCGGTGTCTTTGCTGCGGAGGCCTCACCGCCCCCTACTACTCCCACCGCTGGCCAGGCCATCCCTCCACTCACCCACACCCCTTGTTATTCTGCGGCGACGGCAGCGCAGCTGAACCAGTGAACCCTCGTACTCCTCTCGCGTGTGCATCCATTGCGCGTCTTCCCGACTCGCGTCGTCCCTTCCTAGGCCTCGCCGTCGTCCACCGCCGTGGTGCTCTCGGCGGCGTGGTCAACTTGGTCAAGGAACGACTTCCATCGGACGTAGACTGTACGTGGAGAGGCTGACAGCTGGGTCCACGGCAGCCGCAAGGAAGTGCCTCCTTATTACGCGCAAAATAATTATTCCTCCATGTGACAGCGGGGACCCACTGGATGGGTGTAACGCCCCGGTTTCGATGCGCCAGGTGTCCGCCAGTTATTCGCCGTCATTGCCATGTCATGTGCTTGCGTGTTGCACTTTGCCATGTCATCATCTGCATTTCATATCATGTCATCATGTGCATTTCTTTTTGCATACGTGTTCGTCTCATGCATCCGAGCATTTTCCCCGTTGTCCGTTTTCCAATCCGGCACTCCTATGTCTCCCGGCGCCCCCTTTTACCTATTTTCATGTGCGGGTGTTAAACGGTCTCGGAATGCCCCGAGGTTTGTCAAGCGGCCTTGGTATAGCACCGGTGAACCGCTGTCAAGTTTCGTGCCATTTGGAGGTCGTTTGGTACTCAGCAGTTAACCGGTAACCGAAGCCTCTTTGTATTGCAGCCCAACACCCCTTCCAAAGTGGCCCAAAACCCACCTAACTCCTCTCCATGCTCTCGGTCGTTCGATCACGATCGCGTGGCCGAAAACCGCACCTCATTTGGACTCTCCTAGCTCCCTCTACCTATTTAAACACCCCTCCTTCCGAAATTCCGGATCAATTCGCAGATGAAACCCTAGCCCCGCTCCCCTCGCGCGCCGGACATGTCCATCCCCGCCGGACATGTCCAGCCGCCACGTCGCCTCGGCCAATGAGGCGCCGCCACGTCAGCTCCAGCCGCTCCGCGCCCTCTCCCGCGCCGCCACGTGGCCCCGGCCACCGCGCCCGCCGCCCGGCCCGTCGGGGCCCAGCGAGGCCCGCCCGGCCCGATCCGCCTCCGCCGCCGCCCGCTCTCCGCCCGCGGCTCGGCCCCGCCTCGCCGGTGCCGCCCCTCCATTGGCGAAGCTCACGGGCGCCTGCTTCGCGGAACCTCCCGGCGCGCCTGCGCCACCGCCGCCCGCTGAGTCGCGCCGCCCGCATCGGCCCGAGCTGCCGCCCGCCGGCAGCGCCGGCCTCCGCGCCCGCCGCCCTTGCCGCCGCCTCCCGCGCCCGCCGGCGACCTCGCCTCGCCGCCCCACAGACCGCCGCCGCCCGGCTTCCTCCGCCCCGCGCCGCCTCCCTCCGGGCGTCCCCGGCTGGATCCGGGACGGGACCGGCCGGATCCGCCTCCCCCGGCGTGCCTCTCTTCTTCCCCGGCCGCCGCAGCCCCGTCTCCGGCGAACTCCGGCGAGCCCGGCCCGATCCAGATCCGTTGACTTTTTCCCCGAGGTCCAAAATTCCACTAAGTCCCCGAATTTGTTGCATATTTTGTTGCATTTTCATCGCATCATATCTCTGTCATCGTAGCTCCGCTTTGTGCGTGTAATATGTCAAAATGTTCGTCTCGAAGAGTAGTTCATTTCATCTCATTGCATCATTTTCTTTTGAGCTCATCTTGGTGCCCGGAATGCTGTTGGAAGAGTGCTATGTGATGCTAGTTTCTGATTTTTATCAGAACTTGCACTTTTGTCATTTTTTGCCATGATTGATGTGTGCATCCTATGACCTTGAGTCCTACATGTGTTTTGTAATATGCCATGCCATCTTTCCAGGGGTGTATGCCATGTATTTTTGTGATCTATGTGGTGACTAGCACAAGCATGCAAACTAGGATTCTTGATGTTGCTGATTTCAGCCATGTCCTGCTGATATTTTTATGCCATGTTAACTTGATGCTACCAAGAGATCCATGCTTATTTTGAGATACTTCAGTAAGGATGTTTTGTTATAAATGTCTTGCTCTATCCATCCATGCCCTTGTTTGCAATTATAGAGTGCCATAGCTTGAGTCAATCGAGCTCTACTTTTCCTATTAAATGTTTCCTGGCAGATTGTTTACATGTTATTCAATTTTGCCAAGGTTGTTATAGTTGATCCTTGCACCCTATGATGTTGTTCTTTCCATGTATAGCTTCTATGCCATGTCTTCTTACTGTTGGTAGCCTTGCCATGCCATGTATTGCTCTGTAGTGAGTGGTTCAAGCTCATCAACATGCCTACTTGTCGTTGTTCCTGCCATGTTCAAATCTGTAATATAACTTGCCATGTTTACATGGGTGCCATCATATCTTCTGTTCCTTTTTGGCTTATGGTCAGTAAGGGACTTTTGTTCTATGCATTTAGTAGATTTATGCCATGCCTTTGTTTGCCATGATAAGTTCCTGTAACATGTTGTTTGATAGCTCTAAACATTGCAACCTGATGTTATTTCCGCCGATGCCTGAAACTGTTATTATTTGCAATCTTGCCATGTCATTTTGAGCATGTTCTAGTGATTTCTGGAGATAGCTCAGTGTTCATGTTTTGTAATGCTTTGCCTGTACATCATGCCCATGCCTTTTGTTATTATGTTGAGGTCCTGTAGCATGTTGTTTTGATGCTTGCAATATGCCTAGTTGCTGTTTTGGACAGATTGTTGTCATAACTTGTATAGGGTGTATGTGTTGAACCGTTGCTCCATTTTGAGTGTGCTTTATATGAAACTTGCTTGATTTTGCTTGTAGTTTCATATTATCATGTTGTATCCTTGTTTTGAGGTGTTTGCTTGATGTTTGGGTGCATTTTGCACCAATGCCATGCTTAACTTGTCTTGCTCATATCTTCTAGGCTGTAGCTCCGAATCTAATGAACTTTATATGTAACTTGACTAGAATTTCGTGTAGATCATCGTGGTGCATCTTAAATTGCTGTTTAACAACTTGAACATAAGGTTTATTCAGATCTGGACCAATTTCGAAATTTGCATATGAGGACTTACCGGAATTGTTATATGTTGTTCCCGACCTCATTTAAACTTGCTTTGATGTGTTGTTCTTGTTTGCATCATCTCTTGCCATGAGTAGCTTCATCTAGATTTTTCATGCATCATGCTTGTTGTGCATCATGCCTTGTTCATGTGTGGTGTGTTTACCATGTTGTGTGCTTCTTCTTATTAGTTCTGTTTACGTTGCGATCGTGAGGATTAGTTCGTCTCACGCTTGGTTAAATCTTCGTGGCTTCATCTTCTTCATGGACTCGTTCTTCTTCCTAGCGGGATTTCAGGCAAGATGACCGCTACCCTGGATCTCACTACTATCATTGCTATGCTAGTTGCATCGTTCTATCGCTATGCTGCGCTACCTATTACTGTTTATCAAGCCATCCCAATTTGCCATGAACCTCTAACCTCGTTGTCACCTTCCTAGCAAACCGTTGTTTGGCTATGTTACCGCTTTGCTCAGCCCCTCTTATAGCGTTGTTAGTTGCGGTGAAGATGAAGGTTGTTCCTTGCTGGAACATGGAGATGTTGTTCCTTGTTGGAACATGTTTACTTGTTGGGATATCACAATATATCTTATTTAATTAATGCATCTATATACTTGGTAAAGGGTGGAAGGCTCGGCCTTATGCAGTGTTTTGTTCCACTCTTGCCGCCCTAGTTTCCGTCATATCGGTGTTATGTTCCCGGATTTTGCGTCCCTAACGCGGTCGGGTGATTTATGGGACCCCTTGATAGTTCGCTTTGAATAAGACTTTTCCGGCAAGGCCCAACATTGGTTTTCCATTTGCCTCACCTATGCCTTTTTTCCCTTGGGTTTCGAGCCGAGGGTCATCTTTATTTAGCCCCGGGCGGTGCTCCTTCAGTGTTGGTCCAAACTGTCGACCGCCGGTGTACGGGGGCAACTATGGGTTCGCCTATCGGAAGTTTGGACAATCCGGTGTGCCCGAGAACGAGATATGTGCAGCTCCTATCGGGATTTGTCGGCACATTCGGGCGGCTTTGCTGGTCTTGTTTTATTCTTTGTCGAAATGTCTTGTGGCAGGATTCGAGACTGATCGGGTCTTCACGGGAGAAGGAATATCCTTCGTTGATCGCGAGAGCTTATCATGGGCTAAGTTGGGACACCCTGCAGGGTATAAACTTTCGAGAGCCGTGCCGCGGTTATGTGGCAGATGGGAATTTGTTAATGTCGGTTGTAGAAAACCGAAGTTGATCTTAATTAAAATACACCAACCGTGTGCGTAACCGTGAGTGTCTCTTTTCGGGGTTGATCGAGAGGAGAACACGGTTTCTGGGTTATGTCTGACGTAAGTAGGAGTTCAGGATCACTTCTTGATCATTACTAGTTGACGACCGTTCCTTTGTTTCTCTTCTCGCTCTCATTTGCGTATGTTAGCCACCATATCATGCTTAGTCGCTGCTGCAACCTCACCACTTTACCTCTTCCTTACCCATTAAGCTTTGCTAGTCTTGTTACCCATGGTAATGGGATTCTTTGAGTCCTCGTGGCTCACTGATTACTACACCACCAGTTGCAGGTACAGGTTTGCGATGATCATGGCGTGAGGCGATGTTTGCTTGTGTTGGAGTTCTTCTTACGCTTCTTCTTGATCGGGGATAGGTTCGGTCGGCAGCTTTGGGCTAGCGAGGTGGTTGTCGTTTGAGTTTTGTTTATGTTTCATCCGTAGTCGGATGTTGTTCTTATATATGTTGTTGATGTATTCTTGTGGCATTTGTGCCTTATGTATGTATCCCCATCTATTATGTAATGTTGATGTAATGATATCCACCTTGCAAAAGCGTTTCAATATCGGGTCTATCCTTGGTGGGACCATCGAGTTCCTTTTGGATAGGGTCGCATATTAGGCGTGTTCAAGTTGGTATCGAGCCTCGACCGACCTAAGAGCCCCCTTGATTGATCGTGTAGTTTGGCCGTTGTTGAGTCTAGAAGAAAACTATTTTGAGTCTAGTTATATCGGAGTAGGAATTCTTTTACTCCTCTACCCCTTCGTCGCTCTGGTGAGGAATCTTGACATAGGTGTTTTGAATTACTCCTCTTCCCCTTCAAATGTTTCTTAGGTTCACGCAGTTGGTTTTCCGGTAGTTGGCCCTCAGCTCTTTGCATCCGGTGCATTTCTCGTCAAGTTGACTCGAGCCTCTTCATCTTTGAGTTCAATACTCAGTTCTTCCTCCGGCGTCGTTGTTTTCCTTGTCGAAGTTGTCCTTGTTTTCCCACCGCCCTCCTTCTTCTTATTGGAACGGAGTCCGTGTCAGTATCCATCCTACTCATGCGAAGTCTTTGCTTTCTTTCCTCAATGATTTCAACGGTGTTTTCTCTTCAAGATATTAAATCGTTTTCCCCTTCCAAGTTGTCTTTGTTTTCCGCCCTCCCACCCTTTTTCTTCCCGAGTCGACTCTCTCCGACCATCTATTTCATTAAATGCGGAACCTCTTGGTCTCTCGTAAATTATTTCAACGGTGAATTCTCGTCTCGTTCGTCATTCTTCATCTCTTTCTTTCCGGTGGATTCAATTCAAGTTTTTCGAGTTGATCACATTCTTTTCCTCGCCTCAAGTGTTCTCTTAGCTCGTTCGTCTCTCGCCAGTTTATCCTTCCGGAGTTCTCAAGACATCTCAGGAGATTCGTCTGTGTTCCAATTAATTCGAGGTTGTCGCCTCATTCAAATATTTCAGTTGTTCTGGTGCATCATCTATCTGTTCAACATCCCTTTCCAACGGTGTTATCTCTTCAGTGGGCCCTAACCCACAGGTTTCTTTTCCCAGGATCTTACTGACTTCTAATTTAACCGGAGTTTTCTCAATTCTTTTCAAAGTGTGATGTAACAATGGATTTCATCAGTCACATGCCTTCTCCAAGATCGATTTCAAATCATTTCATTGTTGGCTCAACCTCTCTGTTTTTCTTTCTTCCGGAGTATCTCATTAATTTTGGTGGTGTTTCTCGTCGTCATTTGAAGACCGTCGTAGATTTTTCTCTTAAATCTTTTCCGTTCTCCCGGAGATTCATGGTGCCAGCTCGATGTTATCCTATCTAATTGTTTCTAGTCGCGCAATTCTTTTCATCCATCCGGAGTATTTCAGGAGTTACTTTCCGTCTCAATCATCCGGAGGCCATCGTTCCAGAAGAATTCTTCTTCCTCGCATTCCAGTTATCATTCTCTAAGTATCCCGGTGCCGCACTCAAGTGCTCTTTAATCAGTTCGAGTTCTTCCCGTTCTTTTGCATCTAAATCCCCTCGAGCATATTGGTTCTTCTAATTCTTCCCGGTGATTCATTCTCTTTCATCAGTCATTTCGAATTCTTACGGTGGTTCGTTCAAGATTCTTTTCCCTTGATTATCATTTTAATCCATTCGTTCTTTCGAATCCTACCGGTGGTTCATGAAGACCTTCTCAAGTTGGCGATATGTCACTTCTCAATCCTTTTTCAAGAAGAATAAGTAATATGCAAAAATCCATTGCTTGTCATCAATTTGATTTGATGAAGGATAAGCATAAAATAAATCTTATTCTTGTTTCATTATCTTCAAGTAATCCCTTCCTTCGGAGTTTGTTCTTAATGAATAAATTCTAGTTCCAAGTGTGTTCATCTTTTCTTGTCCGGAGTTCAAATTTCCTCGGCCATTTCGTCGCAACCTCCATCTAAATCATCGCAAGGCTCATCTTATTCTTTCCATTCTTTATTTTATCTCATCATCCTTTTGTTACCGGAGTTTTTCATGGTGGTTCTTCATGATTTAATTCATTCTTCAAGAGTTCATCAAGATTCTTGTCGGTGGAGTCAAGTATCTTTTCTTCTCGCGTCTTGAAAAGCAAATAATTCTTCATCTTCTTACGAAGTGAAGTTTTGCATTCGCCATTCTCAGCTATTTAATCTTTTCCACTTGTGGTCGGCGATCACCTCATAAGTTCTGAGATGTTATCCATAAGTCCACGACAAGCTTATTCTTTTCGTTGTTGATTTTCTCGACAACTCCGCTCAATCCTTCCTTCTAAGTTCTTTCCATTCAGTTCTCTTTCAATTCTTTAGGAGATTTTGTGTCATGTCTCGTCAGTGTCATTCCATCTTTGAAGCTCATGTTCTATTCTTTCCTTGTTCAACGGAGTGTTGCCTAAGTCCTTTCAGTCTTATTCGTTTCTTTTCTCATTCTAACCACTCCGGTTAGAGCGAGTGCTTTCATAGTCTTTCGATTCCGTCGACTTTCGATTCTCGTCATTCTCATCGTTCCTCTCTTCTTTTGAGTGCTCTCAATTCTTTGCCTCTTCTATCTTGCGTTTCTTGTTTCACCTCACCCTTTTTCCCTTCCGTCTCGGTCCTAAGATCTGGGGCGAGATCTCTTGTTAGTGGAGGAGTGTTATAGCGCCTCGGTTTCGATCGCCGGTGTCCTTGATTATTCGCCGTCATTGCCATGTCATGTGCTTGCGTGTTGCACTTTGCCATGTCATCATCTGCATTTCATATCATGTCATCATGTGCATTTCTTTTTGCATACGTGTTCGTCTCATGCATCGAGCATTTTCCCGTTGTCCGTTTTCAATCCGGCACTCCTATGTCTCCGGCGCCCCTTTTACCTATTTTCATATGCGGGTGTTAAGCGGTCTCGGAATGCCCGAGGTTTGTCAAGCGGCCTTGGTATAGCACCGGTGAACCGCTGTCAAGTTTCGTGCCATTTGGAGGTCGTTTGGTACTCCAGCAGTTAACGGGTAACCGAAGCCTCTTTGTATTGCAGCCCAACACCCTTCAAAGTGGCCCAAAACCCACCTAACTCCTCTCCATGCTCTCGGTCGTTCGATCACGATCGCGTGGCAAAACCGCACCTCATTTGGACTCTCCTAGCTCCCTCTACCTATTTAAACACCCTCCTCCGAAATTCGGATCAATTCGCAGATGAAACCTAGCCCCGCTCCCTCAGGCGCGGACATGTCCATCCCGCGGACATGTCCAGCCGCCACGTCGCCTCGGCCAATGGCGCCGCCACGTCGCTCCGGCCGCTCGCGCCCTCTCCGCGCCGCCCGTGGCCCGGCCACCGCGCCCGCCGCCCGGCCCGTCGGGGCCAGCGAGGCCCGCCCGGCCCGATCCGCCTCCGCCGCCGCCCGCTCTCCGCCGCGGCTCGGCCCCGCCTCGCCGGTGCCGCCCTCGGCCAGCGAGCTCACGGGCGCCAGCGGCTCGTCGGACCCTCCGGCCGCGCCTCGCCTCCGCCGCCCCGCAGTCGCGCCGCCCGCATCGGCCCGAGCTGCCGCCCGCCCGACCCGCCGGCCTCCGCGCCCGCCGCCCGCGCCGCCGCCTCCAGCGCCCGCCCGGCGACCTCGCCTCGCCGCCCCACAGACCGCCGTCGCCCGGCTTCCTCCGCCGCGCCCCTCCCTCCGGCGTCCCGGCCGGATCCGGGGCGGGACCGGCCGGATCCGCCTCCCCCGGCGCGCCTCTCTTCTTCCCCGGCCGCCGCAGCCCCGTCTCCGGCGAACTCTGGCGAGCCCAGCCCGATCCAGATCCGTTGACTTTTTCCCCGAGGTCCAAAATTCCACTAAGTCCCCGAATTTGTTGCATATTTTGTTGCATTTTCATCGCATCATATCTCTGTCATCGTAGCTCCGTTTTGTGCGTGTAATATGTCAAAATGTTCGTCCCGAAGAGTAGATCATTTCATCTCATTGCATAATTTTCTTTTGAGCTCATCTTGGTGCCCGAAATGCTGTTGGAAGAGTGCTATGTGATGTTAGTTTCTGATTTTTATCAGAACTTGCACTTTTGTCATTTTTGCCATGATTGATGTGTGCATCCTATGACCTTGAGTCCTACATGTGTTTTGTAATATGCCATGCCATCTTTCCAGGGGTGTATGCCATGTATTTTTGTGATCTATGTGGTGACTAGCACAAGCATGCAAACTAGGTGTCTTGATGTTGCTGATTTCAGCCCTGTTCTGCTGATATTTTTATGCCATGTTAACTTGATGCTACCAAGAGATCCATGCTTATTTTGAGATACTTCAGTAAGGATGTTTTGTTATAAATGTCTTGCTCTATCCATCCATGCCCTTGTTTGCAATTATGGAGTGCCATAGCTTGAGTCAATCGAGCTCTACTTTTCCTATTAAATGTTTCGTGGCAGATTGTTTACGTGTTATTCAATTTTGCCAAGGTTGTTGTAGTTGATCCTTGCACCCTATGATGTTGTTCTTGCCATGTATAGCTTCTATGCCATGTCTTCTTACTGTTGGTAGCCTTGCCATGCCATGTATTGCTCTGTAGTGAGTGGTTCAAGCTCACCAACATGCCTACTTGTCGTTGTTCCTGCCATGTTCAAATCTGTAATATAACTTGCCATGTTTACATGGGTGCCATCATATCTTCTGTTCCTTTTTGGCTTATGGTCAGTAAGGGACTTTTGTTCTATGCATTTAGTAGATTCATGCCATGCCTTTTTTTGCCATGATAAGTTCCTGTAACATGTTGTTTGATAGCTCTAAACATTGCAACTTTGATGTTATTTACTGCCGATGAAAGCTGTTATTATTTGCAATCTTGCCATGTCATTTTGAGCATGTTCTAGTGATTTCTGGAGATAGCTCAGTGTTCATGTTTTGTAATGCTTTACCTGTACATCATGCCCATGCCTTTTGTTATTATGTTGAGGTCCTGTAGCATGTTGTTTTGATGCTTGCAATATGCCTAGTTGCTGTTTTGGACAGATTGTTGTCATAACTTGTATAGGGTGTATGTGTTGAACCGTTGCTCCATTTTGAGTGTGCTTTATATGAAACTTGCTTGATTTTGCTTGTAGTTTCATATTATCATGTTGTATCCTTGTTTTGAGGTGTTTGCTTGATGTTTGGGTGCATTTTGCACCAATGCCATGCTTAACTTGTCTTGCTCATATCTTCTAGGCTGTAGCTCCGAATCTAATGAACTTTATATGTAACTTGACTAGAATTTCGGGTAGATCATCGTGGTGCATCTTAAATTGCTGTTTAACAACTTGAACATAAGGTTTATTCAGATCTGGACCAATTTCGAAATTTGCATATGAGGACTTACCGGAATTGTTATATGTTGTTCCCGACCTCATTTAAACTTGCTTTGATGTGTTGTTCTTGTTTGCATCATCTCTTGCCATGAGTAGCTTCATCTAGATTTGTCATGCATCATGCTTGTTGTGCATCATGCCTTGTTCATGTGTGGTGTGTTTACCATGTTGTGTGCTTCTTCTTATTAGTTCCTGTTTCGTTGCGATCGTGAGGATTCGTTCGTCTACGCTTGGTTCGTCTTCGTGGCTTCATCTTTTTCATGGACTCGTTCTTCTTCCTAGCGGGATTTCAGGCAAGATGACCGCTACCCTGGATCTCACTACTATCATTGCTATGCTAGTTGCATCGTTCTATCGCTATGCTGCGCTACCTATTACCTGTTTATCAAGCCATCCCAATTTGCCATGAACCTCTAACTCGTTGTCACCTTCCTAGCAAATCGTTGTTTGGCTATGTTACCGCTTTGCTCAGCCCCTCTTATAGCGTTGTTAGTTGCAGGTGAAGATGAAGGTTGTTCCTTGCTGGAACATGGAGATGTTGTTCCTTGTTGGAACATGTTTACTTGTTGGGATATCACAATATATCTTATTTAATTAATGCATCTATATACTTGGTAAAGGGTGGAAGGCTCGGCCTTATGCCTGGTGTTTTGTTCCACTCTTGCCGCCCTAGTTTCCGTCATATCGGTGTTATGTTCCCGGATTTTGCGTCCCTAAGCGGTCGGGTGATTTATGGGACCCCTTGACGATTCGCTTTGAATAAGACTTTTCAGCAAGGCCCAACATTGGTTTTCCATTTGCCTCACCTATGCCCTTTTTTTCCTTGGGTTTCGGAGCCGAGGGTCATCTTTATTTAGCCCCGGGCGGTGCTCCTTCAGTGTTGGTCCAAGCTGTCGACCGCCGGTGTACCGGGGCAACTATGGGTTCGCCTATCGGAAGTTTAGACAATCCGGTGTGCCCGAGAGCGAGATATGTGCAGCTCCTATCGGATTTGTCGGCACATTGGTGGCTTTGCTGGTCTTGTTTTATTCTTTGTCGAAATGTCTTGTGGCAGGATTCGAGACTGATCGGGTCTTCACGGGAGAAGGAATATCCTTCGTTGATCGCGAGAGCTTATCATGGGCTAAGTTGGGACACCCTGCAGGTATAAACTTTCGAGAGCCGTGCCCAGCGGTTATGTGGCAGATGGGAATTTGTTAATGTCGGTTGTAGAAAACCGAAGTTGATCTTAATTAAAATACACCAACCGTAATGCGTAACGTGAGTGTCTCTTTTGGGGTTGATCGAGAGGAGAACACGGTTTACGGGTTATGTCGGCGTAAGTAGGAGTTCAGGATCACTTCTTGATCATTACTAGTTGACGACCGTTCCTTTGTTTCTCTTCTCGCTCTCATTTGCGTATGTTAGCCACCATATCATGCTTAGTCGCTCTGCTGCAACCTCACCACTTTACCTCTTCCTTACCCATTAAGCTTTGCTAGTCTTGTTACCCATGGTAATGGGATTCTTGAGTCCTCGTGGCTCCTGATTACTACACCACCAGATTGCGGTACAGGTTTGCGATGATCATGGCGTGAGGCGATGTTTGCTTGTGTTGGAGTTCTTCTTACGCTTCTTCTTGATCGGGGATAGGTTCGGTCGGCAGCCTGGGCTAGCGAGGTGGTTGTCGTTTGAGTTTACTGTTTATGTTTCATCCGTAGTCGGATGTTGTTCTTGTATATGTTGTTGATGTATTCTTGTGGCATTTGTGCCTTATGTATGTATCCCCATCTATTATGTAATGTTGATGTAATGATATCCACCTTGCAAAAGCGTTTCAATATGCGGGTCTATCCTTGGTGGGACCATCGAGTTCCTTTTGGATAGGTTCGCATATTGGGCATGACAATGGGCCACCGTATTTCGCAAAAAAAATGATTCGCCCCCTGACTGCTGGGACCCACGAGCTACATCTTCGCACGCAAGAAAGTGCGTCCGGGAAAAAAAAGATTCGCCCCCTGACTGCTGGGACCCACCAGCTACATCTTCGCACGAAAGGAAGTACGTCCGAAAAAAACGATTCGCCCCCAACTGCTGGGACCCACCTGCTACACCATCGCACACAAGGAAGTGCGTCCGGGCAAAAAAAATGATTCACCCCCTGACTGCTGGGACCCAGCAGCTACACCTTCGCACGCAAGGAAGTGCGTCCGGGCAAAAAAAAAAACAAAGCGATTAAGCCCCACATTGCTGGGACCCACCGGCTACATCTTCGCGCGCAAGGAAGTGCGTCCGGGCAAAAACCGATTCACCCCACATTGCTGGGACCCACGGCTACATCTTCGCCGCAAGGAAGTGCGTCCGAGCAAAAAATGATTCGCCCCACGATTGCTGGGACCCACCAGCTACATCTTCTACGCAAGGAAGTACGACGGTCGGGACCCACCTGGTCGAGCGTATGTAGCATTGTCATCCTGGTCGCGAATGTATGCGTACATCTTGGTCGATGTAGAGGCATGCGTGTCGTAGTAGAAACGCGCGCGTGTCATAGTAGAAACACATACGTAGAATGTACCGCGTCGTACAGCGGCGAGGTGCAAGAAAGAATATATTGCCACGCATGTGTACATCTGGCGGGGTCTCGAATGCCTACTCGGCGCATACGTGCGGCGGGGCTCGTGTACATGGCTGGGTCGAACAGAGAAACAACGTCGTCGTCGTGTTCATGGGAGGCAATAGAATGCGTCGTGTTCGCCGGGAGGCAACAGAGCGTGGGAGCCAACCGGCTTGGGCGGAACGAGCGATGGAAATGAGGCTGGCGTGCCGCGAAGCGGAGAAGCGGCCTTGTGTTCGACCGGCCACGTTGAGCAGGTCTGTTGATCGGGAGGGTGTGGCGTGCCGCAAAAGCGGAGAAATGGACCTCCTACGGTCGAAGCAGGGGTCCTTTTGATCGGGAAGGTGTGGCGTACCGCCAAAAGCGGACGAGCGGACCTCCTACGGTCGAAATGGGGGTGGAGGGTGTGGCTTACCGCCAAAGCAGACGAAAGCAGACTTTTGTTCGGCGCTTCTGATCAAAGCAGGGTCTGTTCGCCGGGAGAGTGTGGCATACCGCAAAAGCAGGACTCCACGGGATCTGTTCATCTCCACCGTCGACCTCCTCCGGCCTCCACGGGCTACCGTCGACCTCCTCCGGCCTCCACGGGCTCCTGTTCATCCAGCCTCCACCGCGTGCTCCACGGCTCTTGTTCAACCACCCGCCACCGCTCTCTGTTCATCCAGCCCTCCACGCCACGGGGTCTTGTTCAACCAGCCCTCCACGGGCACCCCTCCACCGTCTCTGTTCATCGATCCTCCACACCACGGGGTCTGTTCATCCGGAAACGCGCCACCACTCCTTGTTCATCCAACCCCCGCAAGGCTCGGTGTTCATCAATCGATCGGCTTGATTAGCAGCGATGGCGAAGAATCGCTCGATCGGGTTCAATTAACAACCATCGATCGATCGCTCGGGTTCGATGAAGCGTAGCTGTAGTGCAATCGCTTTCGGGTTGATTAGAGCCGCGCCTCTCTCGTGTTGATTAGAGCCAATACCTCGCTTTTGCAGCAGCGTGCGTGTCACGAGAAAGCGCGCATCACTCGGCCCCCGACCTCCCACCGTAACCGGGAACTCCCCAAAACTTTCCTCCCCCTCGCTTCTACCACAGTTTTTTCCGTCATGGACGGCCCAAAGAATGTCATGCAGCTGTGTCTTCGGCCCGCCCAGGACGAAAAGCCCATTTTCTGTCATGATTTTTTGTCATAGAAGTAGGAGCCCACCACATCTATGATGATAGCGGGTTTTGTCACAATTATCGTCATAGAAGTGTCATATGTATGACAGAAAAAAATTCGTTCGGCCCAAAATGTCATGGATGTGTCTTATTTTTGTAGTGATTGTTGATTGGAAATGATATAGAATTTCTGGATAGCATAAAAGGATACTTGAACAAGAGTTTTTGAATGAAAGACCTCGGTGAAGCTGCTTATATATTGGGCATCAAGATCTATAGAGATAGATCAAGACGCTTAATTGGACTTTCACAAAGCACATACCTTAATAAAGTTTTGACAAAGTTCAAAATGGATCAAGCAAATAAAGGGTTCTTGCCTGTGTTACAAGGTGTGAAACTGAGTAAGACTCAAAGACCGACCACGACAGAAGATAGAAAGAGAATGAAAGTCATTCCCTATGCCTCAACCATAGGTTCTATAAAGTATGGCATGTTGTGTACCAGATCTATTGTATACCCTACACTGAGTTTGGCAAGGGAGTACAATAGTGATCTAGGAGTAGATCACTGGACAGTGGTCAAAATTATCCTTAGTGGAATAAGGATATGTTTCTCGATTATGGAGGTGACAAAAGTTTTGTCGTAAAGGGTTACGTCGATGCAAGTTTTGACACTGACCCAGATGACTCTAAGTCTCAGTCTGGATACATATTGAAAGTGGGAGCAATTAGCTAGAGTAGCTCCGTGCGGAGCACTGTTGACATAGAAATTTGCAAAATACATATGGATATGAATATGGCACACCCGTTGGCTAAACTTCTCTCACAAGCAAAACATGATCACACCTTAGTACTCTTTGGGTGTTAATCACATGGCGATGTGAACTAAGATTACTGACTCTAGTAAACCCTTTGAGTGTTGGTCACATGGCGATGTGAACTATGAGTGTTAATCACATAGTGATGTGAACTATTGGTGTTAAATCACATGGCGATGTGAACTAGATTATTGACTCTAGTGCAAGTGGGAGACTGAAGGAAATATGCCCTAGAGGCAATAATAAAGTTATTATTTATTTCCTTATTTCATGATACATGTTTATTATTCATGCTAGAATTTTATTAACCGGAAACTTAGTACATGTGTGAATACATAGACAAAACAAAGTGTCCCTAGTATGCCTCTACTTGACTAGCTCGTTTATGAAAGATGGTTATGTTTCCTAACCATATACATGTGTTGTCATTTGATGAATGGGATCACATCATTAGGAGAATGATGTGATGGACAAGACCCATTCATTAGCTTAGCACTTGATCATTTAGTATGTTGCTATTGCTTTCTTCATGACTTATACATGTTCCTATGACTATGAGATTATGCAACTCCCAAATACCGGAGGAACACTTTGTATGCTACCAAACATTGCACGTAACTGGGTGATTATAAAGGTGCTCTACAGGTGTCTCCGATGGTGTTTGTTGAGTTGGCATAGATCGAGATTAGGATTCGTCACTCCGATTGTCGGAGAGGTATCTCTGGGCCCTCTCGGTAATGCACATCACTATAAGCCTTGCAAGCAATGTGACTAATGAGTTAGTTGCGCGATGATGTATTACAGAACAAGTAAAAAGACTTGCCGGTAAAAAGATTGAACTAGGTACTGAGATACCGACGATCGAATCTCGGGAAAGTAACATATCGATGACAAAGGGAACAATGTATGGTGTTATGCGGTTTGACCGATAAAGATCTTCATAGAATATGTGGGAGCCAATATGAACGTCCAGGTTCTGCTATTGGTTATTGACTGGAGATGAGTCTCGGTCATGTCTACATAGTTCTCGAACCCGTAGGGTCCGCACGCTTAACGTTCGGTGAAGATCGGTATTATGGGTTTATGTGTTTTGATGTACCGAAGATAGTCCAGAGTCCCGGATGTGATCACGAACATGACGAGGAGTCTCGAAATGGTCGAGACATAAAGATTGATATATTGGATGACTATATTCGGACACCGGATGAGTTCCGATGGTTACCGGATAATTATGAGAGTGCCGGGGGGTTATCGGAACCCCCGGAGGAACTAATGGGCCAACATGGGCCTTGTGTGTGAGAGAGGAGGGGGCCTTAGGGCTGGCAGCACGCCCCCCCCCCCTTGAGGAGTCCGAATTGGACAAGGAGGGGGGCGGCGCCCCCTCTTTCCCTCCCTCTCTCCCTCTCCTTCCTTCCCCCTTCCCCCTCCTAGTTGGACTAGGAAAGGGGGAGTCCTACTCCTACTAGGAGGAGGACTCCTCCCCCTCCTTGGCACGCCCCAAGGGCCGGCCGGCCTCCCCCTTGCTCCGTTATATACAGGGGCAGGGGGCACCCTAGGACACACAAGTTGATCATTGATCCCTTAGCCGTGTGCGGTGCCCCCCTCCACCATAATCCACCTCGGTCATATCGTCGTAGTGCTTAGGCGAAGCCCTACGCCTGTAGCTTCATCATCACCGTCATCACGCCGTCGTGCTGACGTAGTCTGCCTTGACACTCTGCTGGATCATGAGTTCGTGGGACGTCACCGAGCCGAACGTGTGCAGATCGCGGAGGTGCCGTGCTTTCGGTACTAGGATCGGTCTATCATGAAGACGTACGACTACATTAACCGCGTTGTCATAACGCTTCCGCTTATGGTCTACAAGGGTACATAGACAACACTCTCCCCTCTCGTTGCTATGCATCACCATGATCTTGCATGTGCGTAGGATTTTTTTTTGAAATTACTACGTTCCCCAACAACGTCCGGGCCGCGCTGTCCGGACAGCGGAAGCCATCCAACGCGGGCATGTATCGGTCCACAGGGCGGCCCGGATGTGTTTTCTCCCGCAAATAGGAGACGAATTGGGGGAGGGGGGGGGGTTGCGGGAGTCTGTACAGGGACAACAACCACATAGGACTCCGACACCCTCGGCTCAATCCCTCTCCTGGACCCATTTCCTTCCACTACACCCCTTCACCCCCTTGCTTTGCATCCACATCCTCCACCTCCGCCGCAACCACTATATGTATCCGGCCTCCATGGAAGCATTGTCAGACGTTTGCAACCAACACCGACACGCTCTCTCGCCTTTACGACGGGGATGTCCACCCTAGAGCCGTTTGTACCCAGGTACACTCCGCCTATCGAGGACCTCCATGGTAGACACCACAGCCAACAGGTGTTCGGTCAAATGCCATTGAGCTTATTTTCATATGCTATGTCATTTTTTCGAGTACGAAGGAGGGTGAGCTACTCGACCATGTAGGATGAGCTATTGTGTGATGTGTGGTTGGCTGTATTCGCGGATTTCGGACGGAGTAGAGGGGGGCGGCCTTCTAGAATCAAGTGATTCGTTTCATGCACGAGCGCACATTGTGCCCTACAACATGTACATCACCCAAAAATGCAATGTGAGGTCATTATCGTATCACTGGTACACTATCCAGACCAACATCACCAAATTTTGTCATGTGGTTTGTCAACTGGAGGCAAGGTGGTCATTGCACACGGTAGAGGACGAGATCGTAAGTTTTGCTTCTTCTCGCTCAACTTGTTAAATCATTCACTCACTCAATGTTTGATCTACACATTATGTAGCCTGCACGCGCTGCCATGATGTACCACATGACAGAGGGACGGTCATTTTATGCACTCTGTTGGATGAAGCTGAAGGGGGAGTATGTGTGAGATGACATGATCCACTGATGAAAAACTTGTTGGACATTCGGTTAATCTAGTAGAATTAGAGACATTGTTGTACTAGACTTCAGTTGCATGCTATGTATGGACGATTTGTGCTATTTTCTATCTGAACTTTGATGAATATCTGTCGGTTTGCGTGAATTCCATTAGATTAGTTCAAATGCGGGTTGAAATGTTTGCGGGCAACGTTGAATGGTGACCTACCACATCTGTGTCGGTGGACTGGTCCCCCTACCCACGGACGTATTTGGGATAAAATTTGTGGGTCGCCGTCGAAGATGCCCTAAACAACTGCTTAAAATAGTGGTCCACCTCAATCTCATCTTCAAGGTTGCCCTCTACTTCATTATGTATAGCTTGTGTAGCAAATGACTCCACAAATATGATAACCACCCCTCCGCCAACTATACTATGCCATCTTCTAAACAATATATCATCATGCAATAATCCCAACCCATTATGCATTTCTTTTCAAGAAAAAGTTAGTGAAGCTACACCCTATATCTTTCTCAACATCTTTCCAGTGATATGTCAAATGCCATACAATCTTTGGATATGACATTTTATCTAGAACCACATGTGACATCACAACTTTTCCACCCATGCGGTGCAACAAATCACTGTTCCTTAGAAACTCCCCTCCATAATAAAACCGGATAGGATTTTTTTTGAAATGATCCATTTCAGATCCAATTTATGACAGATGGGCACATCAAAATTGGCTACAATGCTCCCTAAAACCTAATTGACCTCTAATCGATCTCAAATAACACTACCGAGGCTAAAATATATCTCAAGTTTGACTAACCTCGTCCGCCACCACCTAATGAATGTCGCCTCCCTAATGCTTATCCTCTTTCATGCTTATAGTAGGCACCAATCCACCAAGCCGCTTCCACACCACCGCTCCTTCCCCCATGCCTACAATGCCTACAATGAGCCGCTTGCGCACCATGAAAACTAGGGTTCAGGATAGAGTTGGGAATTAGTGAGCGAAACAGAGAGTGTGAGTGGGAGAGTGCGTTTGTGTCGGCTTACATTTCTCCTTTGCCACACTGACCGATCAGAACCATGTTGACTCTACAGCGATACCTAGTCCGCCGAGATGAAGGGCTAAACTTGTTTGGTTTAAAGAGTTAGGGGGTGCAACTTGACAAGTTTGAGAGTTGAGGGAGCAAATCTTGACTTTTCAAAGAGTTGAGGAACGAAAAGTAGACTTTTCCCACAACATATGAACTCACAGTATATGCATATAATTATATTCCTTGGATTTATTATAGGTTCTTTGGCACTGGTTAGGTTTCTTATAGTGAAACTAGCTCACCCAATTTCAAGTCCTAGACTTGGTATGGATGCCCGCATATTTCCTAGATTTGTTTTAGGTTCTCTAGCAGTATTATTTAAACGACATGGCATGCCCACCAACTACAAGGTGTTTGTGGCAATTTCATCATTCTCAAGGTCTACCGACTAAGTCTCTTGAGGGTGTACATAGGGGTAGGGAGTACATAGGTGCATTTATATGGCGAGTATGCATGCATGTGTATTTTTTTGAAATCGGTACAAAATCTTTATCCCATCATATTAATTAATAATAGTTTTACAAAGGAAACAAACACTCGGTCTCGTACATGGTTTACTCTCTAGGCATTAGGGAACTCAAATGCTTAGCACCCGCAAGCAACCACAGTCGGGCCTTTTCTTTAATCTTACCAACAACAACACTTGGCAATATGGAGATTGAAATGGCATTTCCGCCTTACGTGTTTTGTTGTTGCTCACAACGCAGTTTGTGGTCTAACCATGTTGCATAAGCTACACATGCATATTTATATGGCACAAGACGGTTGGGCATCCCTCTGGAAAGGAAAAGAGCGAAGACGACATTTCTACAAACCATGTGCATAAGATACACATGCATATTTATATGGCACAAGACGGTTGGGCATCCCTGTGGAAGGAAAAGAGCGAAGAAGACATTTTTGACATGTTTTTCTTTGGTTGTAGGAAATTCGTCCTATTAAGAGGGTGTCCACATCATAAGGTACATGTGGAATCAAATCACATACACATACCTTTTGCACCCACCAAATCTGCCTTCCGTTTCGAGGAGAGAACACATTTGTAACTATGTAGGAAAAAGCACCCCAGCGGTCATATTGTGGTGGCCAGTGGTTGTACCACTCCCTTTTGGAGTGGGCAATCGTAGGCCAAGCCACGTGGTTGTATTGAGCGCATGGGCAGTTGTACCACTTCCTCCCCTGATGCGGTACTACTGGCCCGTGTACCGGGCCAACTACCGCCCAAGGGGGTCTACCTCAGGTTTGGCCCGTGGTACAGAGAGGTGTCGGCATGGTTGCACCGGTTATTACATGAATAACTATTACAAGTGTTGGTGAGGCCGGTTGTACCACTTTATCCTTCCGACAACGCTTTTGCCTAGCACAGCTGTATCGCGCACTTGGACAATTGTACCGCTCTAGTGAGGCAGATGGCTCATTCGGGGTTTGGGACGGTTGTACCATTCCCCGAAGCGGTTGTACAGCCCCATGCATCTTTTTATGTAATGGTTGGAAATGTGGGGGACTATTTAAGGAGGTGGTTCTTCCACATCCCACCTACCTCTTGCCTCCTCTCTCCTCCATTAAAGCCCAAAGCTTGTTCTTGCCCGATCTCCTTCTCTAGCCAACCAAACTTGTTGATTTGCTAGGGATTGAGGGAGGATACCTAGATGTACACTTTCACCAAAGGAAATTTAATTCCTCCTTACATTTCTTGTGGCTCTTGTTACTCTTGATTGTTTGGGAACCCTAGATGGAAGAGGTAACCTCGGAGCCACATTCCATTGTGGTGAAGCTTCGTGGTGGTGTTGAGAGCCTCCAATTAAGTTGTGGAGAGAGCCCCAACCTTATTTGTAAAGGTTCCGGATGTTGCCTTCAAGAGCACTACTTGTGGATTCGTGACACCTTGCATAGTGCGAGGGCGTGAGAGAATACATCGGGTCCTTGGTATGCTTGGGGAGCATTTTGCCACCACACCCCTCCAACAGTGACGTATCTCCCCCGAAGGAGGGAACTTCAGAAACACATCCTTGTCTTTATCGTCTCCACTTGCGGTTATCTAGTTCCTTTACTTGTTGCGAGCCTCTGCCTTGTTTTGCTCTTGCTAACTTGTGTTGCTCATTCTGCTTGTCATATAGGTTGTCCACATAGTTGCATATCTAGACAACCTATCTTTGTTGAGCCTAAAACTTTGAACAAAGTTAAAAAAATTAGTTGCCTATTCACCCCCCTTTTAGTTGACCATACCGATCCTTTAAGAGATGTTTCTAAGAACTCTCGCAATTCTCTTGTTCCAAATCTCCCATGAAGCAACCATGAGGAGGATTGTGTTGCCCGTGCCATTTTGGCCGCTGATGTTGCCCATCGAGCACCACCAATCCGTGGGATGAAGGATGTTGTCCCAATCTTCCGTGTGAAAATCCACCATCCTAAGTCAAAGCTTGACTTGCTCCCAAATGTGACTGTGTATGTACACTTGAAGAGCAAATGTGCAGAACATTCATGTTCTCTCTAGCACAAGTGGCAAACCCAGCATTAGGACAACCACACCATTGGAGGCTGTCCGCCAGCCAAACCCTGTCTTGAAGGATGATTCAAGCAAATAACGTGTGCTTGGGAGGATCCCAATTTTCCCAAACAATGAGCTTAAGAATGGAAGCTAAAAGATCATGGTGCCCTCATGTTTGGTTTTGGTAATTGATCACAATCCCTATTGTCGGGGGTTGGGTGCGACATATGCCAATGGATGGCTTATCATGGTGGGAGCGAGTAGAACGTCGTCGGTGCACAGGCGGGATGAGGCGTGAACCTGACGCCGACGCACTTTACCCAGGTTCGGGGCTCTCCTAGGAGATAACACCCCTAGTCCTGCTCTGCGGGGTCTCCGCACGATCACTAAGGCACTAGTAAGTACAATGGTGCTCCTCGAGCTGTATGCTAGAGGTGGAAGAAAGCAGGGCTCGCCTTCTCCTCTCTCTATGTGTGAGTCTAGTTCTAACAGGTTGGGAACCCTTTGCATGGGTGCCCTGGGGGGTTTATATAGGCCTACCCCCTAGGGGTACAATGGTAATCTGGCCGGGTGTAGGACCCGACTGTCAGTGTCTCTAGTCGCCGGCTTCTTTGCCGGCAACTGGGGCCCGCCTCCTGGTGGGCTCCGCCAACTGGTCTGGTACAGAGCCGACATGCCGCTCCCGCCACTCGCAGGTCTTGCTGGCTGCTGATTACCGTAGCCGCGATGCTAATGATGCAGGCTTGGTCAGGGAGGCGTGGCTACAGTCACGCCGCCTAGTGGGAGATCACTGTAGCTACACCGTGTCTCATCTGGTTAATGGTGCATGGGCCCCGAGGAAGGAACAGGCCGCCTGCTAGAAGCCGGCTTCCCTTAGGTCCGACTGGTCAGGCTTCCGCCGTCTTCCGGGCTCTCACTGCCTGGTAGGGCCCGCCGTCTACAGGCCGTACCGACAGGCCGTCGTGGGAACAGGGCCGCTGCCCGGCGATGGCGTTAGGGGTGGGAGGCAGCGATTGCTCGCCGGGCGGAGATCTCACTTTGTCTGAACTGCTTGTGGTACGCCGAACCCTGATCTGAGGTGATGGGGCTGCTGTAGCCTTACCTGTCTTGTCTTCTTAATGGGGTGCAGACTCGAGGGCGCGTGGGCTTTGCTAGAAGCCGGCCTTTACGGAGGCCGCTTTGCAAGGAGTCGGCCCGTCTGGTGCCGCATATACGGGCTTAACCGCCGGAAGCTGGCCGCTTAGGCCAGCCGGCCATCAGAAGGCGGCGCTTCATGATGATGTCCTGAGGGGCGCAGCCGGCCCCGTTGTCTTGAAAGGTTCAGGGACTCGGGTTAGGCTACCCGTGGCCCATTACTCTGACAGTAGTCCCTGAAGCTGGTGAGGCGCCGCGGTTGAGGAGCTGAGGAGCCTCAACAGTTTCTTTCTCCGGGTGCTCTAGACGGAAGCTTCATCCGACTCCCGGCAAGCCGCCTGGTGGGAGTCGGCCATGTCCAGTCGGATTTATCTGAAACTTCAAACGCAATAGCGGGAACTAGGTGGCGTGCTAGGTAGGCCTCCAGGCCCGCCGCCCGTCGTGGGCACACCACATGGCGTCAGTCAGCCAGGCCAGCCTGCTAGCTGCTACGTCTTGAGCTTGCGTTGGTTTTCCCCGAAGAGGAGAGGATGATGCAGCAGAGTAGCATAAGTATTTCCCTCAATTTTTGAGAACCAAGGTATCAATCCAGTAGGAGGCCACGCGCAAGTCCCTCGTACCTACACAAAACAAATAGCTCAATGCAACCAACGCGATTAGGGGTTGTCAATCCCTTCACAGTGACTTACGAGAGTGAGATCTGATAGAGATGATAGATAATATTTTTGGTATTTTTGGTATAAAGATGCAAAGTAAAAATAAAAAGCACAGTAAAAAAGCAAAGCAATAATAAAGTGACGGAAGATTAAATGATAGAGAATAGGCCCGGGGGCCATAGATTTCACTAGTGGCTTCTCTCAAGAGCATAAGTATTTTACGGTGGGTGAACGAATTACTATTGAGCAATTGATAGAATTGAGCATAGTTATGAGAGTATCTAGGTATGATCATGTATATAGGCATCACGTCCAAGACAAGTAGACCGACTCCTGCCTGCATCTACTACTATTACTCCACTCATCGACCACTATCCAGCATGCATCTAGAGTATTAAGTTAATGAAAATAGAGTAACGCCTTAAGCAAGATGACATGATGTAGAGGGATAAATTCATGCAATATGATAAAAAAACCCATCTTGTTATCCTCGATGGCAACAATACAATACATGCCTTGCTGCCCCTCATCACTAGGAAAGGACACGCAAGATTGAACCCAAAGCTAAGCACTTCTCCCATTGCAAGAACTACCAATCTAGTTGGCCAAACCAAACGGATAATTCGAAGAGACTTGCAAAGATAACCAATCATACATAAAAGAATTCAGAGAAGATTCAAATATTGCTCATAGATAATCTTGATCATGAACCCACAATTCATCAATCTCAACAAACACACCACAAAAAGAAGATTACATCAAATAGATCTCCATGAGAGAGGGGGAGAACATTGTATTGAGATCCAAAAAGAGAGAAGAAGCCATCTACCTACTAACTATGGACTCGAAGGTCTGAAATAAACTACTCACACTTCATCGGAGAGGCTATGATGATGTAGAAGCCCTCCATGGTGGATTCCCCTTCCGGCGGAGCTTCGGAACAGGCCCCAAGATGGGATCTCGTGGATACGGAAAGTTGCGGCGGTGGAATTAGGTTTTTGGCTCCGTATCTGATCGTTCGAGGGTACGTAGGTATATATAGGAGGAAGAAGTACGTTGGTGGAGCTTCGTGGGCTCCACGAGGGTGGAGGGCGCGCCTGGGGGGGAAGAGCGCGCCCCCTACCTTGTGCCCACCTCGAAGCTTCCTTGGCGTAGGGTCCAAGTCTTCTTGGGTCATATTCGGTGAGAAAATCACGTTCCCGAAGGTTTCATTCCGTTTGGACTCCGTTTGATATTCCATTTCTTCGAAACTCTGAAATAGGCAAAAAAAACAACAAATATGGGTTGGGCCTCCCGTTAATAGGTTAGTCCCAAAAGTTATATAAAAGTGGAAAATAAAGCCCAATATGGTCCAAAACAGTAGATAATATAGCATGGAGCAATCAAAAATTATAGATACGTTGGAGACGTATCACTAGCCCATGCGCGCGATGGGACACGACAGCAGGCTGGGCCCGCCACCGCCGGGCTTCGGCACGCGAGCGGATCCGCTGCGGCCGAGGCAGGCGGTTGAGCTTCTTCGCATAGTTACTGCATGCAGTAACTCACGCAGTAAACACGGGGACGTGGGGTCGTGGGCACAGTTAATCCCACGATCCCACGCCTCACCCCCTTAGCTTCATAGCCCGCCATCTATAAGAAGGGGGAGGAGGGGAGCGGGGGAGCACGCACGCCCTCCTGCCCCATCCTCGTCACCTTCTTCTTCTTCTCCTCACTGCCGCCGCACCTTCGTGCTCCGCCGAGGCGCCGCCGCAGCCTGCCGCCGCCAGGCTTCCCCACCCCAAGCTTCTTGCTTGATCCTGCTCGGTCTCCATGACGCGCGAGAAGGGTGGGGACTGGGATGGCTCGGTGGTGATTGACGACCACCTCACCTTCCTCCGCGTGACACGGCGGCTGCCCGGCCCGGGCTTTGTCAAGGTGCGCGTGCTGCCGGAGAAGGAAATCTCGCCGGTGCCACAAGGAGGCGAGCGGGTCATCTTCCGCTCGCATTTCCTCCGTGGCTTCGTGCTGCTAACGAGTGGGTTTCTCCGCTCCTTCATGGAGTTTTACCATCTTCAGCCGCATCACTTGACGCCCAACACCGTGACGGTGATGTCTGCCTTTGTCACGGCGTGCGAGGGCTACCTCGGCATCCTCCCCACCATCAAGTTGTGGGGAGCCTTCTTCTACACCAAACTGGGCACTTTCATCCGGGAGGTGGCAGCCCAGTGCGGCGCCTTCGCCGCGGTGCACCAGCTGTCGCCGAAGAACGTCTTCCCCGCCATCAAGCTGTCGCAGTCGGTGAAACTATGGCAGAAATCATATTTTTATGTGGAGAACGTCGACCCGGTGATCGACTTCATCAAGCTGATGCCCTACGAAGCCGCCCCCTAGCCGAGCCTCGGGCCAACTGGGGCTATAAGCCGAAGCCCCTATCAGCCGATGCCACTGCCGCCATCAACCAGCTCTGGGTGCTGACAGAGGCGGAGGGCCTCGTGTGATAGAGGCAAAGGTGTCCCGTCTTTCGATGAGATGTTGGTTTTCGCTTTGGAGGAAGTCAACTTTGACGATCCGACTACAACGTGCGAGGACGTCGCGCCTTAGCAATCGCTAAACCAACTCCGAGAGGTTATTGACCACGCCAGAGCACGATCAACCTGACCACGAGTGCATTTCCTGCGAGCAAGCGAAGAACAAGCAAGAAACTGAGATTGCAATCTGGATATTGCGAATATAAGATGAAAGCTTTATTGATCAAGGTGGGGTTACGTGGCGCCTTTATGCGGTCGTTGAACACAAGCGAAACGGCACGCGAAGTTGCAGCTATGGCGAACTTTTAATCTAAACAAAACCCAAAGTCTAAGCGACGCCCTAAGGGCTGTATATATGGAGGAAGATGAGGGAATTTCGTGGCCCTTGAGGAGGGTCGAAACCAACCCTAACTCTTGTTTCCCCACACATACGGACTCTAAAACAGCCTATACTTAAGTATTTCGAAATTACATGGGCCTGGCCCAATAATAAGCTGACGAGCACCTAGAATAGCCTATGGACGAATATTATGAAGTGGCATCTTGTATATTTCGTCCAAGGCCTCATGCAATCATTAAGGTGGCTTCAAAGTCCTGGAATCATCACTTGTAACTCCGTTCTTGTTCCCCTTAGCATGCCAACATCTCCATGCTTGAACTTGCTCCAAGGTTCATCTTTCTTGTCCATGGTAGGCCCTTCATTTGTAAGCAAAACAAATGTATCCAATTTAGGCAGCATCATATTCTCATGAACATTGGAATCGTTACCAAGAAGCGAAAGTACGATAATTCAATTGGCGTCTTGTGAGCTCTAGTAATTGGTCCATTATGTATAGCAGCAGGGGCTATGGGTGTAACAATGGTATTGATGTCCTCATCATCCTCCCTTCTTGAAATGAAGTCGTCCTCGTGAGCTCATCTTCCTCACCCAAATAAGGCTTGAAATCTGCAATGTTAAAAGTGGGACTAACCCCAAAATCTGCAAGCAGCTCAAGTTTATATGCATTATCATTTATTTTCTCTAACACCTTAAATGGACCATCAGCACGTGGCATTAGCTTTGATTTGCGCAAATTAGAAACCTATCCTTACATAAATGTAACCAAACAAGATCTCCGGTGCAAAGACAACATGTTTTCTACCCTTATATCCAGCAAGTTTATATTTAGCATTCATACGCTCAATGTTTTCCTTAGTTAACTCATGCATTTTTAAAATCAATTCAGCACGTTCTTTAGCATCAAAATTAACCTTCTCCGAAGATGGAAGAGGCAACAAATCAATAGGTGCACGAGGTAGGAAGCCATACACAATTTCAAAAGGGCACATCTTAGTAGTAGAATGCAATGAGCGATTATAAGCAAATTCAATATGAGGCAAGCATTCTTCCCACATTTTCTTATTATTCTTCAAAACAGCCCTAAGCATAGTAGACAATGTTCTATTGACTACTTCAGTTTATCCATCGGTTTGGGGGTGACAAGTAGTACTAAAAAGCAGTTTAGTCCCCAACTTAGCCCATAAACATCTCCAAAAGTGGCTAAGAAATTTAGTATCACGATCTGAAACAATAGTATTTGGCACACCATGCAAGCGAATAATTTCACGAAAGAACAAATCAACAACATTAACAACATCATCACTTTTATGACATGGTATAAAGTGTGCCATTTTCGAGAATCTATCCACGACAACAAATATGCTATCCCTCCCCTTCTTTGTTCGAGGTAAACCTAAAACAAAGTCCATAGATATATCCTCCCAAGGAACACTAGGTACAGCCAAAGGCATATATAAACCATGAGGATTGAGTCATGACTTAGCTTTTTGACATGTAGTGCAGCGAGCAACAAAACGCTCAACATCCTGTCTCATCTTTGGCCAAAAGAAATGTGTAGCAAGTATATCCTCCATCTTCTTCACGCCAAAGTGTCCCATTAATCCTCCTCCATCGCCTCCTGCAACAACAAAAAGCGAACGAGCTAGCAGGAATGCATAGCTTGTTAGCACGAAACACAAAACCATCATTAATAACGAACTTGTTCCATGTTCTTCCTTCTTTACAATTCTGCATTACATTTTTAAAATCAGCATCATGCACATATTGATCTTTGATGGTCTCCAAACCAAATATTTTGAAGTCAAGTTGTGAAAGCATAGTATAGCGACGAGACAAAGCATCAAGCAATAACATTTTCTTTACCCTTCTTGTGTTTAATGACATAAGGGAAAGTCTCAATGAATTCAACCCATTTAGCATGTCTACGATTCAGTTTAGCTTGACTTTTAATATGTTTCAAAGATTCATGATCGAATGTATAACAAATTCTTTGGGCCATAAATAATGTTGCCATGTCTCTAAAGTCCGAACAAGAGCATATAATTCTTTGTCATAAGTAGAATAGTTCAGACTAGGCCCACTCAATTTTTCAGAAAAGTATGCAACAGGTTTTCCATCTTGTAATAACACACCTCCTAATCCAATTCCACTAGCATCACATTCAAGCTCAAAAGTCTTATTAAAGTCAGGAAGTTGGAGTAAAGGAGCATGTGTCAACTTATCTTTCAATACCGTGAAGGCTTCTTCTTGTGCGGTACCCCAAACAAAAGGCACATCCTTCTTTGTAAGCTCATTGAGAGGTGCAGCAATGGTGCTAAAGTCTCTCACAAAACACCTATAGACACCAACGAGTCCAAGAAAACTCCTCACTTGTGTGACCGTTTTGGGCTGCGGCCAACTCTCAATAGCTTCAATCTTGGCTTTATCAACTTCAATTCCCTGTGGAGTAACAACATAGCCAAGAAAAGATACTTGGTCGGTGCAAAAGGTGCACTTCCCAAGGTTACCAAACAAACGTGCATCACGTAGAGCATTAAAAACAACACGTAAATGTTCCAAATGTTCTTCCAAAGATTTGCTATAAATCAGTATATCATCAAAATAGACTACCACAAATCGTCCAATGAAAGCACGTAAAACTTCGTTCATTAGTCTCATGAAAGTACTAGGTGCATTAGTTAACCCAAAAGGCATGACTAACCACTCATATAAACCAAACTTAGTTTTAAATGATGTTTTCCATTCATCTCCCAATTTCATACGAATTTGATAGTATCCACTACGCAAATCAACTTTGGAGAATATTGTAGAGCCACTCAATTCATCAAGCATATCATCTAGCCTAGGAATAGGATGACGATAACGAATAGTAATATTATTAATGCCTCTACAATCAACACACATACGTGACGTACCATCCTTTTTAGGCACTAGTATAATAGGAACAACACAAGGACTAAGAGATTCGCGTATATAACCTTTGTCGAGCAGCTCCTGTACTTGACGCATAATCTCCTTCGTCTCCTCTGGATTGAGTGCGGTATGGTGCACGGTTGGGCAGCGGTGCACTGGGAATTAAGTCAATTTGATGCTCAATCCCTCGAATAGGTGGTAATCCGGTGGCACGTCTTGTGGGAAGGCGTCGGCGAACTCTGCAAAATGTTAGTGACAGCGGGGCAAAGAGGAAGGCACGTCCTCGAATGAAAATAATGCCTCTTTGCACACAAAAGCATAGCAAACAGATTTGCTAGAATCTAACTCATCAATATCAGATTTGGTGGCAAGTAAACATGCACTTTTCAGTTTAATTTGAGAAGCAACATTAGATGGTTTATTATTAGGCTTCATTTGTTGCTCAAATTATTTTGCCACAATCTGATTTTCACTCTTATTTTTCTCCTGTTTTGCTTTATTAGCTCTATCAATATCATCTTTCAAAATGGAATCAGGAGTCATAGGAAGCAAAATAATATTTTTATCCTTGTGAACAAGAGTATACTGATTGTTTCTACCATGGTGTACAGAATTTTTATCAAATTGCCATGGTCTACCAAGTAATAAGGAACATGCTTGCATAGGTACCACATCACAATCAACATAATCAGCATATGTAGAGATACTAAAATACACATGAGCGATGCGTGTTACCTTAACCTTGCCGCTGTTGTTGAACCATTGGATGTAGTAAGGATGTGGATGTGGTCTTGTGTGAGAGAAAGCTTCTCCACCATATCCATGCTAGCCAAGTTGTTGCAGCTCCCTCCATCTATGATGGCCGAATAGAACGTTCCTTCACAACTCCTTTGTATGAAACAAGTTATGCCTCTGATTTTGCTCAGCTTGTGTAACCTGCACACTCAAAACACGTTGAGCAACTAAATATTCATACCTGTCGGCATCTTGGTAGCCATGTATTGCGTCTCATGATCAGAATCATCTCCACCGTGTTCTTCATGTGTAATAAGAGCCAAAGTCTCTTCATCATAGTCACTAAGCGGACTCATACCCACCATCCTCGGTAGCAATCATCACACGCTGAGATTGGCATTCTCTGTAAATGTCCTCTTCCCTTACAACGACGACAAATAATATCACTTGTGTGCCCTGTTGACGCCATGGAAGAAGAAGAACTCTGTGTAGGCCCGGCGGTGTGCTCTTGGCGGATAGTGGTGGTTGTGCACCTTTCTTGTATCACGGTTGGAGGTGGCAGCCGACGGAGGTGCGGTGTAGTAGAGCGTGTGGAAGTAGATGATGCGTGTTGTCCATGATGAAGGTCGACCTGCAGAAAAGTTAGTCCGCGCCAGCGCACATCGATCCTGCACTTCACGTTCAGCTTTACAAGCAAGATGGAATAATCGAGTGATATTATTATAATCCTTGTAGTCTAGAATGGTCTGAATCTCTCTATTTAATCCACCCGAAAACATGCAAGCATAGCTTCATTCTCCTCAACAATACCACATCTAATCAAGCCAGTTTGTAATTCGATAATATTCTTCTACGAATTTTTCCTTGTCTTAAGCGCTGCAATTTTGGAAGTAATTCACGTTGATAATATGGTGGAACCCAACGAGTACGCATAGCAGTTTTCAAAGCAGCCCAAGTAGCTAGAATAGGATATAATCTACAATGTTCAGACCACCAAACACATGCAAAGCTAGTGAAAGCACAAACAGCAGCAGGAACACGTCTCTCCTCAGGATATTGTAAACATGTAAATCGTTGTTCAGTTTCTAACTCCCAAGTAAGATATATATCAGGAACATATCTACCCTCAAATGGTGGAATATTCAATTTCAGTTTAGGGAGATGGTCATGATCTCGTACCTGAGGGGGAGCCCTAACATTGCCATTATTTGCATGTGGGCGACACGGTGGTTGTGGTCTGGTGGTTGCACGTAGTTCGATGTTGATCAACCTCATCCTCGTAATCTCCCACATAATCATCCTCCCCCACATCAGCAGCAGGAGCCACAAAAGTATCAACAGCAGCACCAGCAGCTTGGCCAGGCTGAAGAGGGACACGGGAAGCTCGGCGGAGGCTGTTTCGCGATGTGGAGGTAGTCGTTGTTGTTGTAGTAGAGGTGCGTTAGGTGCAGCCAGTGGTGGTGGTGGTAGGCATGAGCAATTCATTAAACTTGTTATCGAGCTTTGTTTCGAGCGCCTTCTCAATGCCATCTATCTTCTCCATGGCCTCTTCAAATCTATTTAGCACATCTTCCACCTGCCCACTCATCATTTGTTGAAACTTATCATGTAGCGCTTTGTTTGTCATGTTCTCCCGGTCGGTCTCGTCGCTTGTGATCCTGCCATGGTTAGCAGCAATAGAAACACACAAGAATATGATTGACAGACTACTAGGAAGTGGTGGTGGTGGTGTGGTGGACAGTCACAAATCCGTCAAGCAAATCTCAAATTCTTACCAGTTCTTACCCAGCGGCGGTGATCGGCAACCGATGTAGTCAAAACTCTCAAAGCTTGGATAGAGCGATTACGGGGAGAGTCAAGCATACGATGTAGATGTATGTGGAGCTGGGAAGGCTTATAATATGGTAGCAAAAGGGTCAGCAATAATCAATTCAGAGATGCAAAGTTGAATAAGCGCTCAACGACAGTCTTGTCTTTGGTCCTAGGCTGAACCGTGCTAGAGGCGAGCCTAGAACACTAACAAAATCACGCGCTGCTGCGTAAACAAGGGAAAAGCACACTGTGGAATTTTTTTTTCGCTCTTTTTTTGCGCTGCTTTTTTTTGCGCTGCTCTTTTTTTTGAAAAATCACTATAATGGCGAGTGTCTCAAAACTCTTCCGGTCAAATGACGGGATGGGCACGAAATTTTTCGACCAGATTTTTTTTTTTTTCGATTGCCGGACCCAAATCTGAAGCGGGTCAAAAAACTTTCTATAACGGCGATTGTCTCAATACGCTTAGAAACACCTAAAATAGGATAGCCAGAAATTTTTTTTCGACAAGTGCGTTTCGGAAAATTTTGGGCCTAAGCGGAGGTGGTTTCGGACTCTTTTTTTCGAAACCTACTCCGGCAAGGAAACACAAATCGGAAACTAGATGGATCTCGAAAACAAACCTAATATGCAAGGAACTCGGATTGGTGGTGGATATATGGTGGTGGTATATGGGAGCGGTGGTGGTAGCGGTGGTAGTATATGGATATGGATCGGTGGTGGTATATGGACACGGATTGGTGGTGGTCTATGGATACGGATTGGAGCGGTGGTGGTAGGTGGCGAGGGCGATGATGATGGTGCGGTGGCGGCGTGACAACTTATGACCGAACTCGAAACTCTAAAGACTACACGCTAAGACCAGCAACTAGACACGACGATGCAACCGCAAATTCAACAAAGCAAAACCCTAAAAAGATTATTCAAAGGCTCAGATTGGTTCAGATATGATGAACTAACCCTAATTTTTTTTGTGGCTTTTTCGTGGACTTTAGGTATGAAGAACAGACTCGATCTAATCTATGAAAAACTGTAAAATCTCACCGAGCAACCTGAAAATCTGATACCACTTGATAGAGGCAAAGGTGTATCGTCTTTCGATGAGATGTTGGTTTTCGCTTTGGAGGAAGTCGACTTTGACGATCCGACTACGACGTCTTGAGGGCGTCGCGCCTTAGCAATCGCTAAACCAACTCCGAGAGGTTATTGACCACGCCGAGCACGATCAACGACCAAGAGGGTACATTTCCTGCGAGCAAATGAAGAACAAGCAAGAAACTGAGATTGCAATCTGGATATTGCGAATATAAGATGAAAGCTTTATTGATCAAGGTGGGGTTACTGTGGCGCCTTTATGCGGTCCTTGAACACAAGCGAAATGCTGCGAAGTTACAGCTATGGCGAACTTTTAATCTAAACAAAACCCGAAGTCTAAGCGGCGCCCTAAGGGCTGTATATATGGAGGAAGAGGAGGGAATTTCGTGGCCCTTGAGGGAGGGTCGAAACCAACCCTAACTCTTGTTTCCCCACAAATACGGACTCTAAAACAGCCTATACTTAAGTATTTCGAAATTACATGGGCCTGGCCCAATAATAAGGTGTGAGCACCTAGAATAGCCTATGGGCGAATATTATGAAGTGGCATCTTGTATATTTCGTCCAAGGCCTCATGCACTCATTAAGGTGGCTTCAAAGTCTGGAATCATCACTTGTAACTCCGTTCTTGTTCCCCTTGCGCATGCCAACATCTCCATGCTTGAACTTGCTCCAAGGTTCATCTTTCTTGTCCATGGTAGGCCCTTCATTTGTAAGCAAAACAAATGTATCCAATTTAGGCAGCATCATATTCTCATGAACATTGGAATCGTTACCAAGAAAGCGAAAGTACGATAATTCAATTGGCGTCGCGAGCTCTAGTAATTGGTCCGGTATGTATAGCGGCAGAGGCTGTGGGTGTAACAATGGTATTGATGTCCTCATCATCGTGGCATCAACCTGCTGGTAAGCGCCGTCAAGCGCGGGTCCTCCGCTCAAGGCCCGGCCTCATCGATATATGTCGGATGGCGGGCACCGCTGACCGAGCCGGATGTGCACGAGGACATGCGGACTGCCGAGGTGGCGGATGGTGAGCAGATTGCCGACCTCAAGCTGTCGGAAGGATCATGGCGGTTTGGCAAGCGGCCATACTCCCGCGCCGACCCGCCGCCTGCGGTATGTTTTTCAACTCTTTCCTTTTGGTACTTGTCTTGGTCTTGATCCTGGTCTTGGACAGTCGATCTTTGGGACACAGATCTTCATGTCCTCGGCGGCGGCCGTCGTCGTGGGGCCGGGTGGTAACTACCAGCCGGGCCGGGAGGAGAGCGACGTAGACAACCCTGACTTGGGGGCGGCTGCCCTGGAGGACGATGCCATAGGCGGCGGTGACATAGCAGGCGGCACCGAAGAAGGCGGCATCGAGACTTGGCCTGATGATGAAAATGAGGAAGACGAGCCGCGCCCTATGTGGGGCGCCGACAGGGCGGACGCGGGCCCCTCCGCTGAGCCAACCGCTCGAGGCGGCACGCGAAAGCATAGACATGGAGCCTCCTTGTTCGGCAGCGTGCCGAAGAAGGCCAAGAACCGGACCGTCGCGACTAGGCGGAAGGAGGCCGTTGCGAAGGCGGCCAAATTTCAGAAGCTCCCGAAGGCGCCTCCCATGGTTTCGGCGTAAGTATCTTTTCTTGTGCTTTTCTTCCTTGTTGATTCTATCTAAGTTTCTTCGCTTTACTTTTCTTGACTTAGGGCCCCGCTCTCTCTTGAGAAGTCGACTACCGCCTCCGTCATTGGGTCGGCAGAGACCTCCACCACCACCCGGCGAATCGATCCGGCCGCCGACCTCCGGGAGGCATAGGAGAGAAAAGCGCGGGAGGTGCGCGAAGAGCAGGAAGCCGCCCGTCTGGAGAGGGCGGAGGCAGACAAGGCGGAGGCCGCCGTGCTGAAGAAGCTGGCGGAGGCTAAGGCTGACGCCGCAGCGAAGAAACAGCTTGAAGAAGCCGCGCACCGCCAGGAGCTGCTATTCGTCGTCCCTCTGAACTCCGCACCGCCACCGCCCGAGTGTGTGGCCCCGATTGAGGGCGCCGACGACGAGCACCCGATCATGAAGAGGGAAGGCGGTGACGTCGTCATGCTAGACGTAGTCGTGCCTCCACCACCGCCGTCTGAGGGAGCGCGGGACAAGCAGCCGGCTGACCCGCCAGTGCCACCAGCCGAAGGCGAGATGGTGACGGGCCCGACTCCCGAGGTCCGCACACCATCACGCCGCCAGTTTGCAAAGGCGGCTTCAGCGCCACGCCCACTAGAAGTCGGTGCCGTGAGCTCTTCGATCCCAGACGCTGAGGCGACCAGTGCCGCGCTCGCTGATTGGGTGCGAGGAGGCGGGACAGGCCCTTTGAACCAGGCGATCCTGGACGTCCAAGGCAAACTTCGAGCCAAAGTCGACGCCCTGAAGCGGTGCAACCAGGCGTTCCTGGAGTTGCGAGCAGCCATCCGGGTATACTTCTTGCTTCTTTATCTTTAATTTTTGTATTTCTTATACTTCTCGTAGGCATTAACGCACCCAGGTGTAGTCCCGAGTTTGGGCGGCTGCTGGCGGCGGCTCAGGCTTTAATTGGCGAGCTCCGAGTACTAACTTCATCTGCTATCTTCATTATAGGACTGTCACAACCTTCGCGTAGTCGCCTTCAACTCTAACATCCGAGGGCTTGACCGGCGGGCTGCCGACTTGTCAGAAAGCCGGAGTAAGTCTTCATTTTCTTTCTTTCTTGCGAAGCTGGCTGGCGCTTTCCATGGCTATAGTCCACGAGATTGGGACGGCTGGCGGCGATCGGGCGGATCTCCCAACTCTTGTTCTTCCTCTTTGCTTATTGTTGATAACTTCTTTCTCTGCAGGGGCGCGATAGCGCACCCGTGGGCTGTAGTCCCCGAGATTCGGGCCGACTGCTGAGCAGTCGGGCCGGATCTCCCCGGCAACTGTACTTCTTCCTTGTTGATTGTTGATGTTTTTCCTTCCTCTACTTTTGCAGAGGCCAACGCCGTCCTGCAGTAGCAGCTGGGTGAAGCCAACACCACCTTGCGTGCCAAAGAGGTGGAGTGAGACAAGCTGACCCAGGAGCGTGACCGGCTGACCACGCAACTGGCAGAGCAGGCGGAGCTTCTCAAGAAAGCCCAGAAGTAGGCGGACGTGAAGGAGTCCAATCTTCTCGCCGAGTTCGAGACCGAGCGCTCCGCCTGGACCGACAAGGAGGCATTGCTGACTGCCGGCTTCGGCAAGATTGAAGACATGGTTGACGGTAAGCTTTTTTCTTTCCTTGAGCCGCCGGCTGCTGATCGAGCCGGCTTCTTGCTTCTAACTTTGGCTCTTTTCCTTTCTGTTTGAGCAGACTTCTGCCCTGGTCACTCTGACGTCGCCAATCAGGCCATTGAGGCTGACCGCGAATAGCGGAGGGCAGAAGGTGCGCAGATTGCTGCCAATGCCCCCGGACCATCAGCGAACAACTTCTCAGTATCCAGGCCCGTCTTTGGCCGACTCATCGGATGTTGCGCCGTCTTCAGCGCGTCAGGGCGCAGACCATCTCCACCCTGTGGCCACACATGCTGGCTCCGCGCACTCCCAGCTGGACTGCCGACTTGCTGGACGTGGCGGACTGCTCTCTTGAGGCCTGGAAGGGCTCCTGGGCCCGGGCTGGAGCACGCCGGTCCTTGGAGTTCGTCAAGGCGTGGTATCCTCGGCTAAATCTAGCCCAGTTGACCATGTTCTAACAGGAGGCCCAGGAGGAGCTGGTGGCGGTGGAGCGTGATCTTGTCAAGCGGGCGGCGGCGATCGCCGAGTACACCAACACCAGCATCTTCGTCCCGGAGCTGGCTGAGAATGGTGCCGAGGCGCCACCAGAGTGGTTTGTGCTGAACCCGGAGGATGGCGATGACTTGGCTGAAGTGATCGACTCAAGTGACGAGGGAGAAGACGAGGAGGACGAGGGAAGCGGAGAAGATGCGCCAGAAGTCGGAGCGGACGGCCAGCCTCAGCTTGACTGTGCCTCGAGCAACGAGCCGCACTCGAGCGCGCCAACTGCTGCTGGAGGCGACCAAGCGGAGACTGACCAGCCGTCCACTCCACCAACCGGCACCACCGACTCCGCCAACCAGGCTGCCCCCTCCGGCTGATGGGCTTCTCGGACCAATGCGTGAACTCAGGGGTCTCTGATGCTACTGCATTTACTTCTTGTTGTCCTTTGCCGTCTCTTGTGCCTATCGCCGGCGGCCACCTTTGGTGAACACGACATAAGCTCCATGCTCTTGTGGTATTCATCTTGTATTGCACCGGTGGCGAACACCCGGCTCTTTGGGGAGGAGGAAGGCGGCGGGCCCTTGAGCGGAGGAGGCGAGTCCATCACCCTTGGCGATCTGGTAAGCCGGTGGCATTTCCGAGTGGTGTGGTTGGGCGGCTTCGGCGCGCTGTGGAACTTGCAGTGCATCAAGAGTGCCTTTCGTCGAGAAGGCAGGCAACCAGTTGGGCTTGCCGCCTTTCCGGCGCAGGTGGAGCTGCCCTTCCGGCTGTTGATCTTATTGCCGCCACCTGCGGCTTGTGGAAGCCGGCCGCGTGGCTGCGCTTTATTGTCATTCGGTTGCTGACACCGACTGGTGTCGCCAGCCGGAGTCCGAGGAGCTTGAGGAGCCACTTTTCCAGATGTGTCAACTTGGATTTCCGCCTTCATGGAGGAGTCGGCCGTGGCGTACTTGTCTCCTATGATCAGCAGTTCATCGAGGGTCGCCGGCTCGTCGCAGAGAAGCCGGTGCTTGAGGAGGGTGCCTTCTCGGCACCCGGCAGTAAAGTACTCGATGGCCTGCACCTCGTGCACACCCTCGCAAGATTTGCGCAGCTCGGCCTAGCGCGTGAGGTAGTCGCGAGTCGACTCGTTGGGGCCTTGGACGCACAAGGAGAGCTGGCGAGGCTTGGGCGGCTGCTTGTACGTGGTGGTGAAGTTGCGGATGAAGGCTTCGATGAAATCAACCCAGCTGTTGATGCTGCGGGGCTTCAGGCTGTTCAGCCATGTCCAGGCTGTGCCTGGAGCATGAGCGAAACGTACTTCACGGCAACGCGCTTGTTTTCGTTCGCGATGCTGACGGCTGTGGAGTAGTCGACTAGCCAGTCTTCCGGCTTCACGGAGCCGGTGTACTTGGGCGTATCTCTCGGGAGTGTGAACCCTTTGGGGAAGGGCTCATCTCGGATGCGGGGGCCAAAGCAAGGCGGACCCAGCTCGTCTTCTTCTTCTAGCGCCAGGGATCGGTTGAGGCGGTCGATCCAGTGGCGGGCATCGTTCTCTCTGACTCGTTCTCGGCAGCCAAGGCGGCTGCCGAGTGTCGGGTGATCAACAGGCGGCGGGGAAGTGCGCCTCTCCCTGCGAGGAGGAGGAGGAGGCGGACAGTCATCCCGTCGTTCCACTGCTCTTGGGCGGCCGTCTTGGTCGTGCTCGATGGTGATGCGAGTCCGGCTGCGGCTGGCAGCCGGCTCCTTGTCTCTCCTACCGCGGACGCCACCAGTCGGCGTCCAGGACGTCGCGCCTTGGCCTCGGCGAGGAGGCGGGTCGTCGTTTTGCCGGTTGGGCGCTTCAGTGCGGCACCCGGCCTCTTGCTGCTCAGCAGCCGCGTCAAGGAGCTGCTGGACGCGCTCCGTCATGTGGCAACACTCGTCGCCCTCGAGTTTGTCTAGCTCGTCTGCTGCCGCCTGGGCATCTCGTATGTTCTCTGCGGGCATGGCGTAGATGGGACGATCTGTCCTGAACATGCCGGCGATGGTCACGCCACGCTTCCAAATCAGGCCAATGCGGCTAGGCCCACCAGGAGCCAGCGTGCCGCCGATGGCACGGTCCATCTCACGCTGGTAGGCCTCCGAAAGGCATCTCATGCTGGCCAGCCGGTTGGCGCTTTCGACAAGCTGGAGAAGGCGCCTCTCCAGTGTCTTGGCGTCGGTGTCTTCCGGGATGGGCGCAGTCAGGTCTTGCAGCGCCGCCTGCAACGGATCCTGGCCAGCTCCGCCAGAGTGCACGCCGTGGCTGATGACGAGCACCTCCATGACGGTGCTGCCACCGCTGTCCGCGCGAGGGAGCAGTTCATCGTAGACCACCACGTTGGTGGGGAACGCGTCAAGCGACGCCGTGTCGGAGTCGACAAGCATCGGGTTGGTGGAGCCAACCAACTCCAAGTCCACAATAGGCTTGCTGGCGACATGGAGCTTATCGAGGAGGCTGACGAGGCGGCTCTTGGGGCCCTCTGTGCCCGCATCAGACGCGAGCTCGTCAGAGAGGCGAATCTCGCCAACAAGATCGGCGAGGCAGTTTCGCCCGCAAGCGCAGCGTACTGCAGCGCCGGGCGCCTGAGACGCCGTCTAGCGGTTGGGTTAGCTCGCTGCGTCGGGAAGGAACAAGGTTCCCGTCCAGAACAGGTCTCTGGGTGACGGTGCACCTCGCCCCATGGTGGGCGCCAAATGTCGGGGGTTGGGTGTGACATATGCCAATGGATGGCTTATCAAGTTGGGAGCGAGTAGAACGTCGCCGGTGCCTGGAAGCAAGATGAGGCGTAGACACGAATGCCGGCGCACTTTACCCAGGTTCGGGGCCCTCCTAGGAGATAACACCCTATTCACGCTTATGGGTCTCCGCATGATCACTAAGGCACTAGTGAGTACAATGGTGCTCCTTGAGCTGTATCTTTGGAGGTGGAAAGCAGGCTCGCATTTCTCCTCTCTCTATGTGTGAGTCTAGTTCTAACAGGTTGGGAACCCTTTGCATGGGTGCCACAGGGGGAGAGATATAGGCCTCACCTGTGGGTACAATGGCAATCCGCCGGTGTAGGACCCGGTGCAGTGTCTCTGATGCCCGGCTTCTCCGCCCGGCCTGGCTGCAGCCCGCCGCTGGTGGGCCCCACGGTCGAGTATGGAGCCGACAGCCGCTCCCGCTTCATGGTCTTGCCCGACTGCTGACATCAGAGCCGTGATGCTAATGACGCAGGGTTGGTTAGGGGGGCGTGGCTACAGTCCCGCCGCCTGGTGGGAGATCACTGTAGCCACATTGTGTCTCATCTGGTTAATGGTGCACGGGCCCCGAGGAAGGAATGGGCCGCCTGCTAGAAGCCGGCTTCCCTTAGGTCCGACTGGTCAGGCTTCCGCCGTCTTTCGGGCTCTCACTGCCTGGTAGGGCCCGCCGTCTGCAGGCCGTACCGACAGGCCGTCGTGGGAACAGGGCTCCACCTGCCAAAGCGATTCGTCGGTGGAGGGCAACTTGATGCCGGGCGGAGATCTCCGCTTTGTCTGATCTTTAATGGCCACGCCTCGCCTCAGATACTGACGAGGGTGATGGGCTACACTGTATCCTTACCCTGTCTTGTCTTCTTAATGCGGGCGCAGACTCTGAGGGCGCTATGGGCCGCCTGCTAGAAGCTGGCTGAGGGAGTCCTGGATTAGAGGGTATCCGGACAGCCGGGCTATATCCTTTGGCCGGACTGTTGGACTATGAAGATACAAGATTGAAGACTTCGTCTCGTGTCCGGATGGGACTCTCTTGGCGTGGAAGGCAAGCTTGGCGATACGGATATGTATATCTCCTTCTGTTGTAACTGACTCTGTGTAACCCTAGCCCCCTCCGGTGTCTATATAAACCGGAGGGTTTAGTCTGTAGGACGACAACAATCATACCATAGGCTAGCTTCTAGGGTTTAGCCTCTACGATCTCGTGGTAGATTAACTCTTGTAATACTCATATTCCTCAAGATCAATCAAGCAGGAAGTAGGGTATTACCTCCATAGAGAGGGCCCGAACCTGGGTAAACATCATGTCCCTTGCCTCCTATTACCGTCCACCTTAGACGCACAGTTCAGGACCACCTACCCGAGATCCGCCGGTTTTGACACCGACATTGGTGCTTTAATTGAGAGTTCCACTCTGCTGTCGCCATAAGGAAGGATGTCTCGTTTCGTTGTCAAGGACAGCGTCACCTCAGGAAACCACGGCTGTCGGCCGGACTCTCGGCTAAGCGAGTTCGTCATGACCGCCCGTTCGGCTGTTGCGCCGACGATGACTTCTCGGGTCATCGAAAACAGCCTCCACGTCGACTCGGAACTTGCCGAGCAGATGGATCCGATGGAGCTCTCTTCCCTAAATGACCAAAGGGAGATTAACTCTCCGCAGGTCACCCATCAGATAGCGGCGGTGGAGGAACAATGCCGTAATTTTTCCTCAATCTTGAGTACAAACTATGTCCGGATTCCAGAGCTCTCCGAGACGGATACCTGTATATGGAAGGACATCCCCCAAGCCTTGAACGTAGAATCAGGCAGTGGGCCAGACCTATCGGGCGTCATCCCGGAGCCCGAACCTCCAAGATCGGAAACTCCCATGCCCCCGGGTCTCAGATCGGGTCAGGGTTAGGACTTAAATCCGCCCCACCCACCCGAGATACAAGCGATCTCTCCCACATTAAACAAGAGCCCTGTGAAGCGATTACATCACTATTGGGCCAGATTCCTCCTTGTAATGAACAAGGTCAAGGACTATCGAGAGGAAGACGCAATTTTATTCTTCTGCAATAATTGCAAGGACAAGGGAATCCTTAACGCCATAAGCCGCCACAACATAGCACACTTCGCTGACTTGGCGGCCATAGTACGGAAGTACTTTGCGATGGAGAGTGCCTGGAAAACCGAAACAGAATTTTGGGATAATCCGGCTTGGGCTAAATACCCAGTCCGAATCAAAAGGGTGCACCCCCGTAAGTCACCCAATTCAATCACAAAAAAGAAAAATCCCACTACAGGGCACGGAACCATATTGGAGGGATGGCTTAACGGACCCTGCAAAATTCACAGTACGGTGGATACCACACCAACACACAACCTTAGAGCATGTTGGGTACTCTGGCAGGTTGCTAAGAGCGGTGAGGATCTCCTCATTCAAAACACCGCAGAGCAACATCCCATGAATTACAATACGGTCTTAACAGTCTTCGCGACATTCGCCTCAAATAATAGGCTCAAGCGAGCACTCCGCAGCCTTGCCGAGATCTGCCAGGTGGCAGCAATAAATCCATGGAGCGACACGGCTATGACCTTCAGTTCCAGTGACGAACCTAAATGCCGAACAGCCCGAGCACCAGCTGCATTATTCCTTAGTCCAATTGTGGATGACTTTCGGCTCACTAAAGTGCTCATGGACGGCGGCAGCGGATTAAACCTCATTTACGAGGAAACTCTTCACAAAATGGAAATAGACTGGAACCGCATTGAGCAAAGCAGCACAACCTTTAGAGGAATCATCCCCAGTCGGGAGGCACGTTGCGCTGGGAAAATCACACTAGATGGGGTATTCGGCACGCCGGAAAATTATAGGTCTAAAGAAATAACATTCCAAGTGGCCCCGTTCAGTAATGGATACCACGCCCTTCTAGGGCGGGAGGCATTCGTGATCTTCCAAGATATACCCCATTACGGGTACATGAAGCTCAAAATGCCTGGGCCCAATGGAATTATCACTCTAGCTAGTGATCCGGACATAGCGCTCCGCGCCGAAAACAAAACAGCCGCACTAGCCCTCGAGGCACTATCCGAAGCCCTAGTGGCAGAGGAGTTAACTGCGCTACACTCGACCGTGGACAGGGACGACGTGATACTTGACAAGAGATCCAAGTCCACCTCTTTCAAACCAGCGGAAGAAATAGCCAAATTCCAAGTCCACCCAACGGACCCTACCGAAACAGCCTCAATTGGGGCACAGTTAAACCCCGATGCGGACGTCGCACTACGGGAGTTCCTGCGCGAGAACTGGGATATATTTGCCTGGCGCCCATCAGATATGTCAGTAATCCCACGCAAGTTGGCCGAGCATAGCCTTAACATTCTAAAAGGGTTCAAGCCGGTCAAGCAGACTCTTCGGCGCTTCTCCGAACCTAAGCGACAAGCTATGGGCGAGGAGCTAGCCAAGTTATTGGAGGCGGATTCATCGAGAAATAAAACACCGGACTGGCTAGCAAACCCGGTGATGGTACCAAGAAGGACAAATCCTGGCGCTTATGTGTCGACTTCAAAGACCACAATAAAGCTTGCCCAAAGGTCCTTCCTCCCCGCATCGATCAAATAATCGGCGCCACCGCGGACACGATTCATTGTGCTTCCTCGATGCATACTCGGCTACCACCAAATCAAGATGGTCGAGTCCGACCAAGCCGCGTAAGCGTTTATCACGCCATCGGCCCTTCTTTCAACACAATGCCTTTCGGGCTTAAGAACGCTGGTGCAACGTATCAACGCATGATTCAGACATGCCTGGAAAAGCAAATCGGCAAAACAGTGGAAGCATACGTAGACGATGTGTTCGTCACAACCAGACACATCGACTCTTTAATAGACTACTTGAGGATTACGTTCAACAACCTCCGAACATACGACATCAAGCTCAATCCGGAAAAATGCGTTTTCGGCGTTCCCGCCGGAAAGCTCCTGGATTTCATCGTCTCCAGTAGAGAGGGATTGAAGCAAATCCGGCTAAAATCCGAGCCCTGTCACAATTGGCCATCCCAACAGACCTCAAGCAAATCCAGAAATTAACTGGATGCATCGCGGCCTTAAGTCGCTTTATCTCCCGATTAGGAGAAAAGGCACTACCCCTTTATCGCCTTCTTCGGCGCACCGAACACTTCGAGTGGAAGGATGCTGCTACGGCCGGACTGGAAGAAATAAAAGCCATGCTGGCCACCAACCCAATCCTGGCTGCGCCAAACATCGGCGAACCGATGCTGCTATATATAGCGGCGACTCATCAAGTCGTAAGCGCAGCACTCGTCGTCGAACGAGAAACGGACGGACACAAATTCCCCCTTCAAAGGCCGGTATATTATGTATCCACAGTCCTCACCCCATGCAAATCACGGTACCCGCATTATCAAAAGATAGCGTATGCGGTATTCATGGCATCCCGGAAACTACGACACTACTTTCAAGAGTGTTCAATTACAGTGGCCTCTGAAGTGCCACTGAACGACATAATAAACAACCGCGATGCCATAGGCCAGATTGCCAAATGGGCCATAGAGCTCCTCCTGTTCGACATAATATATAAACCTCGGCGAGCTATTAAGTCGCAGGTATTGGCCGATTTTGTCGCCGAATGGGCAGAAGCCGAACTCCCTAAGGAATACGGCGCATACTCCAATTGGATTATGCACTTCAACGGCTCTAAAATGTTGGCCGGTCTGGGGGCTGGCGTCGTCTTGACGTCCCCTACCGGAGATATAGTCCAATATGTACTCCAAATACTGTATACAGACTCCAACAATGCCGCCGAATACGAGGCCCTATTACATGGTCTCCGGATGGCAGTCTCCATGGGCATTCAACGCCTGGAGGTGCGCGGGGACTCGGACCTCGCAATATCCAAAATAAATGGAGACTTCGACGCTAAAGATCCGAAAATGGCGGCATATCGCAATGCCGTACTCAAGATCTCAGCTCGGTTCGAGGGGCTCGAATTCCACCATTTAGCTCGGGAAAACAATCAGGCGGCGGACGTCCTTGCCCGTATCGGTGCCAAGCGCGATCTGGTCCCACCCAACATATTCTTGGAAAGGCTGTTTAAGCCATCCGTGGCATGGGAAGGGGAAAAAAGCAACAACAGTCCGGACCCAGCTACAACGCCAGATACCGAACACTCTGACATAATCGGCGGCTCCGCCACCGAAATAACACCTTCAGCCCACATAATAATGGCCGTCATCGCCCCATGGACTGAACCATTGCTGGCCTACCTAACCAGGCAGGAACTTCCCAAGGACCAAATTGAGGCACGCTGCATTGTGCGACGATCTAAAGCCTACAAGGACCACAAGGGAGAGCTCTATAGGAAAAGCACCACCGGAGTCCTTCAAAGGTGCATCTCCGAAGAGGAAGGGTAGAAGCTTCTGGCAAAAATTCACGCCGGACTCGGTGGCCATCACGCTGCAGCCCGGGCCCTCGTAAGTAAGGCCTTCCGTACAGGATTTTACTGGCCGACGGCCCGAGCAGACGCACAGGACTTGGTCCAACGCTGCGTCGGTTGCTACCTCTTTGCAAACCAAAGCCATATGCCACTCGTCGCCCTACAAACAATCCCCATTACCTGGCCTTTTGCAGTCTGGGGGCTTGACATGGTTGGACGCCTTAAAGGGGGAACCCATAAGAAAAAATACTTACTGGTAATGGTGGATAAATTCACCAAATGGATAGAAGCCAAACCTGTTAAAACGGCCGAATCCGGACCAGTGAAAGACTTTATATCCGGGGTTGGACACCGTTATGGTGTCCCCCACAGCATCATCACTGACAATGGCACGAACTTCACTGTCGACAAGGTGAAACTATTGTCGGCGTTCTGGGAATGGGGGTCCCCAGACTTGCCTGCCTGCGGCCTGCGGCGTGGCTCAAAGGGGGGCCCATCACGGCCCATCTTCATCAACACAAGCTCAAGACCCTCGCGAGGGGCCAAGCCTCGCGGGGCGGACGACAGGGAGCTTCCTCAGGCATGGCCTCATCAGGCTGGCTCGCGAGGAGGCGGAGAGATCAAGGCGGGGTACCTCACGAGGTGCCCATGACGCAAGCCATGACGACCAAGGGCGCCAGGCGGGCGCCAGCCCGCGCAGTGTGCTCCTTTCCTTTTTGGTGCAAAGGGAGCAAGCGCAGACGAGAGCATCAAGCAAAGGCGTCCATTTCGGTGCAACAAGACCAAGACCAGCCCAACGGCAGGAAGGAAGTCATTGTGGAGCCCAAGCCAAGGCCACCACCAGAGCCTTTGACAGGCGAGGACCAACTTTAGTCAGGATAAGTGTACCAGATGTTCCCCTTCAAAATGGCCAATTGTTGGTGCCCTTCCCGCTCAATATTTGTCTATAAATAGGACTAGCCACGCATAGAGCTAGGGGGATTGGGATCGAGATCGGGCATCTCACAAAGAGAGAGAGAGAGAGAAAGAGAGGAAGCGACTGAACTCCTCCTAGCAGTTAATTGCCCGGCCAAGAACAGACCCTCGCGAGGCTGTTCTTCCTTGTATTGTTCATCACCATCAGCCCAAGAGGCAATCCACCACACCACAAACTAGAGTAGGGTATTACACCACAATGGTGGCCCGAACTAGTATAAACCTTGTGTCTCTTGTGTTGATCCTTTCAGTAGTTTAGATCCTAGCGAGGCGCAAGGGGTGCAGGTAGGTAGAGGGCGAGATCTCCGCGTGCCCAAAGGTGTTCAAACCTCAAGGGTCTGGCGGAACCCGAAATCGACATTTGGCGCGCCCTGTAGGGTGCGCCAAATTAAATCTTCCACCGCCTGTTCTCCGTCGACCACCGCATCCATGTTCGACGCTCGACAGTTCGCGCCGAGCGCCGAGCCAGACTCGCAGATCCGCGCCGCCCAGACGGCTCCTGTCGGGTGGCGCCCTCGTTCCCGTCGCTTTGCCGCCAACGCCGCCACCGGCCCGGCGGGGAACGAGCAGCAAGCATCGTCCCAGCATCCCTCCGTGAGGCAAGACGGCTGCACTGCTACCCCCTCACTCGCCCCGGCTGGTTCTTCGTCTCGTGCGTTCCGCGCGCCCAAGGAGGCTCGAGATGCACTCATCGTGGCAAACGAGCTCCTGCGCTACCGTCCAGTCGACGACGTCTATGAAGAGTGGCTCGACCGCGTCGCCGAGCTCGTCCGCGCCGCAGGGGGCTCCCCCGCGCCATCCGTCCCGCTGCACCGCATCCCGCCCTGCGTGGGCGAAGAAGCTCCGGGGGCGCCTCGGCCGCCTCCCCCTCAAGAAGGCGCCCTGGCCCCAAGGCGCGTGGTCCCTGGGCAAAACCTGCTCCGTCCGGCGCCAGTGCGGCAAGAACAGAGCTGTCAGGAGGTCCCTCGCCCGCAAGAAGCTGCCCGAGTGCTCCCCGCTCCAGCTCGTGGCGACCACGCTCCTGCTCCGGCACGTCAAGACCCCGCGCTGCTCCCAGCTGTAGCGCATGGGGACCCACAAGATCAAGTTCATCGTCACCCAAGGCCTCCCGTGGCCACAACAGGCTATCGTGCCTTCACCACCGAGCTGTGCAGCGTCGCGTGGCCCGGCAAGTTCAAGCCAGACCTGCCTCCTCGCTACGACGGTACAGCCGACCCCGCAGAGTTCCTCCAGCTCTACGAGCTGGGCATCGAAGCCGCCAATGGAGACGATAAGGTCATGGCGAACTGGTTTCCCATGGCGCTCAAGGACGGGGCCCACACCTGGCTCCTGAACCTGGCTCCACGCACGATCTCCTCCTGGGACGAGATGCGCACCCGCTTCATCGCCAACTTCCAAGGTACTCGTGGATCGGGCCACCGCCGTGAGCGACATGCGCCGCATCAAGCAGCAACCAGGGGAGACCCTGCAGAAATACATCCAGCGCTTCAACAACACACGCCTCAAGATTCCCAAGGTGACCGAGGAGGCCATCATCTCCGCCTTCTCCGACGGTGTGCGCGGCGTCAAGATGAAGGAGGAACTGGCGATGCATGAAGACCCGTGCACTTCCTTGGAGCTGTTCAACTTGGCGACTGCGCGCCAGGGCGAGGAAGGCGTCTCTCCCTCCTCGAGCTGCCTGCCGCAGACCCAGAAGAGAAGAAGCCCAAGGCCAAGGATGTGAAGCGCAAGGGGGCTGCCGTGCTCACGGCAGAACCGGACACCAAGCGGGGCAGAGATCAGCCCGAGTCTTCCAAGGGCAGCCGGTACTGCGTGTACCACGACCTCCACACCCACAACACCAACGAATGTCAAGAGCTCCGAGCCATGCGAGAAGGGAGGATCGGTCGATGCCCCGACCGCAGCGACCGGGGCTACGACCGAGGAGGAGGAAGGAACGCAGGACGCTGGGAAGACCGCGGCCCTCGCCAAGGGTGGCGCGACCAACCTCGCGAGGATCACTGGCGGGACCCGCCTCGCGAGGGAGGCTGGAGGGATCAGCCTCGCGAGGATCGCCCGCAAGGCAACGCAGGCCTCCCTCCTCTGCCATCACAGCCAAGGAGGAATGAAGACCATCATCAGGACGAGGGGGCTGGGGGCTTCTAGGAGCCGCGCGCGATCGCCTGCATCCTGGGCGGAGCTCAAGCCCCAGCCTCTCAACGCATCTTCAAGCAGTTCGCCCATGAAGTGAATGCAATCGTCCCCAAGCTCGAAGCCACACGCCCCCTCAGGTGGTCGGCGTGCGCCATCACGTTCAGCTCAGCGGATCAGCTCAAGTGTGCTGCCACAGCCGGAGTCCTCCCGATGCTTTGCTCCCCAATCATCAGCAACGTGCTAGTCACCAAGATCCTCATCGATAGCGGGGCAGGGCTCAACGTCCTGTTTGTGGAAACGTTCAACAATCTCCAAGTGCCTTACAATCAGCTTCAGCCAACCAAGCCTTTCTCTGGGGTCACCGACGGCTCCACGGTCCCGATTGGGCAGGTTCGCCTCCGTCACCTTGGTAGCGACAACTACCGCACCAAGCTAATCGACTTCGACGTCGCCCACATTCGCCTACCATACAACGCCATCCTCGGGTACCCAGCGCTGGCCAAGTTCATGGCCGTTGTCGGCGTTCTGGGAATGGGGGTCCCCAGACTTGCCTGCCTGCGGCCCGCGGCGTGGCTCAAAGGGGGGCCCATCACGGCCCATCTTCGCCAACACAAGCTCAAGACCCTTGCGAGGGGCCAAGCCTCGCGGGGCGGACGACAGGGAGCTTCCTCAGGCGCGGCCTCATCAGGCTGGCTAGCGAGGAGGCGGAGAGATCAAGGCGGGTACCTCATGAGGTGCCCATGACGCAAGCCATGACGACCAAGGGCGCCAAAGGGCGCCAGCTCACAAGATGTCCTCCTTTCCTCTTTGGTGCAAAGGAGCAAGCGCAGCGAGAGCATCAAGCAAAGGCGCCCACTTGTGCAACAAGACCAAGACCAGCCCAACGGCAGGAAGGAAGTCATTGTGGAGCCCAAGCAAGGCCACCACTCAGAGCCTTTGACAAAGCGAGGACCAACTTTAGTCAGGATAAGTGTACCAGATGTTCCCCTTCAAAATGGCCAATTTTTGGCGCCCTTCCCGTTCAATATTTGGCAAGAGGCCCAGGGCCTCTGCCTATATAAGTAGAGCTAGCCACCATAGTAGAGGCATCTTGATCTGGATCGGATCAGTAGCTGGATCCCAAAGAGAGAGAGAGAGAGAGAGAGAGAGAGAGAGAGAGAGAGAGAGAGAGAGAGAAGGCGACTAAACTCCTCCAAGCAGTTCATCGCCCATGCCAAGAACAGACCCTCGCGAGGCTGTTCTTCCTTGTATTGTTCATCACCATCAGCCCAATAGGCAATCCACCACAACACAAACTAGAGTAGGGTATTACACCATAACGGTGGCCCGAACTAGTATAAACCTTGTGTCTCTTGTGTTGTTCCTTTCATAGCTTAGATCTTAGCGAGGCGGCGGGGTACAGGTAGGTAGAGGGCAAATCTCCGCGCGCACCCCAGTGTTCGAACCTCAAGGGTATGCCGTAACCCAAAATCCGACATTTGGCACGCCAGGTATGGGTGCGCCGGAGTTCTCCTTCCGCCACCGCCGCGACCCGCCTCGCAGTGAGTAGCGCGGCGCCCGCTCCGGCCGCCAGCGCCAGCGCGGGGGCCAGGGGGCTCCGAGCCCTGGCCTCGGCCTTGCAACGGGTGCGGTGGCCGGACAAGTTCAAGCTGACGACGCCGCCGCGCTACAACGGCGCGACCGATCCGATGGTCTTCCTGCTGGCGTACGAGGAGGCCATCCTCGAAGCTGGGGGTGACGACAGGGTCATGGCCAACTGGCTTCCCATGGCCCTCACCGGCGCTCTGCGCGCGTGGCTGCTCCACCTTCTGGCGGCCTCCGTGGCCTCTTGGGAAGAGCTCCGCGGCCTCTTCCTCACCCATCACGCTGCGCCGGCGCCCCCGGTCGTCGCGGCCCTTCTGGACGGCTCGCGGGCGCCGCCCTCAAGTCACCACATCAAGTCGTTCGTCCGCCGGGTCGGCGCTGCCTCCGCATGGCTGGGAGCCCCCCAGGACCGGTCAGCGCCCAAGACCAGTCTGACCTTCGGCTCGGAGGACCACCCCTCCAACTCAGCCTACTCGGGTGCGCTCCCCATGCTGTGCACCCCCACCATATTCCAGGTGGCCGTCACCAGGACTCTCATCAACGGTGGCGCGGGCCTCAACGTGCTCTCAGTTGAGGCCTTCAACCTCCTCTGCATACCCCGGGAGCGGCTACAGCCCAGCTGGCCCTTCTCGGGCGTCGGGGGCGGGACATCCAGCTCCTTGGGTCATATCCAGCTCCCGGTAACTTTTGGCACCTACGAAAACTTCCACACGGAGCTGGTCGACTTCGACATCGCCCCCATCGGCCTCCCCTACAAAGCCATCCTCGGCTACCCAGCACTGGCCCAGTTCATGGCCGCGACTCACCCGACGTACAACCTCATGAAGATGCCCGGGAGCAACGGCGTCCTCACTGTGCCCGGGGACACCGGAGATGCGCTGCACGTGCTCAAGTTCGCCTTCGAGACGGCGGCGTCAGTGCAGCCCGCCGACGCGGGGACCCCTGAGCCCAAGGGGGCTGCACCAACCAAGAAGAAACAGTTGTTCACCCAAGACAAGGCAGAGACCAAGAAAATACCCGTCGACGAGGACGGGTCCACTGACGCCACTTTCACCATATGCGCCAACCTCGAGCCCGAGCAGGAGGAGGCCCTGGTCAAGTTCATGCGTGCAAACAAGAAGGTATTCGCCTGGGAGCCCGATCAGTTGGCAGGGATCCCTAGGGGCGTAATCGAGCATCACCTCCACGTGTGCCCCAACGTACGCCCCGTGAAGCAGAAAGCGAGGCGGCAGTCCACTGAAAAGCAAGCCTTCATCATCCTGGAGACCCGCAAGCTAGAAGCCGCCGGGGTCATTCGCAAGGTTCGGTATCCGGATTGGTTGGCCAACCCTGTCGTTGTACCAAAGAAGGGAGGGAAGGAGCGCATGTGTGTCGACTTCACCAACCTCAACAAGGCATGCCCGCAAGATCCGTTCCCGCTCCCTGGCATCGACCAGATCGTTGATTCCACCGCTGAGTGTGACCTGTTATGCTTCTTGGATGCCTTCTCCGGGTATCACCAGATCAAGATGGCGGTAGAAGACATGGAAAAGACGGCTTTCCTAACCCCGTCTAGGGTGTACTGCTACACGTGCATGCCGTTCGGGCTGCGCAACGCAGGGGCGACCTTCCAGCGGCTGATGCACATCACCTTGGGTCCGCAGCTCGGGAAGAATGTTGAGGCTTACGTCGATAACATTGTGGTGAAGCCATCTTTCTGGAAAAGGCCCAGAGCCTGTGAAGAAGGCGAATGCCTGTGAAGCCATCTTTCTGGAAAAGGCCCAGAGCCTGTGAAGAAGGCGAATGCCTGTGAAGCTATCTTTCTGGAAAAGGCCCAGAGCATGTGAAGAAGGCGTATGCCTGTGAAGCTATCTTTCCGAAAAGGCCCAGAGCTCGTGAAGAAGGCGAATGCCCGTGAAGCTATCCTTGGGAAAAGGCCCAGAGCACGTGAAGAGGGCCAATGCCCGTGAAGCTATCCTTGGGAAAAGGCCCAGAGCTCGTGAAGAGGGCCAATGCCCGTGAAGCTTGCTCCCCAAGAAAGGCCCGAGCTGTGAAGAAGGCCAACGCCTGTGAAGCTCGCCGCCCGTGACACTCTCACGTAATAATGAGTTGGGGTTGTACACGCCCTGAGTCTCGAGCGGCGGCCTCAGCCCCTGGGCTCCCTCCCACGCCCAATGGCAGCACTTAGCTCCGCTTTGGTGAGAAGACGTCGAAGACTAGATTAGGTGCCGGACGCGGCTTTTTCATTTGCTTTCCGCAGTTGTCTTGTTCAATCTCATTCGAAGTTTTATCGAAGCTGTTGTCATTTTGATTTGTGGCTCTTCGACCTTTCGCCCTCCTACCTCGATTTCTCTCACGCAAGGTCTCGCGACGGGGGCAGCTTGAGCGCCCCCGCGAGTGTTTCTCTGCCCTTATCGTCCGAGGTTTTCCCTACCCGGGTCCACTACAGGAGCACCCCTCCAGTCCATGCCCCATGGGCACCGTGACACGAACATAGGACCTGGGTCAGTCGCCTCCACCGCTGAGGCCGGGAGCTACCTCTCCAGACTAACCTTCGCGGGACATGAACCATTCGGTGAGGCCTCGACCTTGGGAAGCGAGGGCCACGACGGGCGCCCCCGAGCTAATTAATTTCTACGCACGGGCGTGTAGCACAAAGGCAATAATACTGAGATAGCAGAAACAGTACGATAATTAACAACAATAGTCCAAGCACGCCCACGCGGGGCCCTACCCTACTGTCTTTTTTTGCGCAGGAAAAGGAAAAAGAACAAAACAGGCGTGGCTTGCCTGACACCAACTCGCGGGAGAGACTCGGACTGCCTCCGGAGCTCAGGCGGACTCTCTCTCGCGCTTCACCGAGGCGAGACGGCGGGTGGACCCGCTAACTCCATCCAGGCGAGCGCGGTGGCACGGAGGCTGGTCGCGGCCACCGCTGGAGGAGCTGCTGCCCGAAGAAGAGTCGTCAAAGCTTGACGAGCCCCGAGCGTCGCCAACCACGCGCTACCGTCGTCTTCATCGTCGCTGGGTTGGACCCATGCCGCGTCGTCGTTTCGTGGCAGCACCTAGCGCGCGACTATCTTCCCTAACACCTCACGTAGAGGGTGGCATCGCCGTCGAACTTAAAGTGTAGGGTGCACCACTGCTCAGACCCGCAGCTGCTGGCAAACGCTTGCCACCGCGGGTCAGTGCCGAGCTCCCGCGGCAGAGACCTCCAAGCCTCAGAGGCCCGGCTGCAGCAACCATCCGCTGAAGCGAGAGGCCGCCCAGGGCACCAGCCGGAAGCTCGCCTAGGAGGAAGCGAGGAAGCTGGAGCCGGGTGCCGGTCGGCTCCATTGACCACACAACGAACTCCAGCAGCACATCTGCCCAGTGGAAGTGCGGCCTAGGGGTCAGCATGGCCGTGGCGCCCCCACCCCCCGCAGCTGCCTGCCGCCGCCACAGGCAGAGATCACCTCCACGATCATGAGGAGCCACCACGGGTGCCACAGGGTGTATGCGACGGCCTCGATCAAGGCCAGGGGGAGAGTCAGGCCCACTGGCGAGCCTTCCCTTCCCATGCCGAGAACCTCTTCGGCGGAGCCATGGAGAAGAAGAAGAAGAAGCAAGAGGAGATGGACCAGAGGAGCGCGCACCCTTCCGTACATAAAGCCAGAGGAGGCCAACCGCCGACCTCCACGATCGCAGGTAATCATGACCCGCTTTGCATGCAGGGACTTGTCTATTCGTGCAGACGCCGAGGCGTCATGGGGGAGCAGGGCCGCCCACGTCCAATCAACCGCCACACGACGCCCAAGGCCGCAGGCTGTTAGGGCCCGTGGTGCTTCGCACTTGCTCCTTCGCCTCTCTGCTCGGCCAAGCCCGGGCGCGCCTTGGGCCCGGGGGCTACTGTCCGCGTTCTAGGAACGGGGGTCCCCAGACTTGCCTGCCTGCGGCCCGCGGCGTGGCTCAAAGGGGGGCCCATCACGGCCCATCTTCGCCAACACAAGCTCAAGACCCTCGCGAGGGGCCAAGCCTCGTGGGGCGGACGACAGGGAGCTTCCTCAGGCGCGGCCTCATCAGGTTGGCTCGCGAGGAGGCGGAGAGATCAAGGCGGGGTACCTCACGAGGTGCCCATGATGCAAGCCATGACGACCAAGGGCGCCCAAAGGGCGACAGCTCACAAGAGTGTCCTCCTTTCCTCTTTGGTGCAAAGGAGCAAGCGCAGCGAGAGCATCAAGCAAAGGCGCCCACTTTGGTGCAACAAGACCAAGACCAGCCCAACGGCAGAAGTCATTGTGGAGCCCAAGCCAAGGCCACTCACCAGAGCCTTTGACAAAGCGAGGACCAACTTTAGTCAGGATAAGTGTACCAGATGTTCCCCTTCAAAATGGCCAATTGTTGGCGCCCTTCCCGCTCAATATTTGGGAAGAGGCCCAGGGCCTCTGCCTATATAAGTAGAGCTAGCTACCATAGTAGAGGCATCTTGATCTGGATCGGATCAGTAGCTGGATCCCAAAGAGAGAGAGAGAGAGAGAGAGAGAGATAGAAGGCGACTGAACTCCTCCAAGCAGTTCATCGCCCCGGCCAAGAACAGACCTTCGCGAGGCTGTTCTTCCTTGTATTGTTCATCACCATCAGCCCAAGAGGCAATCCACCACACCAAACTAGATTAGGGTATTACACCACAACGATGGCCCGAACTAGTATAAACCTTGTGTCTCTTGTGTTGTTCCTTTCATAGCTTAGATCTTAGCGAGGCGGCGGGGTACAGGTAGGTAGAGGGCGAATCTCCACGTGCACCCCAGTGTTCGAACCTCAAGGGTCTGCCGAAACCCAAAATCCGACAACCGTAACCCACCACGACTACAACGTCCTCAAGATGCCAGGAAGTGGCGGGGTCATCACGGTGCCCTGCGAAGAGAAAGACGCGGTGTGCTCCCTGGTGCGAGCCTTTCAGGACGCATCGCTGGAATACCCGGATCGCGGAAGCAGGAGGCTTCCCGAGACCGCCCCCAAGAAGAAGAAGACATCGTTCGACCCGGTCCCTCAGGAGGCAGGCCACTCAGGGTCCGCGCCTGCTCAGGGGGAACCTCCTTCTATCGCATAGGAAAGCGCGCCCGGCGCCCTCCTCAGGCAGGGCTCGGGGGCTCCCGCCTAGAGGGCCACCGACCTTGCTAAGGTCACGAGGAAGGCACTTGGGCACCACTTGGAGGCGTGTTTCGAAGCACGTTTCCCTCAAGAAGGAGCAAGGCAAGGAGGACCAAACCCTCAGGAGTTCGTCAACAAGGTCATTCAGGAGCTGCAGGAGTCAAGAGTGATGAGTGGCAGCTACCGCTTACCTGCCGTAGCTCCCCATCCAGGCGAGGATGGTGGGCTGCGCGTCTGCATCGACATACCAGGGCTCAACCCAGCCGCCTCTCAGGAGCGCCTCTGGCCCTCTCGCGTGGGGTGCTGCGAAGGTCCACCCCACAGCTACGTTCGCATGCCTTACGGTTTGCCGAACGCGGCTGCCATGCGCCAGCGCCTCATGAGGAACATCCTAGAGGCTCAAGAGGCCAGGCATTCCGCAGCCCTGGTAGAGATGGAGATGGTCCACGAGGAGCCACCAGCGCCTCCAGAGCCTCTCCGAGGCCCCTGAGCCTGGGGGCTCGTGAGGATCGGCTCCCGCAGCCCACCGAGTCTGCCGCACCAACACCCTTTTGCCTTCAACGCTATCAGGTGACATCTTTCAAGTTTCATTTCCAGCTGGGAGCGCCCCCAGGGCTGCATTATTCCCAGGCCGCGTGGGTCCGTCCCTCCGGCGTGTATCCCTTTCACTTCACCTAGCTTATCTTGTTGGGGGTGCCCCTCGGGCTGCATCATCCCCAGGTCGCTCGGGTCCGACCCGGCGATGTTCGTCTTCTTTGCGCTTATCTAAATGGACTTGCTCCTTCGTGATTAACATGCTTGACCTAGTTGCCCGCTCAACTGATACCAACTGCTGGAGCTGCTCCCTAACGGCACGACGCTATGCGCATGGGTCCGTCCCTACAACGCCGACAAACCTGAATGGCTGAGCTCGCGGCGGTAGCGCTGCAAGATAGCGCCACCTCGCAAGCCTTGCGTTTCGTCACCCCTCCGGGGCAACTAACGGTAGACTGTCGGTCGTCACAGCGAACTTTCATTCTTTCTGTGATGAGCCTGCATGATCTCTTCAAGGAGCAGCGTCAGGCGAGGCCCCCACGGTGTCTCCTTCACTCTCATCCGCGCGAACCGCTTGCACATTAAAGGGGGGGTGCCTGAGCATCGCGACTCAGGGCTCCTACTGACTCTCCAGCCCTCACCCTCTGGCCTTGTCCACGGCATCGCGACCTGGCATACCAGCGACGGCTGAGACTCGCTTGAGGGCCGGTACCCGAGGACGTAGAGCAGAAAGGGGAGCAAGGGCGAGAGGGAAGGGACACGCGAGGACCTCGCCAAGCGACCCCTCGCCGACCGATGCACGGACCCGGCAGCACACCAGGAAGCGACTCCTGATTCTCGAGATAAGTCACCCCCCGGAAGCACTAACTAACACGGCACCGTCCCCTCACCCAACGCAATCCCGTGTTAGCAAGGTCGCTCTCCTTTCTCACCAAACGATGGCTGCTTGAGCGCTAAGGGGGACCTCCTGAGCATCGCGACTCAGGGGCTCTTACCGGACCTCGGGCCGCTCACCTCCTGGCCTTGACCACGGCATCACGACCTGGCATACCAGCGACGGCTGAAGCTTGCCTTGGCACTGGGACCTGTCGGCGCAGAGCGTCAAGCCCTCGCGAGGTTCGAAAGGGAGAACTGAGCTAAGACGGAATGTGCAACTCGCGCTGCTTCGCGAGAAGGATTATTTTAACAAACAGGACCACATGCACCTTACAAGCCCCCACGGCGCGTGCTTTTGATTCCTCGCAGGGAACAGATCCTAAAGAACGCTAACTACACGCGCCCCTGCAAAAGACGCCATCATCAACAGTGGGCCGTCGGGCACCGGCGCCAACCCCATCCAGATCAGAGGCGGCGACGGCCTGCCGAGCCCGCCCTGCTCCAAGAGCGGCGCAGGCTCGGGGGCTCGTAGCTGTCGTCGCTCGTCTCCGAAGTCGCGAAGAGCTCGGCGGAGTCGCTGGATCCTCCGACGCCTCCACCGCCTGAGGAGCTGCCAAGGGAGCGGTCGGCGAGCCTAGCCCTCGCCGCAGCGGGGCCTCGATCACCTCTCCCGGGGCAGCACTCCAGCCGGCGCCCCTCGGCATCGAAGACCTTGAAGAGCATGACCGAAGCGCCGTCGTACTCCAGGTGGATCGTGAGGGCGCCCCTTGTCCTGCAGACCCGGGCGATCTCGCCCCAGCCTCGAGTCATGAAGACCTCGCCCGGGGCAACGACCGCAACCTCTGCCCCGGTCGCAAGGGTGCCACAGTCGACGTGCTGCAACCAGAGCTCCAGGGATCCTCCCCGCGGAATCACGGAGGCGAAGAAGGGAGGAAGGTGGATCCAAGACCGAGGAGGCACGGCGGCGTGGAGCATGAACTCTCGGGAGGAGCCCTCGGCGTGGACTCCAGGGGGAATGACACGCACCTTCGTGACCCGCCGGTGCCGACGGCGGCGTCGCCCGAGGCGTTCGGCATCAACCCCTTTAGAGCCCTCGATCTGGGCGTACAAGGGAAGCGGGAACCCCGGTGGTGGCCGCTCGCACCCGGGCCTCGACACCACCTGGTGGGCACCCTCATTCCGATGGTAGAGGGCTAGCCGTTTCTTCGGCGGGAGCAGGTCAGGACCCTCTCGGGGAGCCTTTCCTTTCTCTGCCGCGGAGAACCGGCGGATCGGAGCCATTGCAGCAAGACGGAGCAAGGACCGGGAAGAAGGAGGAGCAAGAAGAAACGGACCAGAGGAGCGCTCATCATTACGTACTTAAAGCCAGAGGAGGCCAACCGCCGACCTCTACGATCGCAGGTAATCATGACTCGCTTTGCATGCAGGGACTTGTCAATTCGTGCAGTTGTCGAGGCGTCATGGGGAAGTGGAGACACCCACGTTCAATCAACCGCCACGCAGCGCCCAAGGCCGCAGGCTGTTAGGGCCCGCGGCGCTTCGGACTTGCCCTTTCGCTTCTCTGCTCGGCCAAGCCCGGGCGCGCCTTGGGCCCGGGGGCTACTGTCGGTGTTCTAGGAACGGGGTCCCAGACTTGCTGCGGCGGCGTGGCTCAAAGGGGGCCCATCACGCCCATCTTCATCAACACAAGCTCAAGACCTCGCGAGGGGCCAGCCTCATGGGCTTAACGACAGGGAGCTTCTCGTGCACGGCCTCATCAGGCTGGCTCGCGAGGAGGCGGAGAGATCAAGCGGGGTACCTCACGAGGTGCCCATGACACAAGCCATGACGACCAAGGGCGCCAGGCGGGCGCCAGCCCGCGCAGTGTCCTCCTTTCCTCTTTGGTGCAAAGGGAGCAAGCGCAGGCGAGAGCATCAAGCAAAGACGTCCATTTTGGTGCAACAAGACAAAGACCAGCCCAACGGCAGGAAGGAAGTCATTGTGGAGCCCAAGCCGGCGTCACCACCAGAGCCTTTGACAAGCGAGGACCAACTTTAGTCAGGATAAGTGTACCAGATGTTGCCCTTCAAAATGGCCAATTGTTGGCAGCCTTCCCGCTCAATATTTGGGAAGAGGCCCAGGGCCTCTGTCTATAAATAGGACTAGCCACGCACAGAGCTAGGGGGATCGGGATCGAGATCGGGCATCTCACACAGAGAGAGAGAGAGAAAGAGAGGAAGCAACTGAACTCCTCCAAGCAGTTCATCGCCCGGCCAAGATCAGACCCTCACAAGGCTGTTCTTCCTTGTATTGTTCATCACCATCGGCCCAAGAGGCAATCCACCACACCACAAACTAGAGTAGGGTATTACACCACAATGGTGGCCCGAACTAGTATGAACCTTGTGTCTCTTGTGTTGATCCTTTCGTAGTTTAGATCCTAGCGAGGCGGCGGGGTGGAGGTAGGTAGAGGGCGAGATCTCTGCGTGCACCCCAGTGTTCGAACCTCAAGGGTCTGCTGGAACCCGAAATCCGACAACTATGGTGCAGCAACATGGGCATCAAGCTCGATTACGTTTCTGTCTATCATCCACAAACTAACGGTCAAGTCGAACGAGCAAACGGTCTTATCATGAGCGGCTTCAAACCCAGATTAGTGTGGTCCTTAAAGGAATCTAACACACACTGGGTAGAGGAGCTCGACTCCGTACTCTGGGGGCTGCGGACCACGCCAAATCGCACTACCGGATACGCGCCGTTCTTTATGGTGTACGGCGTAAAGGCGGTTCTGCCCTGCGACATAATTCATGACTCACCTCGAGTGCACATGTATGAAGAGAGAGGCCGAGATCGATCAGCAGGACAGTTTGGACGCCTTCGAGGAGGAGCTGACGTGGCAAAAGCTTGTTCCGCATTCTACCAGCAACAGGCTAGAAGATACCAAAGCAGAGAAGTACAGGCCAAAACCTATAACGTTGGCGAACTCGTTCTACGCCTATCGGATAAGAAAAATGACAAGCTCAAGCCCAAATGGGAGGGTCCCTTCATTATTTACCAGGTCTTAAAGGTGGAGCGTACCGACTGCGGGATGCATCGGACAACTGCCTTGAGCCAAACCCATGGAACGCAGCTAGACTCTGACGATTCTATGCCTAGTGCTGGACTCCGTGTTCGTCTCCTTACCTCTGTCAAATTTTTATACATTCGTTATCTGTCTTTTCTTTCTTTCTTTCTTCCCCTTTTCTTTCGAGGCCTTGAAGGGATAAATGCTGTTTTGACTACACAATCTTGATGCGCCAGCCGCGCTCATTATACCTGGGGGCTTCCTGTACAGAAGCTTAAATATTTTATGGGCTTCATGCCTCGCACATGTGTAATTCTTCCACATGTACCTTTTTTCGCCATTATATGCATCGATATGACTTAAGTTTTGGCCAAGCTGGGTTGCCTGGCTCTTGTATTTATGCCCTACGTTGCCGTTAATTCGGCTAGGGCATAAGGGGAGCACCTCTTGCGATTGTTACTGCCGGGTCAGCCGGATGTGTACCTCAGACTGGGTGAAGCTGAAAGCTAGCGTTCTTAACGGAATATTCGGTCGATGAATAACAGATGACTTCTTATTTTTTCCACTTGCCCCAAGATGTTTTTCCTGCGTCTCTTCTCACAGTTCGGACATGCACATTAGGGCATGCGTACCCAGGGAAAGGAACCCTTAACGGAACTATTCTCCTTGGAAGATGTTTCTTACTACCCATGTAATATAACATAACTAGTTGGGTACTTGTCTGTTCAAGCACTTATGACCCCTACGCCTGGTTTCCACGCATACCTTGGTTTTTACATAACTGAGCTGGTATTCGGATACACTCCGGACTATCGGGTCTAGAGGTTGAAGCGAAAAGGTCCATCATGACAAATGATTTACAATCCGGCTAGAGACATTCTACATGTCATTAAAATTACATAGTCACTTAGACTGACTAAATTCTTCTTATATGCCATCCAACAGGCTGTCTAGCCTACAATCCTGTTGGGAATACTTGGCGGCTAACTCTACTTGGTGATACACCAAACTGACAGGGATTTCTTTCCCATCGGGCCCCACAGGTCCGACCTCGGCCATGTAGTTTGGGTCAGCCTTGGTATACCGCGTCTTCACCATGGCCCAGGCTTCCCTGGCACCTTGACGGCAGGCCGATACCTTCCATAATCAGAAGCGCCGTGCTCCCTTGAGCTTCTTTGCAAGTCCTCCAAGGCCTTCGGGCAGGGAGAAGGATGGCCACAAGGCCTGGGAAATACCTTGCTTCACCTGCCGAACTTGTTCGTGCAGTTGTGAGAGCTCTGGTAGAAGATCACCCGCAGACCCAGGCATCTCGTTCGCGGGACGACCTGTCAGCATACCTGCAGACATAACTCTGTTAGCTGGCTTCTTCGCCGAACTCTTTTTGAAGTTCGTTCAAGCACTTACTGAAAATGCCGCGTCGAAGCCGTTTGTTCTCCTTCACGGAGTCTGACAGCTGGGCGCGAACATCCTTTAGTTCCACGGTCAGCTGGGTATTGGCATCTTGGAGATAGTTTTTCTCCTGCCTAACCTTTGCAAGCACGCGCTCGCCAGCCTTTACTCGTCGTATGACATGTTGCTCATCCGGATTCACTCCAGCGTCATCTGCAATATTTATTGTCAGAATTGCATGCATGCTGCATCCTATATGGTACCTGTCATTCTTGAAAGCAGGTGTTACCAGAGGGGGCCTTCTCGGACTCCTTCAATGCGGCCACTGCGGCCCGTAGCTGGGCCTTACACTCTTCCAGCTCTTGAGACAATTGGGTATTCTTCTCGGTAAGAACCTGCACAGATAATGATCCTTAAATCAGTTGTGCCAACTGTTCAAGTCTCAGGGGCTACTAATATATATAATCATCAAATTTTCTTACCCGTATATCCTTTACATACTGGTCCGTGGCTCTGGCAAGAACATTTTGAGCAGCACGGAAGTACGCGTCTCCTGAATTGAAGGCATCAAACGCCTCTTGGGAGAAACAAGCGTCACGGAGTACGGCCCGGCGGCGCCTGTGATTCATGGCGCTCTCCACTTGGAATTTTTAGCGGAGATTTTATCCGCATCCTCTATAGGAGGAACGTCCGACGCGTGCCCCGCCTCCGTGTCCGGCCCTGGAGCCCAACTAGTCGAGGCGTGATCAGCAACTTCTCCGGATATAGTCCGGCGAGTATTTTTCCTTCTGGGAAACATGGGTGTTATTATGTTTTCAAAGACAAACCCATGGAGCAAGGTTTTATATCATACCTCTGCGCCGGCGTCTCAGTCCGAACCGCTTTTCTTTTCAGCCTACCCGCCTCGTACCCTTTGTCGGCAACTCGCCACGGCTCGGCATGGCGTCTGGAGGACCTTCCCCAGAAGACACCGTGCAGATCTGTAGGTAAGGTGCACCGAAAGGATACTTCTCAAAGGTTGGGCCCCTGGTCTCACTTACCTGCGAGGCAGGGAGTAGCCCCGGATAGTCGGCTGTAATAGCCACCATGGCCTCATCACGGCTTAATTGATAAAATATCCTATCGATTAGCTCCACGAATATGTCCGGATCCTCTTGAAGGCCGGGGTCGAGGGACCGTTCAGGTTCCTCTGGTTGTGGAGGTGGGCTATTTATCTCCCTTACTGCCTTACGCAGCTCCTGCGGTGAACGGGCAAAATAAGACATTTATTGTGGAAATGCGGAAGGGAAGGGCATGAAAAGTGGCAGCTTACCCAGCTCGGAGGATTGTACATGGAGAATCCGTCCCGCGGTTTGATGCGGAGGAACTCCTCTTCCTCTCCCTTGTACAGACCGGACAGAATTTTTGCCAGAGCGGCAACGGAGTCCGGCCCCTTACGGCCGCAGCGGGTGGCATTGTCTTCCCCGATAAAGTCCCACATTGGGCGGCCTCGGTATTGAAGCGGGTGCACCGCTCGCATAATGCATATTGACATAACTTCGGTTTTAGTCAGTCCTGATAGAGCCAGCACCTTTATCCGGCTCATCAGGTAAGAAACGTCCCTATCATCTTCCTCCCGAGGGCTCCTTGGTCGCCAACTTAGGCGTTTCTTTAGAGGAACATTATTAAACTCAGGAAGGCCAATCTGAATAGGATCCAGAAGAGGGACGTCCTCTATATAGAACCACTCTGAAGGCCAGTCTTCGGATGCCTTCTTCGGGGTGCTGGACAGGTATCCGGTCCCGGCGATGCGCCATATTTCGGCTCCGCCCACTTGAAACAGTGACCCCTCCTGTGTACGGGGTACGAGGCAGAATAGCCTCTTCCATAGCTCAAAGTGAGCTTCGCAGCCCAGAAACAGTTCACAAAGAGCGACATAGCCAGCAACGTGCAATATGGAGGCAGGAGTGAAATTATGCAGCTGGAGGCCGTAGAACTCCAGGAGCCCACGGAGGAACGGGTGAATTGGAAATCCTAGTCCCCTTAATAAATAAGGAACAAGGCATACCCGTTCCGCTTTGGAGGGATTGGGGAAGCTCTCTGCTTGTTCTCCGCCATTATAGGTGGCAAGCCCGGCTCGAACAGGGACCATATACGCTGGGGGGGGAGAAATCCCTGGGTCTGTAGCCTCACTAGTTGGCTATGCAGGACGAACACTTCTTCCAATCACCGGGCTTAGGGCTACGGGGGCGAGAGGAGGAGCTGCGGCGACTGGCCATGTTGGAATGGATTTTTTCCAGGCGTGCTCCGATGGATACTCGCTGTGGGAGGATGGTATGATACGGATCTGTGAATCCCCGTCCCTTTAATAGGCGATTTGCCTACATGACTAGGGTGGCAATTGTAAATGTTCGGCTTCTCAGATTCGCCGACGCGTGGAGGATCTCCATTATTAGGCACAGAAGCCAAGGAGTGCAACATTTATGGGAAGCCGAACGCTATTCAAACAAGTATTCAGAATTTGGAGAAGAACCCGCCTTGCAATGCCGAAGACAATCTGAGCGCCGGACTCATCGTCATTGCAGCCTGGTTCGGGGGCTACTGAGGGAGTCCTGGATTAGGGGGTATCCGGACAGCCGGACTATATCCTTTGGCCAGACTGTTGGACTATGATGATACAAGATTGAAGACTTCGTCTCGTGTCCGGATGGGACTCTCTTGGCGTGGAAGGCAAGCTTGGCCATACGGATATGTAGATCTCCTTCTGTTGTAACCGACTCTGTGTAACCCTAGCCCCCTCCGGTGTCTATATAAACCGGAGGGTTTAGTCCGTAGGACGACAACAATCATACCATCACTACTACAAAAAGGGCTATAGATGGAATGGCTACTAATGGCGCACCTGTGATGTGGTGCGCCATTACTATATTCTAATGGTGCACCATGTCTCGGTGCGCCATTAGTAATATATTACTAATGGCGCACCTGGTTTGTGGTGCGCCATTAGTAGTTTTGAAAAAAAACATAAAAAAAATTTGTTACTAATGGCGCACCGATGCATAGTGCGCCATTACTAATTGACATAGTAATGGCGCACCACATCCGTCGTGCGCCATTAGTAGTTTTGAAAAAAAAAGTAAAAAATAAATAAAAAATTTTTGTTACTAATGGCGCACCATGTCTCGGTGCGCCATTACTAGTTTTAATTAGTAATGGCGCACTTTCCACTGGTGCGCCATTACTAAGTTTTTTTCAAAAAAAAATCAAAAAATATATCAAATTTTTTTATTTTTTTTTCAAAACTAGTAATGGCGCACCGTGGGAGTGGTAATGGCGCACCAACCCACGGTGCGCCATTAGTAACTTGGCCACCACTTCCACAGAATGCACCCCCCCCCCCGTCGATCGCCTTTTCAGTTAAAAAAAATAAAAGAAAATGATGAAAATGTCAACAAAATTAAAGAAAATAAGTTTCCCATGTGATATGTGGTCTAGTTGTTGGGAAAATTTGCAAATATGAATTTCTACTTCATTTGCAAAATCTGTCGAGAATTTGTAAAAATGGGCATAACTTTTGCATACTAACTCGAATGAAAAAGTTTTTTATATGAAAAATCATCTACTCGAAAAGTTACATCCGAATTTAACTGGGGGTACCCCGTTAAACATTTTCAAAATCCTCAAAAACCTAACAGAAAAAAAGATACGGGGCTTTTAAGATCTGGAGAGGCAAAAAAATTCAAACTCACTAATGGCGCACCTGCCCATGGTGCGCCATTAGTATCTTCCTGCCTTCAAAATTTAAAATAAGTCAAAAAAATAAAAAAAAAGTTACTAATGGCGCACCTGCCCATGGTGCGCCATTAGTATCTTCCCACCTTCAAAATTGAAAATAAGTCAAGAAAATAAAAAAAAAGTTACTAATGGCGCACCGGCCCATGGTGCGCCATTAGTATCTTCCCGCCTTCAAAATTCAAAATAAGTCAAAAAAATATAAAAAAAGTTACTAATGGCGCACCTGCCCACGGTGCGCCATTACTATGTCGTATATATGGCTGGGCGCACCTCCTCCACTCCACCTCTCCTCCACTCCATCTCCTCCTCTCCTCTCCTCCACTCCATCTCCTCCTCTCCTCTCCTCCACTCCTTCTCCTCCTCTCCGCGACCTCCTTCTCCTCTCCGCGACCTCCTCCTCCTCTCCGCGACCTCCTCCTCCTCTCCGCGACCTCCTCCTCTCCAGGAACCTCCTCCTCCTCCTCTCCTCCCCTCCCCTCCCCTCACGGTTTCTCCTCCCTCCACTCCGGTGAGCTCCTCCTCCTCCCTCCTCTCCTCCCATTCCTCATGGTTTCTCCTTCCTCCTCTCCGATGCTTGGTGAACTCCTCTCTGGCGACCTCCTCCTCCTCTCCGCGATGTAGGCGGCGCCTCTCGGCGACCTCCTCCTCCTCTCCGCGAACTCCTCTCCGCAAAAGAACACGGCAAAAGAACGTACAAGATCCAAAAACAGGAACAAAATTTGAAATAATATCGTGCCAAAAACGAGCAAAAAAACTAGCAAAAAATGGGCAAAAAATCACGATCCAGATCCAAATTCAAAATTCAAAATAGCAATGGCGCACGGTGGGGGTTAGACGGTGCGCCACTACTATTTTCTCGCCTTCAAAATTCAAAAATACTAATGGCACCGTGGCCTATATTAATGGCGCACGGTGGCCTATACTAATGGCGCACCGATGGTTTATACTAATGGCGCACCGGTGGTGCGCCATTAGTATACCAGATACTAATGGCGCATCAGTGGTGCGCCATTAGTAAAAATTACTAATGGCGTGCTAGTAATGGCGCACCAGTGATGCGCCATTAGTAGGCAAAACTGGTGCGCCATTAGTAGGCCTTTTCCTAGTAGTGCATAGGCTAGCTTCTAGGGTTTAGCCTCTACGATCTCGTGGTAGATCAACTCTTGTAATACTCATATTCATCAAGATCAATCAAGCAGGAAGTAGGGTATTACCTCCATAGAGAGGGCCCAAACCTGGGTAAACATCGTGTCCCTTGCCACCTATTACCATCCACCTTAGACGCACAGTTCGGGACCCCCTACTCGAGATCCGCCGGTTTTGACACCGACACCGGCCTCTCTGGAGGCTGCCTGCAAGGAGTCGGCCCGTCTTGGTGCCTCCTTCTGGAGCTTAGCCGCCTTCTGGCAGCCGGCCGGTTGGGCCAGCCGGCCATCAGAAGGCGGTGCTTCATGATGATGTCCTAAGGGGCGCAGCCGGCCCCGATGTCTTGAAAGGTTCAGGGACTCGGGTTAGGCTACCCGTGGCCCATTACTCCGACACCTATGGACTAATGTTTTCCTTGAGTTATATTTGACGGGGTTGTCCATAGGCAATGCTTGAAGACCATATGTTGGCTTTAAGGTTGAAATAAGGAGATTACGTGTTGACTGATACGTCTCCAACGTATCTATAATTTTTGATTGTTCCTTGCTATTATATATTCTGTTTTGGATGTTTAATGGTCTTTATTATACACTTCTATTTTATTTTTGGGACTAACCTATTAATCCAAGTCCCAGTGCAAATTGTTGTTTTTTTGCCTATTCCAGTGTTTCGCAGAAAAGGAATATCAAACGGAGTCCAAACGGAATGAAACATTCGGGAGAGTTATTTTTGGAACAAACGTGACCCAGATGGCTTGGAGTGGACGTCAAGAAATCATCGAGGAGGCCACGAGGCGCGCCCCCACCCTCGTGGGCCCCTAGTGGCTCCACCGACCTACTTCTTCCTCCTATATATACCTATGTACCCCGAAACCATCCAGGAGCACCACGAAACCCTATTTCCACCGCCGCAACGTTCTGTACTCGTGAGATCCCATCTTCGGGCCTTTTCCGGCGCTCCACCGGAGGGGGCACCGATCACGGAGGGCATCTACATGAACACCATAGCCTGTCCGATGATGTGTGAGTAGTTTACCACAGACCTTCGGGTCCATAGTTATTAGCTAGATGGCTTCTTCTCTCTCTTTGGATCTCAATACAAAGTTCTCCTCGATCTTCTTGGAGATATATTCGATGTAACTCTTTTTGCGGTGTGTTTGTCGAGATCCGATGAAGATCAAGATTATCTATGAACAATATTTGAATCTTCTCCGAATTCTTTTATGTATGATTGGTTATCTTTGCAAGTCTCTTCGAATTATCAGTTTGGTTTGGCCTACTAGATTGATCTTTCTTGCAATGGGAGAAGTGCTTAGCTTTGGGTTCAATCTTGCGGTGTCCTTTCCCAGTGACAGTAGGGGCAGCAAGGCACACATTGTATTGGTGCCATCGAGGATAAAAAGATGGGGTTCATATCATAATGCTTGAGTTTATCCATCTACATCATGTCATCTTACCTAATGCATTACTCTATTCTTATGAACTTAATACTCTAGATGCATGCTGGATAGCGGTCGATGTGTGGAGTAATAGTAGTAGATGCAGGCAGGAGTCGGTCTACTTGTCACAGACGTGATGCCTATATACATAATCATGCCTAGATATTCTCATAATTATGCACTTTTCTATCAATTGCTCGACAGTAATTTGTTCACCCACCGTAATACTTATGCTATCTTGAGAGAACCCACTAGTGAAACATATGGCCCCCGGGTCTATTTTCCATCATATTAATCTCCCGTCAACTAGCTATTTCTGTCGCCATTTAATTTGCAATCTTTAATTTTAATATTTATCATAAAAGTACCAAAAATATTATCTTATCATCTCTATGAGATTCACTTTTGCAAGTGGCCGTGAAGGGATTGACAACCCCTTTATCGCGTTGGTTGCAAGGTTCTTATTTGTTTGTGTAGGTACAAGGGACTTGCGTGGGGCCTCCTACTGGATTCTTACCTTGGTTCTCAAAAACTAAGGGAAATACTTACGCTACTTTGCTGCATCACCCTTTCCTCTTCAAGGGAAAACCAACGCATGCTCAAGAGGTAGCAAGAAGGATTTCTGGCGCCGTTGCCGGGGAGTCTACGCACAAGTCAAGACATACCAAGTACCCATCACAAACTCTTGTCCCTCGCATTACAATATTTGCCATTTGCCTCTCGTTTTCCTCTCCCCCACTTCACCCTTGCCGTTTTATTCGCCCTCTTTTCCCGTTCGCCTCTTTTTCGCTTGCTTCTTGTTTGCTTGTGTGTTGTATTGCTTGCTTGTCACGATGGCTCAAGATAGTACTAAATTGTGTGACTTTGCCAATACAAACAACAATGATTTTCTTAGCACTCCGATTGCTCCTCTTACCGATGTTGAATCTTGTGAAATTAATGCTGCTTTGCTGAATCTTGTCATGAAAGATCAATTCGCTGGCCTTCCTAGTGAAGATGCCGCTACCCATCTAAATAGCTTTGTTGATTTGTGTGATATGCAAAAGAAGAAAGATGTGGACAATGATATTGTTAAACTGAAGCTATTTCTGTTTTTGCTTAAAGACCATGCTAAAACTTGGTTTTCGTCTTTGCCTAAAAATAGTATTGATTCTTGGAATAAGTGCAATGATGCTTTTATCTCTAAGTATTTTCCTCCCGCTAAGATCATCTCTCTTAGAAATGATATTATGAATTTTAAGAAACTTGATCATGAACATGTTTCACAAGCTTGGGAGAGGATGAAATTAATGATACGTAATTGCCCTACACATGGTTTGAACTTATGGATGATTATACAATTTTTTTATGCCGGATTGAATTTTGCTTCTAGAAATCTTTTAGATTCGGCCGCGGGAGGCACTTTTATGGAAATCACCTTAGGAGAAGCTACTAAACGCCTAGATAATATTATGGTTAATTATTCTCAATGGCACACTGAAAGATCTACTAGTAAAAAGGTGCATGCAATTGAAGAGATTAATGTCTTGAGTGGAAAGATGGATGAACTTATGAAATTGTTTTCTAATAAGAGTGTTTCTTCTGATCCCAATGATATGCCTTTGTCTACTTTGATCGAGAATAATAATGAATCTATGGATGTGAATTTTGTTGGTAGGAACAATTTTGGTAACAACGCTTATAAAGGAAATTTTAATCCTAGGTCGTATCCTAGTAATTCCTCTAATAATTATGGTAATTTCTACAACAACTCTTATGGAAATTTTAATAATATGCCCTCTGATTTTGAGACTAGTGTTAAAGAATTTATGATTTCTCAAAAGAATTTCAATGCTTTGCTTGAAGAAAAATTACCCAAGATTGATGAGTTGGCTAGGAACGTGGATAGAATTTCTCTTGATGTTGATTCTTTGAAACTTATAACTATTCCACCTGAGCATGATATCAATGAGTCTCTCAAAGCTATGAGAATTTCCATTGATGAGTGCAAAGAAAGAACCGCTAGGATGCGTGCTAAAAAAGATTGCTTTGTGAAAGTGTGTTCTTCTAGTTTTCATGATAATAAAGATGAAGATCTAAAAGTTATTGATGTGTCCCCTATTAAATCTTTGTTTTGCAATATGAATCTTGATAATGATGGGACTGGAGATGAGTCAACTTTAGTTAAAAGGCGTCCCAATAATTCGGAGTTTTTAGATCTTGATGCAAAATTTGGTAAATGTGGGATTGAAGAGGTCAAAACTTTAGATAGAAATGAACCCACTATTTTGGATTTCAAGGAATTTAATTATGATAATTGTTCTTTAATAGATTGTATTTCCTTGTTAAAATCCGTGCTAAATTCTCCGCATGCTTATAGCTAAAATAAGGCTTTACTAAACATATCGTTGATGCTTTAATGCAATCTTATGAAGAAAAGCTTGAGTTGGAAGTTTCTATCCCTAGAAAACTTTATGATGAGTGGGAACCTACTATTAAAATTAAAATTAAAGATCATGAATGCTATGCTTTGTGTGATTTGGGTGCTAGTGTTTCCATGATCCCAAAAACTTTGTGTGATTTGCTAGGTTTCCGTGAATTTGATGACCGTTCTTTAAACTTGCACCTTGCGGATTCCACCGTTAAGAAACCTATGGGAAGAATTAATGATGTTCTTATTGTTGCAAATAGGAACTATGTGCCCGTAGATTTCATTGTCCTTGATATAGATTGCAATCCTTCATGTCCTATTATTCTTGGTAGACCTTTCCTTAGAACGATTGGTGGAATTATTGATATGAAAGAAGGGAATATTAGATTCTAATTTCTGTTAAGGAAAGGCATGGAACACTTTCCTAGAAATAAAATTAAATTACCTTATGAATCTATTATGAGAGCCACTTATGGATTGCATGCCAAAGATGGCAACACCTAGATCTATCCTTGCCTTTATGCCTAGCTAGGGGCGTTAAACGATAGCGCTTGTTGGGAGGCAACCCAATTTTATTTTTGTTTCTTGCTTTTTGGTTCTGTTTAGTAATAAATCTTCCATCTAGCCTCTGTTTAGATGTGGTTTTATGTTTTAATTAGTGTTCGTGCCAAGTAGAACCTTTGGGAAGACTTCGGTGAACTCTTTTTGATCTTGTTATAAAAAACAGAAACTTTAGCGCTCACGAGATTAGCTACAACTTTTTACTGGAGAGTGATATTTAGTTTATTATTTTTTAATATGATTAATAGATAAATTCCTCACGTCTATCAATTTATTTTAGAATTTTTGGAGTTCCAGAAGTATGCGTTTGATACAGATTACTACAGACTGTTTTGTTTTTGACAGATTCTGTTTTGCGTGTGTTGTTTGTTTATTTTGATGAATCTATGGCAAGTAATGGAGTTTATGAACCATAGAGAAGTTGGAATAAAGTAGGTTTAACACCAATATAAATAAAGATGAGTTCATTACAGTACCTTGAAGTGGTGTTTTGTTTTCTTTCGCTAACGGAGCTCACGAGATTTTCTGTTAAGTTTTGTGTTGTGAAGTTTTCAAGTTTTGGGTAAAGATTTGATGGATTATGGAACTAGGAGTGGCAAGATCATAAGCTTGGGGATGCCCAAGGCACCCCAAGGTAAAATCCAAGGACAACCAAAAAGCCTAAGCTTGGGGATGCCCCGGAAGGCATCCCCTCTTTTGTCTTCGTCCATCGGTAACTTTACTTGGAGCTATATTTTTATTCACCACATGATATGTGTTTTTCTTGGAGAGTATTGTATGATTTGAGTCTTTACTTTTATTTTACCACCATCATCCTTTCTGTACACACCTTTTGGGAGAGACACACATTAATCGAAATTTATTAGAATATTCTATGTGCTTCACTTATATCTTTTGAGCTAAACAATTTTGCTCTAGTGCTTCACTTATATCTTTTAGAGCACGGTGGTGGTTTTATTTTATAGAAATCATTGATCTCTCATGCTTCACTTATATTATTTTGAGAGGTCTTTAGAACAGCATGGTAGTTTGCCTTGGCTATAAAATTAGTTATAATATGATAGGCATCCAAGATGGGTATAATAAAAACTTTCTTATAAGTGCACTGAATACTAAGAAAAGTTTGATACTTGATAATTGTTTTGAGATATGAAGATGGTGATATTAGAGTCATGCTAGTTGAGTAGTTGTGAATTTGAGAAGTACTTGTTCTAAAGTTTGTGATTCCCGTAGCATGCACGTATGGTGAACCGTTATGTGATGAAGTCGGAGAATGATTTATTTATTGATTGTCTTCCTTATGAGTGGCGGTCGGGGACGAGCAATGGTATTTTTCTACCAATCTATCCCCCTAGGAGCATGCGCGTAGTACTTTGTTTCGATAACTAATAGATTTTGCCAACAAGTATGTGAGTTCTTTATGACTAATGTTGAGTCCTTGGATCATACGCACTCTCACCCTTCCACCATTGCTAGCCTCTCTAATACCGCGCACTTTTCAACGGTATCATACACCCACCATATACCTTCCTCAAAACAGCCACCATACCTACCTATTATGGCATTTTCATAGCCATTCTGAGATATATTGACATGCAACTTACCACCGTTCCGTTTATTATGACACGCTTCATCATTGTCATATTGCTTTGCATGATCATGTAGTTGACATCATATTTGTGGCAAAGCCACCTTTATAATTTTTCATACATGTTACTCTTGATTCATTGCATATCCCGGTACACCGACGGAGGCATTCACATAGAGTCATATTTGTCCTAAGTATTGAGTTGTAATTTTTGAGTTGTAAGTAAATAAAAGTGTTATGATCATCATTATTAGAGAATTGTCCCAAGTGAGGAAAGGATGATGGAGACTATGATTCCCCCACAAGTTGGGATGAGACTCCGGACGGAAAGAAAAAAGAAAAAAGAAAAAAAAAAGAGGCCATAAAAAAAAGAGAAAAAGGCCCAAATAAAAAAAATGAATGAGAGAAAAAGAGAGAAGGGACAATGTTACTATCCTTTTGCCACACTTGTGCTTCAAAGTAGCACCATGATCTTCATGATAGAGAGTCTCCTATGTTGTCACTTTCATTAACTAGTGGGAATTTTACATTATAGAACTTGGCTTGTATATTCCAATGATGGGCTTCCTCAAAATGCCCTAGGTCTTCGTGAGCAAGCGAGTTGGATTCACACCCAATTAGTTTCTTTTGTTGATCTTTCATACACTTATAGCTCTAGTGCATCTGTTGCATGGCAATCCCTACTCACTCACATCACGCTCATGTATTGTGTAAAGATTGAAAAAGTTTGAGAACATCAAAAGTATGAAACAATTGCTTGGCTTGTCATCGGGTGTCGGTGTCAAAACCAGCGGATCTCGGGTAGGGGGTCCCGAACTGTGCGTCTAGGCGGATGGTAACAGGAGACAAGGGACACGATGTTTATACCCAAGTTCAGGCCCTCTCGATGGAGGTAAAACCCTACTCCTGCTTGATTAATATTGATGATATGGGTAGTACAAGAGTAGATCTACCACGAGATCAGAGAGGCTAAACCCTAGAAGCTAGCCTATGGTATGATTATTGTTGGTCCCACGGACTAAAACCCTCCGGTTTATATAGGCCTTCAAGAGGTTAGGGTTACAGAGTCGGTTACAATGGTAGGAGATCTACATATCTGATCGCCAAGCTTGCCTTCCACGCCAAGGAAAGTCCCATCCGGACACGGACGAAGTCTTCAATCTTGTATCTTCATAGTCCGAGTCCAGCAAAGGCTATAGTACGGCTATCCGGACACCCCTAATCCAGACTCCTCAAGAGTCCCTGAACCAGGCTTCAATGACGACAAGTCCGCGCAAGATATTGTCTTCGGCATTGCAAGGCGGGTTCCTCGAATACTTCATAGAAGATTTTGAACACAAGGATAGTGTCCGGCTCTGCAAAATAAATTCCACATACCACCGTAGAGAGAATAATATTTACACAATTTCAATCTGCTGACCTGTTCCGCAGCATAACATCACGCCACGGCCAAGCCTTTATTCGAATCGTTTTCACTGTCCCACCTCAGCGCATTTAGCGAGGCGGTTTCCTTGGCACGTCTTGTCAAAGCAGAGATCGTGTCCCCTTATTCCGGGATTCTCATCAATATGGGCATGGGTAACCCAACCGCGCCATTGATGGTGGCGCTTGGGAGATAAGCGAGTTTTATCAGGCCGGTGGGGACGCATAGCTTTGTCCGTCCATATAAGGGGATAAGGATCCACTTTTTCACACACGCCTTCTTCCTCCTTTGCTTATCCATTTCACAAGACTCGAGCTCCAGCGCCCAAGTCCGCACATCCCACCTCAACCTTCTCCAACTATGTCCGGAGCGGGAGGCAAGTGGATGGCCTCCTCCGTCACGGAGGGGCACATAAAAAAGCTGTGGAAGGCCGGATATTTGTCCGATGACATCACGCATCGGCTCCCCGACAAGGGGCAGCTCATCCCCACCCCCAGGCCCAATGAGAGGGTGGTGTTCCTCCCCCACTTCCTAGGGTTTCCACTTAACCCATTTGTCCGGGGGCTCATGTTCTACTATGGCCTATATTTCCATGATCTGGCCCCGAATTTCATCCTCAACATCTCGGCGTTCATCGTCGTGTGCGAGGCCTTCCTCTGCATCCAGCCCCACTTTGGCTTGTGACTGAAGACCTTCAATGTCAAGCCGAAGGTAGTGGGCGGCCGCCAAGCGAAGTGCGGAGGTGCCATGGTGGGCAAGATGGCCAACATCCTATGGCTCGAGGGCTCCTTCGTGGAGACCATAAAGGGGTGGCAATCGGGGTGGTTCTACATCACCGAGCCGCGCGACTCTAAATGCGCGGCGGCCCCCGAATTCCGATCTGGCTTTCCTACACGGCTCACCTCATGGAAAGAGACGGGCCTGACGTGGGGTAATTCGGAAGAGCTGACCGAACTCCAAACCTGCGTCCGAAACCTGGTGGACAAGAAGCTCAAGCTTGTCAACGTAGTCCAGGTTATGCTCATCCGCCGGATCCTCCCATGCCAGCAACGGGCCTTCAACTTGTGGGAGTTTGATCCGGCACATCACCAAACCTTGAGCCGGCTCTTCGACACTACGTACGAAGATGCCTGGAAGGTTCTGTTCAAGGGCTCCGAGGCTCCCGCATCCGCTACCGAAGATCGCGGATTCAGCTCGCAGCATCATGCCAGTGAGGTAAGCTATTTTACCCTTTACGGGACTCTTTTTTCATAGTTTGACTCTATGCGGGATCTAAAACTCCCTCACCTTTGACAGGACTAGCTGAAGACGTCCGGACAGGTTCACTGTCCGGCTCCCTTGCCAGAAGACCCAACGGACGCCCGATTGACGGGGCTGCTGGTTCCGGCGCCTCACGTGGTGCCGGAAAAGAAGGCCAAGAAGAAGGCCATGGGAACTCGGAGGAGTTCCCGGCGCCAGGTGTTGTCGGACTCATCTTCCGATGACTCCGAGGCGGACTCCTCCCGCGAAGACGAGGAGGAGGAAAAAGAGGCCTCTCCCCCAGCGGGGGGAGAGAAGAAGAGGAAGGCTGCCCCAACTGGGGAGGCCGGAGGGTCCAAGAAGGGAAGGACCCTCCCTCCGGACTACACCACCAGCGTCGACGACGGCGGAGAGGAGTGGCCACCAAGGACCAAGCCCCTGGCGAAATCGTAAGTGTCCAGACACCATAATAACTCATGGCGTTCCATTTGTCGCACATCATCTTCTAATGCCGAGTATAACCATGCAGCCCGCCCAAGGACGGGCTCGACGATTCGTCGAGCGGCTCCCTGGATTCGTCAGAGGTGAATAGCACCTCACTTCCGACCGCCTCGTCTCCTCCCGCCGCGGATGACGTCGGGGTGGAGTCCCAAAAGGGGCCCAGCCAGGAGGAGGCGGCCATGGAGGCGCCGCAAGGCAACCTCCCGGACTCCGGGCACAAAGGGGATAAGACCCCGAAGGGCTTCAAGTCCAGCCTGTGCGGACTCCGCATCGAACCGGTGGTTCCGAGTCCGGACAGCGACCCTTTGTAAGAAGGGCAAGACTGCGACGCCGGTGACCTCCGTCCAACCGGAGGCACCGGATGATTTGATGGAGGCGCTTAACAGCGCTTCCATCAACGGGGAGCACCGCACTGTTATGAGTGTGGTGATCCAGAAGGTTCAGTCCGCCAAGAGCGGGCTGACTGAAGCCTGTGCCAGCCTTCTAATAGGCTTTGAGGTATGTATTTAAGATATGTAAAAATATTACCGCATAGACAGTAGCCCTTGATGCTCAGTTTGGTGTTCGAAAAAGAAATAGCCGAACTGAGGATCTAAAAAGATATACGCAGGAGTCTAACATAAGTATGTCAATATGGGAATGCAGGCTGCGCTGCTGACCTTTGCCGCACTGACTGCGGAGGTCGATGCATTAAAGCAGAGGCTTGAGCGGTTCGAGAACGAGCTCAGACTTGCCAAGAAGCAGCTCGAGGACAAGGAAGGTAACTGATACCTTGTAGGAGTATTTAAAAGATGTGGTTGCAAAAGATGACAGGAATAATGTGAATACTGCAGGGGCCACGAATGAGGTGGCGACCCTGAAGGAAGCGGTGTCCAAGGCCGAAAGCAATGCGGCCGCGGAGCGCACCGAGCGAGAGAAGAAGGAGGTGCGGGTGGCGGAGGTGCGGCAAGAGCTCCAGGCTCTCGTGGAAAAACACGAGAATTTGGAGCGTGACTCAAAGACTCGAGAGTCCGAGCTCGCCTCGGCCCTTGAGAGCGCCAAAGCCGCTAAGGCCGAAGCCCAAAAAGCCCTCCAGGAAATTGAGGCGATGAAGAAGATAGCGGCGGGTAAGGCATTCTATATGCAAAGCAAGCATGTGAAAGTGAATTATCTATTACTTACCCGAATCCGGAGCTCTCCAAGAGCATTCGCAGATCCGCCCCGCAGTGTATCTGATGCTACCGCATTCTACTGAGCCAAGGAGGGAAGCTCGACGGAGAAGGTGTTCTGGTCTCAGTATGCTGAGGCCGGACACCCGGTGCCCTTAAGAGACCAGTTGAAGCAGCTGGTCGAGCTCCATAAGGTGGCCGAACAGGCCATGAAAGGCCTCATAGTTCGGCTGTGGCCTAAGGAAGCCATGCCTGGGAGCTACTTCGGGCTGGTGAGGCGGCTGGTGGACGCCTGTCCATGGGTTAAAGTCGTCAAGCGCTCCGTCTACATCGAAGGTGCCCGTAGGGCCCTTGCCCTTGCTAAGGTGCACTGGGGCAAGATGGACGCTGAGAAGCTTGTGACGGACGGACCACCACCACGCAAGGAGCATCGCAAGCCTGAAATGTATTATGAGGGCGTCCTGAAGGGTGCCCGCCTTATAGAGGATGAGTGTTCCAAAGATGTAATATTTGTGTAGACTCGCATTTGTTATCATGTACGCTGAATGTCGTGGTTCTAAGTCTGACAGTAGAATGGGGGGTAGGTATGGAGAGGCAAGGTACTAGCTGTGGAGTAGTTGGTACGCACGAGTTTACGAGTTCAGGCCCTTCTCGGAGGAAGTAACAGCCCCACGTCTCGGAGCCCGGAGGCGGTCGACTGGATTATATGCGTATGAATTACAGGGGTGCGAACCCTTCTACCTGTGGAGGGGGTGGCTTATATAGAGTGCGCCAGGAGCCCAGCCAGCCCACGTAGCGGAGGGTTAAAGGTACATTAAGGCCAGGCGTTACTGGTAACGCCTTACATAAAGTGTCATCATGACCATAAAGACTACTTAACTACAGACCGTTTGGACACCGAGTGGCCCTTGAACTCCTGGAGGTCGAGTGGGTCTTCATGGTCGAGTGTCTTTGAATCTGTCGAGTGGAAACCTACCAGGTCGACTGAAAGGCAGTTTATTCTAAGGATGCCCTTGGGGAGGGTGTCTTGAACAGGTCCATGACCCTACCCTAGGTACATGACTTCATCATTAGCCCCCGAATGGATCGAGGTTTGAGTGAGGAAGGAGTTGATAATCTTTCCGACCTGTTTTTCGTGCTGCGAGTGTGTTGTACTCTGGATCAGTGACCTTTTAGCGATGGTGTCAACTTTTCTTTCAGTCGCCTTGATCCATTCTCTACATCTGTCGAGTGAACTTTATGAAGTTGGAGATTTCCGAGCGACGAATCGGAGGAAATCTGCCGTCTGACAAGTTGCTCTGCTGTTAGCGGATTTAGTGGGATCTGAATTTCGGGAAGCGCGCTAAGCGGAGAAGGCCGCGACACTCGGATGGGATAAGGCAATGATGCCTCGATCTCCACGCCACCTTTTTCGCCATGTATCGCGCGCGCGACTGTTGCGGGATTTGACAAGATTGCCCGGGCCTACCAGTCAGCCACTCGGAAGCGACTTCATATAAGGCACCGGGCGGGGGTCTTTTGAACAGCGTGCCCTCATTTTCCCCTCCTCCGTCCTCAGATTCATCCGCCACGTCCATAACCTGCTCAGCGCTGCTGCTCCGTTCCTGCCCCGCCGGCGACAATGGTGAAGGAGAAGACGGCGGCCTTGGAGCGGGCGAAGAAGGCGACGGCGAAGGCGAAGGGGAGAGCGCCCAGTCGGGTCGGATCCTCGTCGCGGTCCAGCCTGCCGCAAGGTTGGGTCCAGGGAGATTGGATCCGCTCGACCATCACCCAGAAAGACCTCAACGACCTGGCCAATGAGGGATTGATCCCCCACGGGTCAGCAAGGCTTCCGGGGACAGAGTGGCAGCCGCAGCCTCAGGAGGGTGAGTGCGTCCTCTTAGCCACTCATGTTGATCGCGGATTTTCTCTACCGCCGAATCTTTTCTTTCTGGGTTTACTGAACTTCTTTGGAGCACAACTCCATCACTTCACACCCAACTCCATTGCCTATCTCGCTGCTTTTGTGTCTTTGTGCGAAAACTTCTTGGGTTGTCGGCCACACTGGGGCCTCTTCAAACACATATTCACTTGTCGCTCTCAGACGGTGAAAAAGGCTAGTCCGAATGATGAAAGAACCCAAGTAATCCAGATGTGTGGGGGTCTTGGGGTCCAGATGAGGGGTAAAAGTGCCTTTCCAGCTATGATTCTTCCCGATTCAGTTAGAGGGTGGCAGTCGACCTGGTTCTACTACCAAGACCAGTCGATGCCAGGGCAGTCGACTGGACTCCCTCCTTTCTCCATGGATCGAGTGAACAAGCCATCTTCTTTGAAGGTGCTTCCGGAGGAAAAGGTCCAGGTTAAATTGTTGATGGAACGTGTAGTCCAGCTCATTCGCGACGGAGTGACCGGTATGGATCTTCTGGAGGTTTTCCTTCGACAGTGCATTCAGCCGCTCCAATACCGAGGCCACCCGATGTGGATGTATTCTGGTACCGAAGACACCACCCGGGTCCACCCAGAGGAGGTCGACGACGCCACATTGGAGAGGTGGATGACTGCCATCACAGGGAACAAGGATAACCCTCACGGAGCTAGGAGGATCCCACCACTCGACCAATCTTACGAACCATACCAGGTATGACCACTTATCTCCGACTGTGATCCTGTTGCATTCGCTCTGTTCCGCTGCGACTCGGCCGACTGACTTTCGTCTTGTTTTGCTGTCTTCTAGGTCACTACTGAGATGTACTCGATGCCCAATGGGGCGCAAGAACAAGTCGAAGAAGAAGAAGGAAGCGGAGGCGAAAGCTAGGAGGAATGGGAGTCTAACGGTGAGGAGGGCGAGGGGAACGACATCTCTGATGAAGAGGAGGAGGAGGAGGAAGAGGAGGAGGACGTGGATCCTCCCCACTCGGAAAGGCGGTCCAAGCTGACGCATGATCCGGCGGTCGGGCGCGGTAAGGCTATCGAGCCCGTTGGGCGGTCGACAAAGCACCCTCGGACCACTTCCCCAGTGCCGACTGAGAAACCGCCAAAGCAACCCCGTGCGACGTCATCAAAGCCGACGAAGGCCCTTCCCAAGATGAGGATGGTTGAGGGAGTCCTAGATTAGGGGATGTCCGGATAGCCGGACTACCATCATCAGCCGAACTATCATTTGCCGGACTATCATCATCGACCGGACTCCAAGACTATGAAGATAGAAGATTGAAGACTTCCCCCCGTGTCCGGATGGGACTTTCCTTGGCGTGGAAGGCAAGCTTGGCGATACGGATATGTAGATCTCCTACCATTGTAACCGACTCTAACCCTAGCCCTCTCCGGTGTCTATATAAACCGGATGGCTTTAGTCCGTAGGACAACAATCACAACCCTTACAATCATACCATAGGCTAGCTCCTAGGGTTTAGCCTCCTTGATCTCGTGGTAGATCTACTCTTGTAAACATCCACAATATCAATATCAATCAAGCAGGACGTAGGGTTTTACCTCCATCAAGAGGGCCGAACACAGGTAAACATCGTGTCCCTTGTCTCCTGTTACCATCCGCCTAGACGCCCGATTCGGGACCCCCACCCGAGATCCGCCGATTTTGACACCGACATTGGTGCTTTCATTGAGAGTTCCTCGTATGTCGCCACCGATAGGCTTGATGGCCTCTTCAATCAACAACGACGCAGTCCTGGGTGAGACCTTTCTCCCGGACAGATCTTCGCATTCGGCGGTTTCTCTGCGGGCCAACTCCCTTGGCCATCTGGAGCAGATCGAAGCTACGCCCTGGCCGTCAGTCAGGTTTGAAGCTTAAACTTCACGGCCGATATCCGCGGGGACTTGATCCTCGATGGATCCGAGCCACAGCCGAAGGCCTTGCGCTGTCACGATGGGCATGACCTAACTCGCCGCGGACAGCACCTTGGAGGCCGCACCCGGATCCGCTCCGACTCATAGTCCGGAGCCAATCGCTCGAATCGAGGATGGATGGTTGGACACTGCCTCGGGAGCCGCAATTCCTACGGCGATGGAGCCGAACACTTACCTTGTCCCACGTAAAAGCCCATGGCTCCGAGGTGCCGGACTCCCTTCCGGACTCCGAACCTCCTGCGCCCCCGCCAGTCGAATCCGATTGGGCGCTGATCATGGAATTCACCGCTGCGGACATCTTTCAGCACTCGCCCTTCGGCGATATCATAAATTCATTGAGGCATCTCTCGCTATCCGGAGAGCCCTGGCCGAACTACGGCCAGGAAGGTTGGGACGCGGATGACGAAGAAATTCAGATCCCACCCACCACCCACTTCGTAGCCACCGTCGACGATTTAACCGACGTACTCGACTACGACTCCGAAGATATCGACGGTATGGACGACGATGCCGGAGACTACCAAGAACCAGTGCCTACAGGACACTGGAAAACCACCTTGTCATACGGCATATACATGGTGGACACCCCAAAAGATGGGGACGGCGAAGAAGCAGCGGAGGCCGATTCCCTAAAGAAACAGCCCAAGCGCCGACGTCAGCGGCGCCGCTCCAAATCCCGCCACAGCAAGAATGGAGATTCCGGCACAGGAGATAATAACACCCCAGAAAGTGCCGAAGACAACTCCCTCCAGCACGATCCAGCGCAGGAGGAGGCAGAAGCAAGCCCTCAGGAGAGGGCGGCAGACGATGAGGTCGAGGATGACAACTACTTACCTCCCTCCGGAGACGAGGCAAGCCTCGGCGACGACGAATTTGTCGTGCCTGAGGATCCCGTCGAGCAAGAGCGTTTTAGACGCAGGCTAATGGCCATGGCAAACAGCCTAAAGAAAAAGCAACAACAGCTTCAAGCTGATCAAGACCCTCATGGCCGGACGGATGGACCGAGGTCCTCGCGTCAAGAGTATGAACTCGAACGCCTCCAAAAGTTACCCAAAATGCAAGTTGCTCCCCGATTAGAGGAGGCAGCATCACCCAGCGCTGTCTGGCAGACCGACCACCTCGTGGCGCGATGAGAGAGAGGTGTAAGCCCTCCACCAAAACTGTACCTCAGCATCGCTCTAAAAGCAAGAAGTCACGGGGAACGCGCCGGATTTAAGTAGATATATTGAGGACAAGGCAAGACAATACAGATCTATCTATGGATCACGTGGACGCCCTACGACCCACGGCGAATACCGTCAGACTTGGATACAACTACTCCGCCGGGCGAACACAGCAGCATAACGCTCTCTCGAGCTACATCGCGATATTGCTCAATACTGAGGCGCCAAGACACCCACTATGCTTCACCGACGAAGTAATGGATCATCAAATCCCTGAAGGGTTCAAACCCGTTAATATCGAATCCTACGATGGCACAACAGACCCCGCGGTCTGGATTGAGGATTATCTTCTCCATATACACATGGCCCGCAGCGACGATCTTCACGCCATCAAATATCTCCCACTCAAGCTCAAAGGACCAGCTCGGCATTGGCTTAACAGCCTGCCCGCAGAGTCAATTGGATGCTGGGAAGACCTGGAAGCCGCATTCCTCGACAACTTCCAGGGCACGACAAAGCGACCACCGACGCAGATGACCTAAGCCACATAATCCAGCAGCCGCATTTAATCGGTCGGACAATTCTGGACACGGTTCCTAACAAAGAAAAATCAAATCGTCGACTGTCCGGATGCAGAGGCACTCGCTGCCTTCAAACATAACATCCGTGACGAGTGGCTGGCCCGGCACCTAGGACAGGAGAAGCCGAAATCTATGGCAGCCCTCACATCCTCATGACCCGCTTCATGCGGGAGAGGATAGCTGGCTTGCTCGCAGTAACAACCTCAGCAAAAACGCTGGCAGTCCGGATACTAAGGACCGCAATGGCAGGTTGCGTCGAAACAAAAACAAACGCCGCATTAACGGCGACATCAATGAGGATACGGCAGTCAACGCCGGGTTCCGAGGCTCCAAACCCGGTCAACGGAAGAAGCCATTCAAAAGAACCACTCCGGGCCCGTCCAATTTGGACCGAATACTCGACCGCTCTTGTCAAATACATGGTACTTCGAAAAGCCAGCTAACCATACCAACAGAGATTGTTGGGTATTCAAGCAGCAGGCAAATTAATCGCGAAAACAGTGACGAGGGGCTACACAGCGATGACGAGGAAGAGACCCACCCGCCGAACAACATAGGACAAAGGGATTCCCCCTCAAGTTCGGACGGTAAACATGATATACGCAACGATATTCCCAAGAGGGAGCGGAGCGCGGCGCTAAAGGGACGATACGCGATGGAGCCAGTCGCCCCAAAATTTAACCCATGGTCCTCTTGCCCGATCACTTTCGATCGAAGAGACCATCCGACTAGTATCCGCCATGGCGGATTCGCCGCATTGGTTTTAGACCCAATCGTTGATGGATTTCACCTCACGAGAGTCCTCATGGACGGCGGCAGTAGCCTGAACCTGCTTTATCAGGATACAGTGCGCAAGATGGGCATAGACCCTTCAAGGATTAAACCTACAACGACAACCTTCAAAGGCGTCATACCAGGTGTCGAGGCCACTCAGTTACACTGGAAGTGGTCTTCGGATCCCCGAATAATTTCCGAAGCGAGGAATTAATATTCGACATAGTCCCGTTCCGCAGCGGCTATCACGCCCTGCTCGGACGAACCACGTTTTCAAAGTTCAACGCGGTGCCGCATTATGCATACCTTAAGCTCAAGATGCCAGGCCCTCGTGGAGTCATCACGGTCAATGGAAACACGGAACGCTCCCTCCGAACGGAGGAACATACAGCGGCTCTCGCGGCAGAAGTACAGAGCAGCCTGTTAAGGCAATTCTCGAGTCCGGCCGTTAAACGACCGGACACAACCAAGCGCGCCCGGAGCAACATCAACCAAGACCACCTGGCACGTTTAGGCATCGCAGCGTAGCAATGCGGCCCCAACCCCAGCCCTCGCGAAATTGCAAGACAAACTCTCGCATACATAATTCATACAGGAGATACCATGGGCATAGGGGAAGGGCACAACCACAACAGACCAGAGTGCGGTTCGACCACACCAGGGCTCCCAAGTGTGTCGCTTTTTTGTTTTATTTTTTCTTTTTATACAGAACTCAGTCCGGCGAACCTGCCGAACTCATGATACAACAGCCAGGGAAGGACAAAGGCGCATTTAACACTCGGTGGTCTCCATCACGAGCATTAAATTTGTTACATACAACATTCCGCTGCCTACCCTGGAGGGAGACACCTTAATTCGTCCAATCCCTTGCTTTCCGCACTATTTGTATCATTCCGCACTGATAGCATATCTTCTTGAATAAAATGCAGCACTTTTTCCCTTAATTGCATTACTTTATATATATATGTTCATTTACAACATGTTGCACCCGTGCATCTTGGCACGGCCAAACACACAAGGGGCTTATGTCCTCCGCTTTATGGTGTGCTAAAGTCCGCACACTTTCACAAGTGCGGCACCCCGAACTTATAGCATTATATGAATCAGCTCCGAATCCTGCCTTGGGTCAATAGTTGGGTTTTCCGGCTCCCATGTTCGCACCTTACGTTCCGCTCTATCGGCTAAGGTAGCTTGGGAGAACCACTGTGATTGCGCCCTCGTTCAGCCGGGTTAACGCCTCGGAGAAAGCTAAACTGACCCGCACGATAAGGCGAGAGACTGGTCGCTGTTCGAGAGGTCCTTCGGGTCCTTAAAGACCTACGCCGCTCGAGCGAAGTTCGGATTATGTCCGATGAAAGCGTGGATAGCGCCCCAATTCGGTCTTCCGAATACTAGAGGCTTCACGAAATTTAAAATTATAGAATTCTATGGCTAAGGAGAGTGTTCAAGCACTATAAGTCCGGTTGCCTTGTTCGTTGTGTTGAGCGCCCCCTAGATGGACCCAAAATGGGAACAAGAGTGCTCAAGTTTATCCCGAACACCCCAGCACTCGTGGCATGGGGGCTGAAGCCGACGACTTGCAATCTCTCAGATTTAATAAACGGCCGCACAGAAGGTAATATTTTAAATTAACAAGCGTTGCTTAGCGCATATGAACAAAGTTTTCAGCGCACAGGATAACACATTGCGAATTCACTCAATAATTACATCCCTAGGGCACTCATCCGCAATCTTGAAGGCACCCTTCAGGACAGCCTTATAGTAAAGTTCGGGCGTACGATGCTCCTTGCCCGCTGGTGGCGCGTCAGTGATTAGCTTCTCCGCATCCAGCTTGCCCCAATGCACCTTTGCGCGGGCAAGGGCCCGACGAGCACCTTCAATACAGGCGGAGCGCTTGATAGCCTCCACCTGTGGGCACGCATCCACCAGCCGTCCGACGAGGCGAAGTAGCTCCTGTGCATGGCCTCTCCGGGCCACAGCCGGACTATGAGCCCTTCATGGCCTGCTCGGCCACCTTGTGAAGCTCGACCAGCTACTTCACTGGTCACTAGGGGCACGGATGGCCGGCCTCAAGATCTCGAGACCGAAGACCTTCTCCGCTGAGCTCCCTCCTCGGCTCGGTAGAATGCGGCGGCATCAGACATGCTGCGAGGCAGATCTGCAAACGCCCCTGGAGAGCTCCGAATTTGGGTAAGTATCACGTAATTTACATTCACATGCTTGCTTTGCATGAAAAATTCCTTACCAGCCGCTATCTTCTTCATCAATTCAATCTCCTGAAGGGACTTATGGGCCTCGGCCTTGGCGGTTTTGGCACTTTCGAGAGCCGAGGCAAGCTCAGACTCTCGAGTCTTTGAGTCACGCTCCAACCTCTCATGCTTTTCCATGAGATCCTGGAGCTCTTGCTGAACCACCGCCACCCTCGCCTCTTGCTTTTCTCGCTCGGCCGCGGAAACGGCCTCCTTCAGGGCCGCCACCTCGTTCGTGGCCCCTGCAGTACCCATGTTATCCTTGTTATTTTTTGTCGCAACCTAAATCCTTTTATGTAAGGTACAATTTCAAAGTGGTATTACTCACCTTCTTTTTCCTGGAGCTGCTTCCTGGCGCGGCCGAGCTCTTGCTCGGACCGTTCGAGCTCCTGCTTCACAGCACCGACCTCCGCCGTCAGTACGGCAGAGGTCAGCAGCGCAGCCTGCAACCCATATTGACATAATTTTTAGCAACCCTCGTGATATCTTTTTAAGATCCTCAGTCCGCTTTTCTTTTGAACACCGAACCGAGCATCGGGGCTACTGTCTATGCGGTATTATATTGCATATTTTAACTTCTTACCTCAAAGCACGATAGAAGGCTATTGCGAAGCTTGGTCAGCCCGCCTTTGGCGAAGCTGCACTTTTGAATCACCGCACTCATAATAGTGTGGTGTTCTTCCTCGATGGAAGTGCTCTGCAGCGCCCAACAAATTGCCCGGCGCCCCGGTTGGACGGAAGCCGCCGGTGTCCACGGTCTTGCCTTCGATCGAAGGGCGCCCGCGGACTCCGGAACCACTGCGGGTTCCGCTAGGAGTCCGCGCGAAGTCCGAGGGCGCCTTGTGGCGCCCGAGCCTCCTCTAGCGGGTCCTTCTGGGATCCCCCGGCGTCTTCGGCGTCGCGAGGGGAGGCGGCGGGGATGGAGTCTACATCCGACGAGCCAACGACCCGCTCGATGAAGCGGGAGATCATCACCGGCGGACTGCAGGTAGCATGCGGCGTTAGAATGACACTATGTGACGCAGCAAAAGAAATTATAAATCATTCAGAATCCAGATACTTACGATCTCGCCGGAGGCCTGGCCCTTGAAGGCCATTCTTCCTCGCCAACGTTGATGTTGGCAGAGCTGTCCGGGAATAGTCCTTCCCTCTTGACCCTCCGCCTCCCCAGTTGGGGAAGCCTTCCTCTTCCTCTATCCTCCTCCGGGAGAGTCCTCTTCCTCCTCCTCGTTTTGGGGAGGAGTCAGCCCGAGTCGCGGACACCTGAAAACGGCACTCTTCGAGCACCCATGGCCTCCTTCTTGGCCTTCTTCTCCGGCACCACGTGCGGTGCCGGAACCAGCAGCCTCGCTAGACGAGCGTCTACTGGGTTTTCTGGCATAGGAGCCGGACAGGTAATCTGCTCTACCTTCTTCATCCAGTCCTGTCAAAGGAAAAGGGGGAATTAAAACCCGATAGAGTCAAACTATGAAAACAAGTGTCCCGTAAAGGGAAGAATCACTTACCTCGTCACCTGGCGCTGCGAGTGAAATCGCGATCTTCCATCGCGGATGCGGGGCTTCGCGCCTTGAACAACACCTTCCAAGCGCCTTTCAGACGTTGTGTCAAGAGCTTGTTCAGCGCTCGGTGCTGTTCCGGATCGAACTCCCATAGATTGAATGCCCGCTTGGCATGGGAGAATCCGCGGACGAGCATGACTTGGACCACGTTAACCAGCCCGAGCTTCTTCACCAGCTTCTTGATACAGGTTGGAGTCCCGTCGGCTCCTTCAAACTGCCCCACAAGAAGCCCTTCTCTTTCGGAGGTGAGCTGCGTGGGGATACCAGATCTAAACTTCGGGGCGCCGCCCATTTAGGGTCGCGCTGCTCGGTGATGTAGAACCACCCGATTGCCCCCTTGACGGATTCCACGAAGGCCCTTGAACCAAAGGACGTTGGGCATCTTGCCCAACATGGCGCCTCCACACTCCGCTTGAATGGCCTTCACTACCTTCGGCTTGACGTTGAAGGTCTTGAGCCACAAGCTGAAGTGGGGCTGGATGCAGAGGAAGGCCTCGCACACGACGATAAACGCCAAGATGTTGAGGATGAAGTTGGCGCCAGATCATGGAAATCCAGGCCGTAGTAGAACATGAGCCCCGGACAAAGGGGTGAAGTGGAAAGCCCATCCGCGGAGGAAGTGGGAAAGAAAGACAACCTCTCATGGGGCCTGGGGATGAGCTGCCCCTCGTCGGGCAGCCGGTCTTGTGATGTCGCCGGAGAGGTATCGGCGTCGTGCAGTTTGGCGATTGCTCCTCCTTAACGGTGGAGGCCAACCATTTACCTCCCGCCCGGACATGGTCGGAGAAGGTTGAGACGAGATGCGCGAACTTGGGCGCCGGAGCTCGAGTCTTGCCGGAGATGGACAAGCAAAGGAGGAAGAAGGCGAGGTGAGAAGGTGAATCCTTATCCCTTATATGGGCGGGCGAAATCTCACGCGCCCCCACCGCCCTGGTAAAACTCGCTTATCTCCCAAGCGCCACCATCAATGATGCGTTGGGTTACCCACGCCCGTATTGATGAGAATCCGGATTAAGGGAAACACGATCTCGCTCGACAAGACGTGCCAAGGAAACCGCTTCGCTAAATGCGCCGAGGTGGTAAAGTAAAAACAATTCGAGTAATGGCTTGGTAGTGGTGTGACGTCATGCCACGGAAAACGCCACAGATTGAGCTTGTGTATATATTATTATTCTCTCTGTGGAATGTGGAATTTATTTTGAAGAGCCGACACTATCCTGGTGTTCCCAATCTTCTATCATTTGGAGGAGGAACCCGCCTTGCAATGCCAAGCAATATACATGCCGGACTTATCGTCATTGAAGCCTGGTTCAGGGGCTACTGAGGGAGTCCTGGATTAGGGGGTGTCCGGATAGCCGGACTACCATCATCAGCCGAACTATCATTTGTCGGACTATCATCATCGACCGGACTCCAAGACTATGAAGATAGAAGATTGAAGACTTCCCCCCGTGTCCGGATGGGACTTTCCTTGGCGTGGAAGGCAAGCTTGGCGATACGGATATGTAGATCTCCTACCATTGTAATCGACTCTATGTAACCCTAGCCCTCTCCGGTGTCTATATAAACCGGATGGCTTTAGTCCGTAGGACAACAATCACAACCCTTACAATCATACCATAGGCTAGCTCCTAGGGTTTAGCCTCCTTGATCTCGTGGTAGATCTACTCTTGTAAACATCCACAATATCAATATCAATCAAGCAGGACGTAGGGTTTTACCTCCATCAAGAGGGCCCGAACCTGGGTAAACATCGTGTCCCTTGTCTCCTGTTACCATCCGCCTAGACGCACAGTTCGGGACCCCCTACCCGAGATCCGCCGGTTTTGACACCAACAATGGTCATTCCCACCATTTCCGGGTAATCAGCAGAACTTGTGTTTTCCTGTTTATCATGGGTGTACTTTTGGTCGACTCGTTTGACTGATCAACTGATTTCTGAACTCTGCAGTGCTGCCACCTCCGAGACCTCAGCTAGGGATGAAGATCAGGACATGGAAGATGCCGCCACCTCCAACCTTGGTATGATCTCTGCAGTTTTGCTTTATGGTCGATTGGATTTCTGTTTCTACCTTTGAATCTTTCCTGTAGTTCTACCTCATGTCATTGATCTCCCTAACGACGATGATGAAACACCACTGAGGAAGAGGAAGGACAAAAGGGTGCCTGCCAGCAAGGCTACTCAAGTTGTATCACTGCCTGAAACGCTGGTTCACGAGGGAGGCGACACCACTCGGGCTTCTGTGACCTTTGCTGTGCCGCTGACGAGTGCCCGGCCTTCGTCGTCGACTTCTGACCCGCCTTTCCTTTTTGCCACACACCACGTCCTGGAAGACCAGGTGAGTGCTGCTAAGGAGGCCATACGCCAGGCAGGGATCATGATGGAGCAAGTGAAGGTGGTCCGGGAGGCTTATGATGCAAGCTCAGCTCTTCAGATCCAAGTAAGTTGGTCGCTGCTTGTTCTGTTAGGATATGCTACCTGAAATTTCTTCTTTCTGAAGATTTCCATATCTATATCTGTACACCCACTGGGTGGGTGTGTCGATTGAATTTTTGTATTGGTGGAGGCACGCTGAGTGCACCCGCAGGGTGTAGTCCCCGAGACTATGGTGGACTGCGGGCAGTCGACTATAGTCTTTATACTTTGAACTTCTTCACTCGGTCTGGTCATGCCATGTCGATTGGATCTTTGGAACCGGTGGGGGCATGCTTAGTGCACCCACTGGGTGTAGTCCCCGAGACTATGGTGGACTGCTGGCAGTCGACTATAGTCTTTAGGAACTGTTTTTTTGCCTCTTTCGGTCGACTGGTTGATCCAAATTGGTAAAACCAGTGGGGGCACGCTGAGTGCACCCACTGGTTGTAGTCCCCGAGACTACTGTCGAATGTTTTGATTCGACTGTAGTCTTAGAAATGCTATGATTTTTTCTTTAGTCACTCGGAAGTGACATGTCTTTGATGTTTTGTCGATTGACTCTTGCAGAAATCTTGCGAGCTCGTGGCCCTCTATACCGAATTGGAGAACAAACAGATCTAGCTCAACCTTGACTTGAAGCTTGCTCAGGAGAACTTGCAAAAGGCGAGAGACGAAGCAAAAGGTATGGCTGGTGAGAACTTTGACGACTATCTTTGTCTTTCTACCCATTCTCAACTCTGGGCTTATTGTTATTTTGCAGACAAACTGGAGGAGGCTCTGAAGAAGAAAGACCACGACCTTGCAGAGGCACAGAAGGCGGCTTTGGAGAAAACAAGGCTCCCGGAAGAGAAACTGGTCTCAGTCGGAAAATTCGAAGAGGAGAATACCAAACTGAAGGCTGCTCTCGACGCGGCCAACAAGGAGGTTAGCCGACTGAAGAATGAAAAAGTTGCTCTGACTGACAAGGTTGGCGAACTAGCGGGGAGGAGGAATGATATGGATGTTTATCTGGGAGGGCTCGCCAAGAAGCTATTCCTCATGCTTGAAGGTAATTCCTCTTATCCGACTAACTTGTCATCATCGACTCATCATAGAACCATTAGCTTCAACTTGAGTCGTATTTGCAGAATTCTGTCAGAACTTCGAAGAGGAGACCAGTCGAGTGGAGACAAGCCTGGACTCCATCAACTCTCCCGTGAAGGATGAAGCTCTATGAACGTGTTCGATTGGAGTCTCGTGATTGCTTGGTGTGGTGGACTATCTCGCCGATTGAAAGCTGCGATGTCACGGATCGACTCAACCCTCCGCCGACCGGACACTTTGTAATGACCTTGAGTCCTTAATGACTTGGTGAATGAGGTTCCAAGTCGAGTGCAAGAATGGAAAAGTCTTCGCTAGGTGCGGTCTTGACGTTGTTTCTATCTCTGGTTCGTGTCCACTGCAAGGAGGCGCGGGAGGAAAAGTTGGCGTCCATCAAAGTTGCCAATACTAAGAAGTATGATTTCCAATCATTCATGGAGACTTTCATCGCTGTTGCCACCCGGATTGCTGATGGGATCGACCTTGACCAATTTGTGGCTCCTTCCAGTCCTCCACCTGAGGAGTAAAAAACTTTTATGCTCTACCTTAAATTTGCCTCGGAATGCCGAGTGGTTTTGTAACCGATAAACTTTAACAGGCTTGAGCCCTGGGTACTTTTGCATCCTTAGGATGTTATCCGAACTTTATTTATCGTTGAAATATGCTTTTGTTTGCCTTCGAGTGAACTTTGCTCTTCACTTGGATTATGCTTCAATGCTTGAGATGCAGCTCTGAGGTGGATCCAGTCGACATACACTTTGTTGCTCTTGCAGGTGCAGGAGAAGGAAGCAGTCGACCTTTACCTCGTCGTCCTTGCGGATCGGGATGGAGCGCACGTTGTACTTGTGGCGCAGCTCCGAAGGAGAAGGAAACAGTCGACCTGCACCTCGTCGTCCTTGTGGATCGGGATGGATTTCGTACTTAGGCGAGTACTGGAATGCAGCTAAGCCTCCGAGTGGGAGGTTTGCTCTCCACTCGGTAGGATTTATCAATACTTAGGGGAGTACTGGACTGCAGCTAAGCCCCCGAGTGGGAGGTTTGCTCTCCACTCGGTAGGATTTTTAAAACTTAGGCGAGTACTGGACTGCAGCTAAGCCCCCGAGTGGGAGTGAGGGAGTCCCGGATTAGGGGGTGTCCGGATGGCCGGACTACCATCATCGGCCGGACTATCATCATCGACCGGACTCCAAGACTATGAACATACAAGATTGAAGACTTCGCCCCGTGTCCAGAGGGGACTTTCCTTGGCGTGGAAGGCAAGCTTGGCGATACGGATATGTAGATCTCCTACCATTGTAACCGACTCTATGTAACCCTAGCCCTCTCCGGTGTCTATATAAACCGGATGGCTCTAGTCCGTAGGACATCATCACAACAACCCTCACAATCATACCATAGGGTAGCTTCTAGGGTTTAGCCTCCTTGATCTCATGGTAGATCCACTCTTGTAAACATCCACAATATCAATATCAATCGAGCAGGACGTAGGGTTTTACCTCCATCAAGAGGGCCCGAACCTGGGTAAAACATCGTGTCCCTTGTCTCCTGTTACCATCCGCCAAGACGCATGATTCGGGACCCTTACCCGAGATCCGCCGGTTTTGACACCGACATTGGTGCTTTCATTGAGAGTTCCTACGTGCCGTCACCGATAGGAAGGATGCCTCCTCCGTCTTCAAGGACGGTATTTTCGCCAAAGGAGCCTGGCTGCCGCCAAACTATCCGGCTAGGTGGTTTTCTTATGGCGGCTGTCCGCCACCGCTCGACAATGACCTCTCAAGTCGTCAAAAGCAATTTTCACGTCAGCTCGAATTCGCTGGCGGCTGGATCCAATAGAGCTCTCGTCCCAGAACGAGCTCTTGGATCGCGTACCGCCACAGGAGTCGCCATGACTACAAACATATTGGGCTTAAAACCGATCTGAGAGAAATTAACTCTCCCCAGGTCACCCACCACGTTGCAGTGGAAGAGGAACAATGTGGCGACGCTTCTCCTATATTGAAAACTAGTCATGTCCCGGCTTCCGAACCCCCCATGCCGGATTCCCGCGGAGGGACGGACTTCGATCAAGCACTGAACTTAAAGTCAGGCATCGGACCAGACTCGTTGGACAACGTCCAGCAATCCAAGCTTCCAAATTCAGAAACTTCTCGGCCTTCGAGCCTTGAGATGGGTAGGGTTCCGGACTTAATTCCACCCGCCCGCCCAGACATATGCGATCTATCTCTAATCCGCAATAGCTCGCCGAGACAAGACGTCACCATTGGGCCGATTCCTCCTGGTTATGGACAGGATAAAGGACTGCCGAGAGGAAAACGCAATCTCAATTTTTGCAATAATTGCACGGACGAGGACACTTGAACGCCGTCCACCGTCATGAAATTACACGCCGCCGACTGGCGCCGATAATCTGAAATCTTGTGCGATAGAGAGTTTCCGGACAACCGAAAATAATTTTTGGGACAATCCGGCCCCGAATACAACCCTAGTCCGCAACAAAAGGGTGCATTACACTCAGGCACTAGATACAAAAAGCAAAAAGCAAAGACCCCATAAACGGCACGGAACCGTACTAGAGGGATGGCTTAGCGGACCCTGTAAAATTCACAGTATAGAAGGCGTCGTCCCAACACATAAACTCTGAGCATGTTGGATATTACGGCAGGTGGCCAAAAGTGGAGAGGAGCTTCTAGCCCCGGAAAACCACTCCAACAACATCGGTACGGTATCAACAGTCTTCGAGACTTTCGCATCAAATAATATGCGGAAACGAACAATCCGCGGCCTCGCCGAGGTCTACCAAGTAGCAACAACCAATCCATGGAGCGACACAGCCATCACCTTCAACGCCAGCGACGAACCTAAATTCCGGACAGCCCGAGCTCCAGCCACACTGGTACTTAGTCCAATAGTGCACGACTTTCGACTTACAAAAGTCCTCATGGATGGCGGCAGCAGATTAAACCTCATCTACGAGGAAACCCTTCAAAAAATGGAAATAGACTGGAGCCGCATTGAGTGAAGCAGCACAACCTTTAGAGGAATAATCCCTAGCCGGGAGGCGCGCTGCACAGGAAAAATCACACTTGATGTGGTATTCGGCTCACCGGACAATTACAGATCAGAAGAAATCACGTTCCAAGTGGCCCCGTTCAACAAAGGATATCACGCTATATTAGGACGAGAGGCATTCACAATTTTTCAAGCCGTACCCCATTACGGGTACATGAAGCTCAAAATGCCTGGGCCCGGCGGAATAATCACTCTCGTTAGTGATCCGGACATAGCACTCCACGCCGAAAACAAGACAGCCGCATTAGCCTTAGAGGCACTATCCGAAGCCCTAGCGGCAGAGGAACTCACTGCGCTGCGCCTCACGGTGAATAGGGACGATGTGATACTCGATAAGAGATCCAAGTCCACCTCCTTTAAACCAGCAGATGAAATAGTAAAATTCCAGGTCCACCTAACGGACCCGACAAAGACGGCCTCCATCGGGCACAATTGAACCACGATGTGGGCGCCAGACCGCGAGAATTCCTTCGGGAAAATTGGGACATTTTGCTGGCACCCCTCGGATATGCCGGAATCCCACGCAGATTGGCGAACACAGCCTAAACATCCTAAAAGGATTCAAGCCGATCAAACAGGCTCTTGATGATTTTCCGAACCCAAAAGACAGGCAATGGGAGAAGAGCTAGCCAAACTATTGGAAGCGGATTCATCGAGACATCAAGCACCGGATTGGCTAGCAAACCTGGTAATGGTACCAAGAAGGACAAATCCTGGCGCCTATGTGTCGATTTCAAAGACCTAAATAAGGCCTGCCCAAAGGATCCCTTCCCCTCCCCGCATCGACCAAATCATCGATGCCACCGCAGGGCACGATTCATTGTGCTTCCTGGATGCATACTCCGGCTATCATCAAATCAAGATGGCAGAAGCGGATCAAGCCACAACGGCATTCATTACTCCATATGGAACATTATGCTTCAACACGATGCCCTTCGGACTTAAAAACGCCGGCGCAACATATCAGTGCATGATCCAGACATGTCCGCCACCGGATCGGCAAAACAGTAGAGGCATACGTGAGCGACGAGTCGTCAAAACCAAACACGTTGAAACTCTAGTAGACGACTTGAGGCTCACATTCGACAACCTCAGAGCATATGACATCAAGCTGAATCCGGAAAAGTGCGTTTTCGGCGTACCAGCTGGAAAGCTGCTGGGCTTCATCGTATCCGGTAGAGGAATTGAAGCAAACCCAGCCAAAATCCGAGCTCTGTCACAGCTAGATATCCCAAAAGACCTCAAGCAAATACAAAAATTGACTGGATGCGTGGCGGCTCTAAGCCGCTTTATCTCCCGTCTAGGAGAAAAGGCATTACCCCTCTATCGCCTCCTTAGGCGCACCGAACACTTCGAGTGGACGGATGCTGCCACCGCCGGACTCGAAGAAATAAAGGCCATATTGGCAACAAATCCGGTCCTGGCTGCGCCCAACCTGGGCGAACCAATGTTGTTATACATCGCAGCTACGCATCAAGTTGTAAGTGTGGTACTCGTCGTCGAACGAGAAAAAGAAGGGCATAAATTCCCTCTTCAAAAACCAGTATACTACGTATCCACTGTGTTAACCCCCTGCAAGTCCCGTTACCCGCACTATCAGAAGATAGCATACGCGGTGTTCATGGCGTCCGGAAGCTCCGACACTACTTTCAAGAGTGTTTGATAACAAGTGGCCTCTGAAGTACCACTTAACGACATTATAAACAACCGCGACGCGACGGGCAGGATTGCAAAATGGGCCATTGAGCTCTTACCATTTGATATATCTTACAAACCTCGTGAGCTATAAAGTCACAAGTTTTGGCTGACTTTGTCCTGAATGGACGGTCGAACTCCCTAAAGAATACGGCGCATACTCCAATTGGATTATGCACTTCGACGGCCCTAAAATGTTAGCGGATGGGGCTGGCGTCAGATTGACGTCCCGACCGGGACACAGTCCAATACGTACTTCAGATAATGTACACGGACTCCAACAACGCAGCCGAACACGAGGCCCTTTTACATGGTCTCCGGATGGCAATCTCCATGGGCATTCAACGCCTAGAGGTGCGCGGGGATTCAAACCTCGCAATATCCCAAATAAGCGGAGACTTTGATGCTAAAGATCCGAAAATGGCAGCATATCGCAGCGCTGTCCTAAAATGTCAGCCCGGTTCAAGGACTTGAATTCCATCACGTAGCCGGGATAATAACCAAGCAGCCGACGTCTTGCACGCATTGGCGCAAAAGCGTGACGCTATCCCTCCTAACATCTTCCCGAGCGGCTCTTCAAGCCATCCGTACTATGGGAAGAGGAGTCGGAACTAACAAACCGAACAAGCCGCACCAACCGGCGATTCAGCCGATGATATAACACCTTCCGCCCACGACATAATGGCAGTAATTGCCCGTGGACATAACCATTCTCGCCTACTTGTTTAGGCAAGAGCTTCCTCAAGACCAAAATGAGGCCCGCTGCATTGTCCGGCGATCTAAAGCCTACAAGGTCTATGAGGAGAACTTTATAAGAAAAGTACAACCGAGTCCTTCAAAGGTGTATCTCCGAAGAGGAAGGGCGAAACCTCTGGCTGAAATTCATGCGGACTAGGTGGACACCACGCCGCAGCTCGGGCCCTTGTAGGAAAGGCATTCCATACAGGATTTTATGGCCGACGCCCGAGCAGATCTTAGGACTTAGTCCAAAGATGCGTCGGTTGTCAGCTCTTTGCTAATCGAGCCATATGCCACCCACCGCCTCAAAACTATACCCATTACCTGGCCGTCATGTCCTGGGGCTTGACATGGTTAGACCACTTAAAGGGGGAACCCACAAGCAAAGGTACCTATTGGTCATGGTGGATAAATTCACCAAATGGATAGAGGCCAAGCCAGTTAAAGCGGCGAGTCCGGACCAGTGAGAGACACTTTATATCCGGGTAGTACACGTGATGGTGTCCCCACAGCATCATAACCGATAACGGCACGAACTTCACCGCCGATGAGTTTAAATCATGGTGCAAAAATATGGGCATCAAGCTCGATTACGCTTCAGTCTATCATCCTCAAACCAACGGTCAAGTGGAACGAGCAAATGGTCTAATAATGAGCAGCATCAAACCAGCACTAGTGCGGTCCCTTACGAAATCGACACGACTTTGGGTAGAGGGCTCGACTCAGTACTGGGGCTGCGGACAACGCCTAACCGTACTACCGGATTCACACCATTTTTTATGGTATACGGCGCAGAAGCAGTTTTGCCCTGCGACATCATTCATGACTCACCTCGAGTGCGCATGTACGAAGAAAGAGAAGCCGAGTTGGATCGGCAGGACAGCTTGGACACATTGGAGGAAGAGCGCGACGTCGCCAAGGCTCGCTCGCATTCTATCAACAGCAGGCTCAAGATATCAAAGGCAGAAGTACGGGCCAAGACTTACAACGTTGGCGAACTGGTTCTACGCCTGCCGGACAAGAAAAAGGACAAGCTCAAGCCCAAATGGGAAGGCCCCTTCATCATCGATCAAGTCCTGACCGGCGGAGCGTACCGTCTACGAAATGCATCGGATAACCGACTCGAGCCGAACCCATGGAACGCAGCCCGCCTCCGACGATTCTATGCCTAGCGCCGGACTAAGAGTTCGTCCCTTTCCCCCGTCCAATTTTTTTACTTCAGCTGCCTTTTGTTTATCTTTTTCTTCTCAACCCTATTCATCCAAGCCTTAAAGGGCCTACTGCGCAACGCACACAAGAATTGATGTGCTATCCGCACTCATGATACAGGGGCTTCTTTACCGAAGCTTAATTATACGGGCTTCATGCCCAGACATGTGTCAAGCCTCCACATGTACCTTTTATTCACCATTATATGCATCGATATGACTTAAGTTTTGGCCAAGCTAGGTTGCTGGCCCTGTGCTTACCCTACGTTCCCGATTGTTCGGCTAGGAGGTAAAGGAGCACCTCTGCGATTATTGTTTCGCGGGTCAGCCGGATGTGTACCTCAGACCGGGTGAAGCCAAAGCTAAGCGTTCTTAAGGGAATATTGGTCGGTGACTTAAAAGATGATTTTTATCCACTTATTTATCTGCCCCGGATGTTTTTCTGCTTTTTCACAGACCGGACATGCACTTTAGGGCATGCCACCCCCAGAGGAAAGGAACCCTTAACGGAACTATTCTCCTTGGAAGATGTTTATTACTACCCATGTAATATAACATAACTAGTTGGGCACTTATGCGATAAAGCATCGATGACCCCTTTGGTCTCCATGCATACCCGGTTGTTTCTTAACCGAGATGGTATTCGGACACACTCCGGACTCTAGGGTCCCGAGGTCGAGCGAAAAGGTCGGCAAAGACAAAGCGATCTACAATCCGGCTAGAAGGCATTTTGTATGTCATTTTACAATACATTGTCAAATCGTGGTTGTATTCTTCCTCAATCCCGTCTAACAGGTGTCTAATTTACAGATCTGTTGGGAAAATTTAGCGACCAACTCCACTTGGCGATACTAAACTCATAGGGATCTCCTTCCCATCGGGCCCCACAGGTCCGACTTGACCATGTGGTTGGGATCCGCCTTCTTGTACCGCGTCTTTACCATGGCCGGGCCTCCACAGCACCTTGGCGGCAGGCGAAATCTTCCAAAAATGGAAGCGCTGCCGCCTCCTGCAGCTTCTCCCAAGCTCCCCAAGACCCTCGGGTAAGGAGAAGGCTGGCCTAACGCTGGATGGCGCCGCTCATTGCCCGCCGAACTCGCTCGATCAATTGCAACAATTGGAAGTTGATCACCCGTTGATACGGCATCTCCTCCATGAGGCGACACTGTGAGCATACCTGCAGCATATATTACATCAAATTGACTTCCTCGCCGAACTCTTATTTTCAAAGGAGTTCGCTCAAGCACTACTATATATGCCGCGACAAGCCGCTGATTCTCCTTAACGGAGCCCGACAGCTTGGCCCGAACGCCTTTCAGCTCTTCTCCAAGCTGGGCATGGGCATCCTGGAGCTTGTTCCTTTCATGCTGCACCTTATGCAGCACCCTCTCGCCGGCCTTTAGTTGGCGCAGAAGTTCTTGCCTGTCCGGATCTTGTCCGGCAGCACCTGCAACGTCATTTTTTCTTTCAGGCTTGCGCAAAGGCCAAACGCTGCTTATCTTTCTAAAATAATGCGTTACCAGGAGAGGTCCCTGCGTTTCCTCCTGCGCCAGAAAGTGCGGCTTCCAGTTGGGCCTTGCACTCTTGCAGCTCCTGAGACAGTTGGGTATTCTTCTTGGTAAGATCCTACGTTTCATACGATCCTTAAGTCAGTTAATATAACTACTTTAAGTCTCGGGGGCTGCTGGCATATACAACTATTAAATTCTCTTACCCGTATGTCTTTTACATACTGCTCCGTGGCTCTGATAAAACCATCTTGAGCAGCACGAAGGTGCGCGTCCCCCGTGTTGAAGGCATTCAACGCCTCGGGGGAGAAGCACGCGTCACGAAATACTGTCCGGCGGCGCCTGTGATTCAGGGCACTCTCCACCTCAGACTTGGTGGCGGACAGTCTGTCGGCATCCTCCGTCGGAGGAACGTCCGGCTCGCGCCTTGCGCCGCCTCCTCTGACCAAAAGGGAGCCTGGCTGGTAGAGGTTGGATTGACAACTTTCACGCCCGCAGTTCGGCAGACGCTTTTTTCCCGATAAAAGTCATGAGCACTCAAACGCTTCCTAGGAACGTTGCTCTAAATACTGAATTGTGAGCTACACCTTTGCGGCGACATTTCAGTCGCGCCGCTCCTCTTCCGCCCTCTTGGTCCGAATGGCCCTTGTTGGTCAGCCACCGCTCGGCTTCTCGCCCTAAAGGCGCCTCCTGCAGTGCCATCATATACGGTGGTCAGAAATAAGCAAGGAAGGAATAGCGGTGTCGGGCTTCGCCGCAATCACAGGAAGCGGATATAGTCCGGGATAGTCGGCCGTGATGGCGATTAAAGCATTGTCCATGCTGAGCTGGGGAACACCCGTCGATTAGCTCCACCTTTATGTCCGGATCCTCTTGGGAGGCGGATCCCGGATCTCTCTGGATCCTCGGGCTGCGGAGCCGGACTTAGCATGCCCTCCACGGTCCGGCGCAGTTCTGCGTCGAAGAAGAACACAATCTAAGAAACTTAAGTTTGAAGGCGCGGGTCGGACACGCTGAGTGTTCGCTACCCAAGGCCGGGATTATTCATGGAAAACCCATTTAACGGGTTCGTCCAAGGAAATTCTCCTTCTCCCCTTATACAGGCGGACAAGATCGTCACGGATCTTGGTCGAATCCGACCCTTCTTGCGGCCATGACGGGTGGCATCGTCCTCCCGTTGAAATCCCACATGGGGTGGCCTGATTGTAGTGGCTGCACCCCAGCGTAATGCATGTTTCCATGATTCCAATCATGGTCAACCCGCATGGGCCGATAACCTTATTCGCCCATCAAATAATGGACGCTCTTGTCTTCCTCCGGGCAGGGGGCTCATGGACGCCAAGTAAGGAGTTTCTTCAGAGGAGCATTGCTGAATTCGGGTGGCGATCCGAACAGGGTCCGCAGCGGGCGTCTTCTATATAAAACCATTCGAAGGCGGTCTTGGCGCTTCTTAGGGGTTCCGGATGGATATCCGGTCCCGGCAATGCGCCATATTTCGGCGCCGCCCACTTGATATATGGACCCCTCGTGAGAGCGGGGTACAAGGCAGAACAACCTCTTCCACAGCGAAGTGGGGCTCGACGCCCGGAAAAGCTCATGAAGAGCTACATAACCCGAAATATGCAGGATTGAGGCGGGCGTGAGTGATGAAGCTGGAGTCCGTAGAACTCCAGGAGCCCGCGGAGGAATGGATGTACAGGAAATTGAGCCCCCTTATCAGATAGGGGACGAAGCATACCCGCTCCCCTTTGTTGGGATTTGGGGTAACCTCCGCTTGCTTCCCACCTTTGTAGGTGGTCAGCCCGGCTCGAACCGGAACCATAAAGGCGGAGGAGATATCCCCACTTGGAACTTCACCAGCTCGTTGTGGAGCAGAGCATCTCCTCCAATCTCTGGCAGAGGGCCGGAGCGTGAGAAGAGGAGCGCGTTGACGGTCCATGATGGAATGGATTCTTGGTCGGCGCTCCGATGAGTATTTGCGGAGGAAGATGGTGATTTGGATCTGGATTCTTGCCTCCCTTATAGGCAGATTGTTCGCACAACTAGGGGTAAAACATAAAAGACACCCGGCTTTTCACATTCGCGCGACGCGTGGAAGAAGGCCATTATTGGGCGTGGAAGCCAAGGCGTGCAACATTGATGAGGAAGCTGGACACTGTCGCAGGCACGTAGGACTTGAAGGAGAACCCGCCTTGCAACGCCGAAGACTACACGCATCTTTGGACTTATCGTCATTGAAGCCTGGTTCGGGGCTGGCGAGGAGTCCCGGATTAGGGGTGTCCGGATGGCGGACTACCATCATCGGCGGACTATCATCGGCGGACTATCATCATCGACTGGACTCCAAGACTATGAAGATACAAGATTGAAGACTTCGCCCCGTGTCCGGAGGGGACTTTCCTTGGCGTGGAAGGCAAGCTTGGCGATACGGATATGTAGATCTCCTACCATTGTAACCGACTCTATGTAACCCTAGCCCTCTCCTGTGTCTATATAAACCGGATGGCTCTAGTCCGTAGGACATCATCACAACAACCCTCACAATCATACCATAGGCTAGCTTCTAGGGTTTAGCCTCCTTGATCTCGTGGTAGATCCACTCTTGTAAACATCCACAATATCAATATCAATCGAGCAGGACGTATCCATAGAGAGGGCCCGAACCTGGGTAAAACATCGTGTCCCTTGTCTCCTGTTACCATCTGCCTAGATGCACAGTTCGGGACCCCCTACCCGAGATCCGCCGGTTTTGACACCGACAGGGAGGTTTGCTCTCCACTTGGTAGGATTTTCAAAACTTAGGCGAGTACTGGACTGCAGCTAAGCCCCCGAGTGGGAGGTTTGCTCTCCACTCGGTAGGATTTTTAAAACTTAGGCGAGTACTGGACTGCAGCTAAGCCTCCAAGGAGGATTTTTGTGTCATAGCTTTGAAGGAGAAGGCGACAGTCGACCTGTACCTCGTCGTCCTTGCAAAGTGCACATTGTATTAAATACTTAGGCGAGTACTTGGACTGCAGCTAAGCCCCCGAGTGGGAGGCTGGCTCACCACTCGGTAGGATTTTAAACACTTAGGCGAGTACTTGGACTGCAGCTAAGCCCCCGAGTGGGAGGCTGGCTCACCACTCGGTAGGGTTTTAAACACTGAGGTGAGTACTTGGACTGCAGCTAAGCCCCCGAGTGGGAGGCTGGCTCACCACTCGGTAGGATTTTAAACACTTAGGCAAGTACTTGGACTGCAGCTAAGCCTCTGAGTGGGAGGCTGGCTCACCACTCGGTAGGATTTTAAACACTTAGGCGAAACGGATTCGCCGCTAAACCCCTGAGTGAGAGGCTGGCTCGCCACTCGGTAAGGATTTTTTTTACAAACTTAGGCGAAACGGATTCGCAGCTAAGCCACCCACTGGGGGGGGGGGGATTTTAACAAAAAGTAATAACAATCACTGGGAAAATTATAATATTCTTGATTTAGATAAACAAACTACAGAGGTACTTTTATTACATCTCACCTGAGTGAGCTCTTAAGTGTAAAAGGGGCGGAGCAGCTCCGCATTCCAGGCTCGAGGCTCATCGATCCATGCTCGACGTTGTAAAGATGGTAAGCCCCATTGTGGAGAACTCTGGTGACGATGAAGGACCTTCCCAAGTGGGAGCGAGCTTATGTGGTTTCTGTTGATCCACTCGGAGGACCAGATCCCTTCTTGAAAGGCTCGCTCTTCACATTTCTAGCGTGGAATCGACGCAAGTCCTGGCTGATAGATGGTCGAGCGGATCAGGGCCATCTCTCTCCTCTTCAAGGAGGTCGATCGCATCTTGTCGGGCTTGCTCGCTTCAGCTTCAGAGTAGAGTTCGACTAAGGCGCATTGTGAAGCGTGTCATCGGCAGAACTGCTTCAGCTCCATAGACCATAAAGAATGGAGTTCTCCCAGTCGACCGATTAGGAGTGGTCCTCAATCCCCAAAGAACCGAAGGAAGTTCGTCAACCCACGCTCCTGCTGCATGCTTGAGATCACGCATCATCGAGGTTTGATCCTTTGAGAATTAGACCATTTGCATTCTCGCTTGTCCATTCGATTTGGGTGAGCGATCAAGCATAGTCGACTCGCGTGCCCTCAGAGGCGCAAAAAGCTTTGAACTTGTCGGAATCAAAATTTGACCCATTGTCCGTGATGATGCTGTGCGGAACTCCATATCTGAATATCAATTCTCTGACGAAACTGACAGCGGTGCACACATCAAGGTTCTTGATAGGTTTAGCTTCGATCCACTTTGTGAACTTGTCGACTGCCACAAGCAAATGAGTGAAACCACTCCTGCCGGTTCTCCGTGGTCCAATCATATCCAACCCCCAAACAGTGAAAGGCCAGACGAGTGGAATGGTCTTCAATGCTGAGGCGGGTTTGTGTGACATATTGGAGTAGAACTGACATCCTTCACACTTGTCGACTATTTCCTTTGCCATTTCATTTGCCTTTTGCCAGTAAAATCCCGCTCGGTATGCTTTAGCCACGATGGTCCGAGAGGACGCATGGTGACCACAGGTCCCCGAGTGGATATCATCAAGGATTATCTGACCTACTTCTGGCGTTATGCACTTCTGGCTGACTCCAGTCACGCTTTCTCTGAATAACTGTCCCTTGATCACAGTAAAGGCCTTGGATCGATGGACGATCTGTCTAGCCTCTTCTTCGTTCTCCGGGAGCTCTTTCCTCAGGATATACGCGATGTACGGTACTGTCCAGTCGGGAGTGGCGACCACGACTTCCATGACAAGGTCGACCACTGTTGGGACCTCAACTTCAATCGGATCAGTGGCACCTTTTGGCTGTGGAGCTTCTTCGGTGAAAGGATCCTCTTGAATCGATGGCGTGCGGATGTGCTCCAAAAACACATCACTGGGAATGGCTTCCCTCTTGGACCCTATTTTCGCCAAATCATTAGCAGCTTGATTTTTCAGTCGGGGTATATGATGGAGCTCTAACCCCTCAAACTTCTTTTCTAGCTTCCTCACTGCATTACAGTAGCCAGTCATGGCTGGACTTATGATGTCCAACTCCTTCATCACCTGATTAACCACCAGATCTGAGTCGCCATAGACCATGAGGCGACGGACACCGAGTGAAATGGCCATACACAACCCATACAACAATGCTTCGTATTCTGCTTCATTGTTGGAAGAATCAAAGTGAATCTAGAGCACATATGTGAGCTTATCTCCTCGGGGGGAAACCAATACTACCCCAAAGACCGAACCATTCAGCATCTTGGAACCATCAAAGAACATAGTCCAAAGGTCCGAATGAACTTGAGTCGGTAATCGTTGTTCAATCCACTCGGCGATGAAATCTGCTATTGCTTGGGACTTGATGGCTTTTTTGCCTCAAACTTGATATCAAGGGAAGAAGTTCAATCGCCCATTTCGCCACTCAACCAATTGCGTCTCTCACAGTGCAGAATCTCGATAATGGGCGTCACGACAACCGTAATGGAATGATCGAGAAGTAATGAGCAACCTTCTTCAAGGGTCATATAAATCCCATACACAAGCTTCGATAATGAGGGTATCTTTGCTTTGACGGGTTAAAACTTCGTAAAGATAATATATCGGGCGCTGAACTTTGAAGGCCTTTCCTTCCTCTTCCCGCCGACCGTAAGTCTCAGATCGACGACTTGTCCTGTGGCTGCAATGTAAAGCAGCAACGGCTCCTTGCTGATTGGGGCAGCAAGCACCGGTTGGGTGGAGAGCGAGCTTTGAGCTCGCAAATGCTGCATCAGCTTCGTGGAGTCCACTCGAACTTGTCGACTTCTTCATCATCGGTAAAGAGGCAATGCCTTTTCACCGAGGCGAGAGATGAATCGACTTAAAGCGCCAAGCATCCAGAAGCTTCGACATCGTGCACGCATGTATGCTTTCATTCGGAGTATAGTGCCAACTTTTTCGGGTTAGCATCGATTCCTCGCTCGTAAACGAAAACCGAGTAACTTTCCGCTAGAACTCCGAATGTGCACTTTGATGGATTAAGCTTGATATCATACCTCCCGAGATTGGCAAATGTTTCAGCAAGGTCACTCAACAGGTCAGAACCTTTCCGTGACTTGACCACAATGTCATCCATGTATGCTTCCACATTCCGACTGATTTGAGTGAGTAAACACTTCGAATCATCCTCATGAACGTGGCTTCGCATTCTTGAGGCCGAATGGCATGGTGACATAACAGAAGCACCCGAATGGAGTGATGAAAGCTGTTTTGATCTCGTCGGGTCCATATAGACGGATCTGATGGTACCCGGAATATGCGTCCAAAAACAACAACGCCACATCCCGCAATGAGTCGACTATTTGGTCGATGCGGGAGAGGAAATGATCTTTCGGCAGGCCCGATTGATATGTTTGAAGTCGATGCACATGCGTAGTGAATTGTCCTTCTTAGGGACCATGACAACATTGGCGAGCCACTGAGTGGTAAATTTCTGATAAACTCTGCTGCTAAGAGCCGAGCCACCTCCTCGCCTATGGCCTTTCTCTTCGACGGCGGACCGTCGAAGATGTTCTTTGACAGGTTTGACTTTTGAGTCGACTCGCAGACGATGCTCAACCAGCCCCTTAGGAACACCGGCATGTCAGCAGGCTTCCATGCAAAGATGTCCCAGTTCTCACGGAGGAACCGGATGAGCGCTTTCTTCTATTTGGAGTCGAAGTGTTGTTGAGATGTGAGTCGGAGCAGCATTGGGATTAGTCGGATGAATGTGAACCTGCTTCGTTTCACCGGACGACTGAAATGCCGACTCCATAGCGGGCTTCTTGGCTCGCAACAAATCACTCGGATCTGCAGTCTTCTGATATTCTTGCAATTCTACCACTGCCATCTGAGCATCAGCAATCTTAGAGCCTTTCTGGAAACACTCTTCCGCTTTCTTCCGATTGCCAGTGACAGTGATCACACCCTTGGGGCCGGGCATCTTCAGCTTAAGATACACATAACATGGTCGAGCCATGAAACGGGCATACGCCGGCCTTCCCAGAATAGCGTGATAAGCACTCTGGAAATCCACGACCTCAAAGGTCAACTTTTCCTTACGAAAATTCTTGTAATCTCCAAAAACCACATCGAGAGCAATTTGGCCGAGTGACTCAGCTTTCTTTCTAGGAATGACTCCATGGAAGCTAATGTTGCTGGTGCTGAGTCTGGACATCGGAATGCCCATCCCTTTCAACGTCTCTGCATACAAAATGTTCAAACCACTGCCACCATCCATCAAAACTTTGGTCAGTCGAGTGCCTTCGACCACTGGATCGACCACCAACGCTTGCCTCCCAGGGGTGGCAATGTGTGTCGGTGATCAGATTGGTCGAATGTGATGGCGGTCTGGGACCATTTCAGATAATTTGGCGTCGCCGGAGCGACCATGTTCACTTCTCGGTTGATAACTTTCAATCGACTTTTGCTTTCAACGTCAGCAAAAATCATCAGGGTGGAATTGACCTGGGGGTATCCACCATCACTATCTTCCTTGTCCTCAACTTTGTCCGACCCCTTTTCCTTATCCTTGGGCTGCTTCCCTTGGAACGGCTGAATCAAGAGCCGACATTGTCGAGTGGTATGCTTCGGGTAAATGAGTTTACCCTCTTCATCTTTCTTCGTGTGAATGTGACATGGCAAGTCCAACACATCATTCCCATCTTGGTCTTTCACCTTCTTGGGGTTCCATGGACCCTTGGGTTTCCCCTTGAACTTTCCTGGGGTCACAGCCAAGGCTTCTCCGGGAGCGGCTGGCTCGGCTTTGCGCTTCTGCTTCCGACTGGAATTTCCTCCGCCAGCTTCATTAGCGGTTGACTTGTACTTACCACTCCGGAGCCGATCCTCTTCTTCACCATTAGCATACTTGGTGGCAATCTCCATCATCCGACTCAGGGTCATATCTCCGTCCAACCAATTTCAAACTCAACTCCTCGTTTTTGACACCTTCCTTGAAAGCACTGATCGCCCGGTGATCGTAGACACATTCTCAACTGTGTGGTGCAAGGTTATCCATCTCTCGATGTAATCTTCAAAGTTTCATTCGACTTCACACACACGATCGCAGCTCGCCAACCCCGCTGGTCGCTTGCAAGTCCCTTTAAATGTCCCGACAAACACTGGGCAAGATCTTCCCAAGTGTAAATCTGCAGGTGCTAACTGATTCAACCATGCTCCGCCGAACCTCCAACATAAGGGCAAATGCTTCATAGCTACCTCATCGCTGCCGCCAATCTGGACAGCCACTGTAGTCCTCAAGCCAAGTGTGAGGCTTGGACTCACCGTGAACTTATCGACTCCATTGCCAACCTAAAGTTGGGAGGAATCACTGCGGGCTCGATGGCCCTGCTAAAACACTCGCCCCGAGACATGAACTCGCTGCTGGAGGGAACTTCTGTCATGACCTTCTCGGTGAGCTCTGTTCTGCCGACCAAGCCTTGAACGATGATGGGTCTTGCATCAAAGCTCGCTCTCGGGTCGACCGAACCCTTCGCCCAACACCGTGGCTTTGGCTCGTCATCTTGTTGCCGAGGAGTGTATGATCCACCCCTTGGGGGAGGAGTGGGCACTCGACGTCGATCATTGCGATCAAATCGGGTGCTCATCACGTCGGCCTCCATGTTCCTCACGCCTCGGGGGCGATCTTGGACTATGGGCTGACTGGACTGAATTCGCAGTGACGGATCTGCTGTGAATCCTGTTCCATGACTGTGATACGACTGAACTTTGATCTCCTGCTGCTCGGAGTAAATCTCTGATCTGTTGCAAACCTCTTCCTGCCTCCGACTGGGAAGGCTGAATCGATTCTGCTATACGGGCTGCAGCTGCTAAATTCTGAATTGGAGTTCGATATACCTGAGTCGGTTGTGGAAAGAGCTGACGTCGACTGGATTCTGGAACCCGTGGTCGCGTGCGCTCGTCGAGAACTCACTGGAGGTTCTACAGTCGAGTGCGCTCTGCTAGGTTGGCCAAGCACGCATCCTCCAAGGCACGAGCCTCGGGAGTTTCTCCAATGATAGGAATGTGAAGCGCATCCATGTTTCGGCGGCGAAGTTCCTCTCTCTGCAGCGAAGTGAGGGGCTCGGGTTGGTACTCTTCGTGATCTTGCGCCGGATCACCTCCACCGTCGCCTCCGTCGGTGCGGGGGTATCCAGGAGGACTGCGTGGTCCGTCAACCATCAGAACCTCTGCTGCCGGATCGCTGCTATCGCACTCGGATGCAGTCTCTACGGAGCCAGTCGATAGGTCGAACAGGCCGTAGAGAGATTCGTCGGGCTCAATTGCCGCAACTTGGGAAGTGGCTGACTGGCGAGCCACCGCATGCCTCACCCACCGCTGAAGCCTTGACCGACCGGAGCGCTTGCCAGCGGGAGACTGGGAGTGAGGACGGCACAAGAACCGACTCCATCTTGGGTCGACGGTTGTCAGCAGGAGGATGCCGCGGACGCACGCGTGAAAGTGCGTTGCCCCGCGGACGGGGAGTGCGTCGACGTCGAGAGGAGCCTCCTGAAGCCAAGCGGAGTCGTCGGCGATGAACGTGAGCGCACCGAGACGGATCTCGCGGCCCTCGACCAAAACTCCACCTGAAACCATGATGTAGGAGATCGAAAGAATCCCAACTTCTCCAACAAATCGCTAGAACACCTGCCCCACGGTGGGCGCCAACTGTCGTGGTTCTAAGTCTGACAGTAGAATGGGGGGTAGGTATGGAGAGGCAAGGTACTAGCTGTGGAGTAGTTGGTATGCACGAGTTTACGAGTTCAGGCCCTTCTCGGAGGAAGTAACAGCCCTACGTCTCGGAGCCCGGAGGCGGTCGACTGGATTATATGCGTATGAATTACAGGGGTGCGAACCCTTCTACCTGTGGAGGGGGGTGGCTTATATAGAGTGCGCCAGGACCCCAGCCAGCCCACGTAGCGGAGGGTTAAAGGTACATTAAGGCCAGGCGTTACTGGTAACGCCTTACATAAAGTGTCATCATGACCATAAAGACTACTTAACTACAGACCGTTTGGACACCGAGTGGCCCTTGAACTCCTGGAGGTCGAGTGGGTCTTCATGGTCGAGTGTCTTTGAATCTGTCGAATGGAAACCTACCAGTTCGACTGGAAGGCAGTTTATTCTAAGGATGCCCTTGGGGAGGGTGTCTTGAATAGGTCCATGACCCTACCCTAGGTACATGACTTCATCACTGAAAACTTGTTCATATGCGCTAAGCAACACTTTTGAATTTAAAATATTACCTTCTGTGGGGTCGTGTATTAAATTTGAGAGATGGCGAGTCGTCGGCTTCAGCCCCCATGCCACGAGTGCTGGGGTGTTCGGTATAAACTTGAGCGCTCTTGTTCCCATTCTTGGGTCCTTCGAGGGAGGCGCTCAATGCAATGAACAAGGCAACCGAACTATAATGCTTGAACACTCTCACTTAGCCATAGAATTCTATAATTTTAAATTTCGGCAAAGCCCCTAGTATTCGGAAGACCGAGTTCGGGGCGCTATCCACGCCTAGGCCGGACAATGCCGACTCCTCGCTCTAAGCGGCATAAGTCTTTAGGGACTCGAAAACTTCTCGAACAGCGACCGGCTCTCGCCCTATCATGAAGGTCAGTTTTAGCTTTCCAATGAGGCGCAACCCAGCTCAACCGGGCACAATCGCAGATGGTTCTCCAGTAGCTACCTTAGCCGATATAACAAACGTAAGGTACCAAAACATGGGAGCGGGAAACCCAACTATTGACCCAAGACATGATTGAGCGATGCATATAATGTTATAAGTTCGGGTGCTGACTTGTGAAAGTGTTGGACTTATTACACCATGTTGTGGGGTACTTAAGCCCTCAGTGTATTGCCCGTACCAAAGTGTACGGTTGCACAATGTCATAGATGAACATATATATATATATATATATATATATATATATATATATATATATATATATATATATATATATAGGAAAAAGGAATTCAATAATAGGCGAAGCTATGTTTTGTTTATTCAAAAAGGGCTGCGAAGAGAAGAACGATACAAATAGTGCGATAAGCAAGGGACGGAATTTTAACATGTCCGCCTCAGGGTAAGCTATGGATGGTGAGTAAAACAGGTATACTGCTCGTAATAGAGACCACCTGGACACTCGGCGTAACTTCGCTTCCTGGCTGTTGCATCGTGTGTTCGGCGATTCTCTTCACGGACGGGGCTTCGTGAGAATGGAGTCTGAAAGTAAAAAGAAAGAAGAAAATAATGACACAATCGGGGCCCCAGTGCGGTTGAGCGCGTACGGGCATGCCGTGGTCGTGCCCTCCCCTATGCCCATGGTATTTCCAGGCGTAATTATTTACGCGTGGTACTGGTTTTGCAATTTCGCGAGGGCTGGGGTTTGAGCCGCATTGCTATGCGTGCTCAGAACGTGCCAGGCGGTCTTGTTGTATGTTACTCCGGGCGCGCTTGACGGTGTCCGGACATTTAACAGTCGGACTCGAGAATTGCTTTAAGAGGCTGCTTTGTACTTCCGCCGCGAGGGCCGCCGTATGCTCCTCCGTCCGGAGAGAGCGTTCGGTGTTTCCATTGACCGTAATGACTCCTCAAGGACCTAGCATCTTGAGCTTGAGATATGCGTAGTGCGGCACCGCATTGAACTTTGCAAATGCGGTTTGTCCGAGCAATGCGTGATAGCCGCTGCGAAACGGGACTATGTCAAAGATTAACTCCTCGCTTCGGAAGTTATCCGGGGATCCGAAGACCACTTCAAGTGTAACCGAGCCTGTACAGTTGGCCTTGGCACCTGGTATGACGCCTTTAAAGGTCGTCTTCGTGGGTTTAATCCTTGATGGGTCTATACCCATTTTGCGCACTGTGTCCTGATAAAGTAGGTTCAGGCTGCTGCCGCCATCCATTAGGACTCTAGTGAGGTGAAATCCGTCAATGATTGGGTCTAGAACCAATGCGGCGAATCCGCCATGGCAGATGCTAGTGGGGTGGTCCCTTCAATAGAAAGTGATCGGGCAGGAAGACCACGGGTTGAACTTTGGGGCGACTGGCTCCATCGCATATACGTCCCTTAGTGCACGCTTCCGCTCCCTTTTGGGTATGTGGGTTGCGTATATCATGTTCACTGTCCGCACTTGTGGGGGTAAGCCCTTTTGTCCTCTATTGTTCAGCGGCCGGGGCTCCTCCTCGTCATCACTATGCAACCCCTTGTCATTGTTTTCGGCATTTAACTTGCCTTCCTGCTTGAACACCCAACAATCCCTGTTGGTGTGGTTGGCTGGTTTTTCATGGGTGCCGTGTATCTGACACGAGCGATCGAGTATTCGGTCCAAATTGGACGGGCCCGGAGTATTTCTTTTAAATGGCTTTTTCCGCTGGCCGGGTTTAGGGCCTCTGAATCCGGCATTGACTGCCGTATCCTCAGCATTATCGCTGTTAATGCGGCGCTTGTGCTTGTTGTGACGCGACCTGCCATTGCTGTCCTTGGTATCCGAATTACCAGGGCTCTTGGTCATGTTGTTGCTGCGAGCTAGCCAGTTGTCCTCTTCCGCGCAAAAGCGGGTCATGAGTGTTGTGAGGGCTGCCATGGATTTCGGCTTTTCCTGTCCTAGGTGCCGGGCAAGCCACTCGTCATGGATGTTGTGTTTGAAGGCTGCAAGGGCCTCTGCATCCGGACAATCGACGATTTGATTTTTCTTGGTTAGGAACCGTGTCCAGAATTGTCTGGCCGATTCCTCTGGCTGCTGAATTATGTGACTTAGGTCATCGGCGTCTGGTGGTCGCACATATGTGCCCTGGAAATTGTCGAGGAATGCGGCTTCCAGGTCTTCCCAACAACCAATTGACTCTGCTGGCAAGCTGTTAAGCCAATTCCGGGCTGGTCCTTTAAGCTTAAGTGGGAGGTATTTGATGGCGTGTAGATCATCACCGCGGGCCATGTGGATGTGAAGGAGATAGTCCTCGATCCAAACCGCAGGATCTGTTGTGCCATCGTATGATTTAATGTTTACGGGTTTGAAACCCTCAGGGATTTGATGATCCATCACTTCATCATGAAGCATAGTGGGTGTCGGCGCCTCACATGTTGGGCTATGTCGGCGTAGCTCAAATGAGCTTTGTCTCGTGTTCGCCGGCCGAAGTTGCCATGTCGGCGTGGACGTTATCGTCACATGTCGTGGGGCCCACGCGATCCGTGGATCGATCTTGTCCGCCTTGCCTTGTCCTCCAATATATCTACGCAGTCAGCGCATTTCCCGTGCCTTTGTATTTTTTGGCGGCGCGAGTGCGGCTTGAGTTGAGGCGAGAGGCCTCTCTGTCATGTTGTCGGCGTTCGGGAACGGGGGTCCCAGACTTGCCTGCTCAGCCGGGCGGCAAGGCGTGGCTCGAAGGAGGCCCAGCCGGCCCATCTTCATCAACATAAGCTCAAGACCCTCGCAGGGGCTAAGCCTGTGAGGCGGACGACAAGGAGCTTCCTCGGGCACGGCCTCGTCGAGGCTGGCTCATGAGGAGGCGAGAGTTCAAGGCAGGGTACCTCGCGAGGTGCCCATAGCATAAGCCATGACGCCAAGGGCGCCGATCGAGCGCCAGCCCATATGATGTCCTCCTTTCCTCTTTGGTGCAAAGGGAGCAAGCGCAGCGAGAACATCAAGCAAAGGCATCCGTTTGATTGCAACAGGACCAAGACCAGCCCAACATTTGGAAGGAGTCATTATGGAGCCCAAGCGGCGTCATCACGAGCCTTTGGCGGCGAGGACCAACTTTAGTCAGGATAAGTGTACCCGCTGTTCCCCTTCAAAATGGCCAATTGTTGGCGCCCTTCCCGCTCAATATTTGGGAAGAGGCCCAGGGCCTTCGCCTATAAATAGGAGCAGCCACCCCCGAGAACGGAGGGCCGAATCCTCATCAAGAAACCAGTAGCTAGAGCGACTGAACCCCACCTAGCAGTTCATCGCACCTGCCAAGAACAGACCCTCGCGAGGCTGTTCTTCCTTGTATTGTTCCTCATCAGCCCAAGAGGCAATCCACCACACCACACACTGGAATAGGGTATTACACCACAATGGTGGCCCGAACCAGTATAAATCTCGTGTCTCTTGTGCTGTTCCGTGTAGTAGTTTAGGTCCCAGCGATTCGGCGAGGTGCGAAACGGTGGAGGGTTGGATCTCCGCGCGCACCCCAGTGTTCGAACCTCAAGGGTCTGCCGGAGCACGAAATCCGACATTTGGCGCGCCAGGTAGGGGTGCGCCGGAATCCACCTCCTGCCACCTCGTGTTCCGTCGCATCGTCATCACCATGTCCGGCAACCAAGCGGGAAACCCAGATCCTTAGGCGGCATGGCCCGCCCGCATGAGCAGCCGCGCCTCGGGCGACCCGTGCCCGAAGGCAGCGGGCGGCGCAGGCGCTGCCGGGCATGGCGGCGAGGAAGCCGGCGGCTCTCACGCCCACAGCGGCGCGGTCGGCAGCAAGGGCCTCCAATCACGCCGCGTCCACGTCGCCGTACACCCGCGGGGCAAAGCGAACTTCGAGGCGCGCTCACGGTGGCCGAGAGCTGCTGCGGTGCAGGCTCGCTGGAAGCGGCCGTGGCGTCTTCTTTGGGCGAGTGGCGAGCTCCCAGGCCGCCGCCTTGGGGTCTCACCCATACGCACCCAGCTTCCACCTCGGGCCCAGGCGGCCCGGCGGGGCTCCACAGCGTGCCGCGGGCTCAAAGCTACTCAACACCGGGCGAAGCTGTCGGCACCGGGCGGCGGCGGGGTTGCCCGCCCCGATCCGTGGAGAAGAAGGACTCGGCGTAACCCACGGCCCAGGTGGACCGCCGCACCACCACCCACGGTGGGCGCATCAGCGAGAATCGCCAGCACGCTCAGCACTCTGGCGTGGCCGCCGGGATGATGGCGCCCGGAAAATCGTGCCCCACATGATGGACCAAGGGCACCCGCATGAGGGAGAACAAGGCTCGCTCCTCAGCCCGAGCTAGGGGATGAGGCCCCAGAAGCTGAGCTCTTCCAGGAGCCTCGGGATTATCCCACTGGTCGCGCCGGGGGCGACGATTATCGGGTACCGCTACTTCCTCAGGAGCAAGCATATGCTAATCATGGATCGCAGGAGGTGCAGGTCGCCACAACGAGTAGCTGCCCCGCTCCCACAGTCTCCTACCCCTTGGGAGGAGGGCGCAGGGAGATGCAGGAGAGGGGCCGAGATCCAACAACACCACCGCGGCGTTCGGAGCAAGGCGTTCTCAGGAGGTAGGCCCTCTGCTGGGGAGGTGCCTCAGGGCCTGCCTGGCGGAGGACCCGTGGTCGTCGGAGGCCGTGGCGACGCTCTACCCCATCGGCGGCGTCCTGGTTTCGGTCGTCCTTGATGGCACTAGAGTGTGGCGCAAGGCGGGGCCCTCGTCTGGCGATATGAAGCAAAGCGGTACACTGTGAAGAAGGCCCGGTGCTCGTGAAGCTCGCCGCCCGTGACACTCTCACGTAATAATGAGTGGGGTTGTACGCCCGAGTCTCGGGGTGCGGCCTCGAGCCACAGGGCTCCCTCCACGCCAGATGGCACGCAGCTCATGTTGGTGAGAAGGCGTCCAAGACTAGACTAGGTGCGACGCGGCTTTTCTTTACTTTCTTCGCCTTTCCCTTTGGTTGTCGCTTTCCCAGCTGGATTTAAGTTGGATTGAATTTGAGATTTGCGTGTGTTAGGGAAGGGGTGCTTAGTCTTGTTCGAGCAAATCTCTCGCGTTTGATTTACCACTCCGCCTCAGCTGCCTCCACTCGTGAGCCCTCGTGAGCGGGCCAAGCCTAGCTTGCGCGCCCAGACTGTCGCCCGCGCGTCCTCTCCGGAGGTTTTACTGCAGATCCTACGGATTCGATCAGAGACACTCAGTCACCGCAGCCTCCCACGAGCTATCTCGAGGCTCGTCTGAAACAAAGGTAAACTGGCCAACCAGCACGTCGCTTAGCCAACCACTTGGCGCAGGCGTATGGGCGATGTAACACCTGCTAACAAATGCTCTCAGGCCAAGCCTGAATTCTATTCATGCAGGGTAATGGAACAGGGACAATACATAATAAGTCGGATAAATCCCCCAATGTGTCCTCAGGAGCACCTCCGAGCCGTTCTTTGGCGTCGCTGGCCTCATGTCGCATCTGCGTGGGCCATCGGCGTCTGGGAACCATTCACACGCCGCCCTCGCCGGCAGCCACGATCACGCCGTCGTTGTCCGAAGCGAAGGCCCTGACGAGAGCATCCACATTATCTTCCACCCAATGCGCCAGGTCGCCCCGGACGGCCTGGATAACTGGGGCGATGGCTGCGTCGAAGTTGAAGTGGGGGTCCATGTTCTGGAGATGGCTAAAGACACGAGAAAAGGCGCGCCCAAGCAGCGCGCGGCTCCTCTCCTCCACCAACCTATTGGCCCTGACCGACCGCGCCTCCAGCCGCGCCACCACATCGGTGAAGAACTGAAGGTTGCCGGCGTAGTTAACCGCGTGCGGCTCGCCAATAGCCGCCTTGCAGATGTTACCCAAGGCTGTGTTGGCTCTTTCCCGGAGCGTGGTGAGCATGGGGCCATGCTCATGCTCCGAGATTCCTTGCCACGGCGTATCTCGTCCGCATTCTGGCGTATGACGGCCTCGGCCTCCTCCACCCATTGGCGAAGAAAAAGCACCTCGGCACGAGAGGTGGTTGACTCCCCTGCGCCACCTCGAGGCGGCCCGAAGAGCATCGGCCCGCCGTGTCGCCTCCTCAGCTTGGCCCTCAAGGCAGCAGTCTGCCTTGCCTTATTACGATCAACCCAGCCTCTCCTCGAACTTCGCGCCGAGGTTAAGCGCGCCATCGCCACTCGGCGTCCGACCTCCTCCGGGCGGGCTTCCCGTCAGCGACCTCATCCTCCGCCACGTCGCCAAGCACTCCCTGCGTCTCAAGCGCTTCGTACTGCTGGCGCGTTCGCGGCTTCAAGCATCAATGCATCCTCACGCTTGGAGCTCCGCCGGTGGCGGAGGCCACCTTCATCGACGCGAGGGCTGCCTCGCGTAGCTCCACTTTCTCCTCCAGTAAGTGACACCGGGCCAGGAGTTCCCGTGCCCGCTCCTCCGCCGCCTCTCACCGCCTGTTAGCTTCCCGGCCTCCTCGAAGGCCCGAGAACAGGCCTCCCGAGAGGCTGCCAGCGATGCCTTGGCCTCCTCATTGTCAAGATCGTGCTGATGGCGCGCAAGGGCGACAGCGCCCTCCAGTTCATGCCTCTCTGCGGATAGGCGCAGGCCCTCGGCCTCAAGGCGCGCATCTTCATCAGCGAGCTCTTCACCAAGAAGGCTCACCGCGTCAGCCGCCCTTCGAAGAAATCCTTGGCGAAGGGCGCGGCGCTCCCGGGCGCGCTCGTGCACGTCTTCCACACCATCAACCGCCCCGAGCGTGCGCTAGGAGCCATGAATCAGCACTCCCCCTCCGGGCAGGGGGCTGGGGGCTGGCTCCCTCGCGACGGCCGGGCACGCCGCGCCAGAAGCCTGGCCTAGAGCCAGCCCACCCCTAGACGAAGGGCGCAGGAAGCGCCTCAGCCAATCGCCGTCCACGACCAGGAGAGAAGCCCGCAGCAGGCTAGCTATGCCACGAGAAGGCTCGCGAAGAAAGGTCGCGAGGCGCGAGAGGCCTCGGCAGCGCCTCGGGCGGTTCGCCTCCTGATCGCCCTCACCACAAGGGCTCCTTTGCTCGGAGCACTCAGGGAGCCGAGGAGAGCAGCCGAGGGGACGGCTCCTCACCCGTCTCCGTGAGCTCGGCGGGAAGGGGCCTGTAGGGCAGGATCAGTACAAGCAGCGGAAGGATCGGGAGCTGGTGAGCGAAGTCTTACTCATCGATGGCGAAGTACTTCCCTACGCTTTAGAGGCGACAAGGGTAATCATCATGGAGGCCTCCCTTCTCTTGGGAGGCCTCGAAGTCCACAGGCGACCCAAGATTTGGCGAGGGGTCAGTGCTGACGAGGAGAAGCATCAAGGCGACTGCGTCGAGGCGTCCGCCCGGACGCGCTGCTGGTTGCCTCACCAAGAGAAGCAGCAGGGGCCTCGGGGCCTCATCCATGGCTGCGGGCAGCCACTGCCGCCCTCGGCCCGGCGTGAGCCTCGGGAGCTGCTCCCTCACGGCGTCGCCCGTGGCCTGTCACCCGGCAGGGGTCCCTTGACCTCTGGCGGCTCGTGCCTCCCGCCCGCCACTTGAGGAGGTCGCCTTGGCCCATTGGAAGGGCGATCACCAACCTTTGGATTCTCGCAAAGGCCCACAGAGGCCAGTGGTATGACCCCATTAAGTCAAGACAAGCATCTGGTTCACAAAGTCGCCCCCTGTTACCGGCGAGGAGGTCTGCAAGGCCCCTCCATGCGGATGCCGCCGAGGTTAGGGTCACCGGTCGGGACCAGAACATCCTCGAGAACTTGAGCGTCGGGTCCTCTTCTGGAGCCTCATGCGATCTTCAAGCCCGAAGGCCCACATCCGGTGGGAGTGGCGTTGGAGAAATAGCGATCTGACATAGCAGGAACTCCTTCACCACCTTGGGCGCCGTCCGCCAAGCTTTCTCGGGAACTTGAGCGGTGCAGACGAAGGCAAACCGGGGGCCCATGAGTGTCACTTGGCCTGACTGAGTTGGGGATAGCGGCGAAGATGGCTCCGTCGTGAGGGCTGCACCCTAACGTCCCGTACAGCCACCGCTCGCGAAACCAAAGAGGCGGGGAAGGCTGAAGTCAATTCGGAAGCCGCTGTCTCGAACACAGCGATGAAGCTCATGCACCCCAAGCATTGAATGGGGTCAGCAGTATGAGAGAGAAGAAGTGGGCGCAACAAGGCAGCCCGAAGGAATGATGCCGTCATTACCTCACAAGCGAATGCAAATACGCGAGAAGGGTGATGGATTCGGGACCTAGATGCATCATATGGATCGGTAATGGGAAAGCTGCGGCATTGAAGAAATCTGAGAAGGGGAACCAGTCCTGCCCAAAGAGGCGTCGGTAATCCGGACCTTGGTGGGAATCTGTCAATGGAGAAGCGAGGCCAGAGCCAGGCCGTCGTCCTCCGCACTCATTGAAGATGGTGGCCAGGGCCGAGCGGACCTGCCCGAGCCCTCTTGGTTGACTATGGCCGTGTCGGCCGGCGGGGGCCGCCGTCGGCAAAGCAAGGCGGCGGCATGGGTTTCTTCCCTTTTCCCTTCCTCGTCGGGGCCATGACGGCAGGAAGGAGATGGGGAAGATTCGAGATCAGAGTGGATGCAAGAGCTGGAGTTCGAGAGAAGGAAGGACAGGGAGTGCTCAAGCAGCAGAAGGGGGAACAGATGTGTACAGCAGCGTGTCCGCCTAGCAAGGCACGAAATAAGGAGGCATGGGGGAACAGTGCCGCCCACGTCCAATCAACCGCCACACGGCGCCCAAGGCCGCAGGCTGTTAGGGCCCGCGTGTCACAGCCCTAGAGCTTGCTTGTAACTAGTGGCATTGCATCCATGCATCATGTTTAATTTCATGAAATTTGAAATGGGGATTGCCTAAACCCTAGCATTAAAGGAATTCAAATAGGTTCAACCAAAAATATTTTTCAGTGAATTCAAATGGCTTTAGAAAATGTTCATCATTTCTGGAAAAATGCTGGAAATAGTAACCAGAGGTGATGCACATTTTTCCATGACATATTTGGGCTCTGAATTAATTCATATCGTATTTGCATTTGGGCATTTATATACTATAAAATATTTTAAATGCACAAATAATCATAAACTTAAATGTTTGCTGTTGGATATTTTCCAAACAGTGGGCTTGAAACAAGTTTCATGATTTTGGGTTAGTATTAGTATTTTTAATAGAGCCCTAAAGACTACTGATTAATAGAAAAACAAAAATAATTAAAAGGGAAAAGAGAGAGCTCACTGGCAGCCCACTTACTGGCGCCACGAAGCCCAGGCTTCCCCCCTCCCGTCTTGGCCCGGTGGTGGCCCAGCCCACCACCGCAACCCCCCTCACCCGTCGTCTACCTCGCCTCTTGGCGAGGCGTGTCACTCCTGCAGCAGCGCCTGTCGCCACCTCTGTTCGTCTTTGGCGGCCTCCCCTTGGTCCCTTCAAGCGCCACGGAGGCAGCCACGCCCCCAGTGCCTCTTAGCCTCTCCCGAGCTCCTCCTCCTCTCGGCTTCTTGCAGCCGAGAGCCGTCGCCGCCGCCGCCATAGCCGTGCCCACCGGCCCTCCCTCGCCCATCCAACATGCCCCAAAGATCCGCCACTCCGTCCCCGTCAACCCCACCGAGCCACGCAAGCCGGATTTCACCGCAACACCGCCATCGATGCTTTCTTCAACCTCGGGACCGCCGGCCATCACCGTCAAATTCATCGGCTCCGGACCGTCCCCGACCTTGCCGAGCGTCCCGTCGTCATCGCCGTGAGCCCTTGCTCCAAACCCCTCTTCCTCCCCTTGCGTTTGTACACTCTAGCTCCATTCCCCGCCGTGCCCGAGAGCTCCTGCCGCCGGCCATGTCACCGCCGCTGCAACCACTTTGAAGCTTGCGCTGACCGTTGCCCCGAGTTCATCTTGCTCCTAGGAGCCTAACACCACCACCAGCTCCTTCCCACGAGCTCCCTAGTGCCATGCCCGTTGAGGCCCGAGCTCCGGCCGCCGCCGCGAGCTCACTTCCGGCGAACGCCGGCCACCCCCGCACCTCCCGTTGGTCTCCCCAAATGCGCACGGGCACGGGCTTCTTCCTGGTGCCCTCCGCGCGCCAAACCACCAACCGTAGCCCAAATCCGAGCCGAGCCGCCGTCGTTCTGGTCGCCGCCGGCAAGACTCCGGCGAGGCCGACGTGGCGGCGTCATTAACACTAATTACGGGACTAACCACCCACCTCCTTCACTGACATACGGGCCCCAGCGCCCATTTAGGTTAGCCTAATTTTTCTGTTTAGATTAGTGCTAAGCATGAGGCCCCACGTGTCAGCTTGACTTTGACTTAGTCAAAGTTGACTGGGCCCACCTGTCGGCGACCTGACTAACCCAGGCTCACTCACCAATGGGTCCCGCAGGTCAGGTTTGACCTGGGGCGCCTAGTTGACTTGCTGACGTCACAGTGGAAATTTAATATAATTCAGGAAATTTCAGAAAATCCCCCAAACTTCTAAAATTCATAGAAATTCAACCGTAACTCCAATGGAAATAATTTATATATGAAAAATGATCAGAAAAATATGAAGAATCTGTTTATGGCACTTTCATGCATGATTGAACAAGTTAACCTCACTGAATAGGATGAATCATGATTAGGGCAACTTATGAACTAGCATTTGGAGTTGGAGTTTAACCTTGTTTGAATTTCACTTCAATTAACTTGGATAGATATTGCATTAAGTGAATTCAGTACCTTAACATGACATGTCATTCATATGAATGTGCACTGCATTGATTGTGTTCTCTCTTGTTGCGGTGGTTGTCCCTCTTAGTAGAGCGACGTCTGAGCGATGAATTCGATGACACCGATGAAGAACTATATTATCTTGAAGTGCCGGGCAAGCAAAACCCTTTGTTCATTCGATAAAATCCCACTCTCTCGCTCCTGCTCTCTTTTATTGCATTAGGACAACATCGATTCATGTGTTACTTGCTGCGGTAGCTGAACCCCTTATCCTTTGCATGACCTGTCATTCCACAGTAATTAGATGAAACCCACTAGCATGAGTAGGAGTTGTTTGAGCCATGTTGTGCCTACTCATTCATGCTTGTTTGTCATGCCTGCTACTGCTTAGAGTTGAGTCAGGTCGATTCATCGGGAATGAATTGGAATGGTTGTGTGAACATGTCCTCACGTGTGTGAGCTAAGTGTGTGAACACGATTTGGTAAAGGTAGCGGTGAGAGGCCATGTAGGAGTACATGGTGGGTTGTCTCATTGCAACCGTCCTCGGGAACTGAGTTACGTGTTTGTGATCCATGAAACAGATTACTACCACGCATTGGGCCCGAAACCAATGGACCCTCTCGGCTTCTTAACCACCCTTGTTCTCTGTCCGGGAGTTGCAACTAGTTTACGGTGTTTGTAGGATATGTGTTGGAGGTCATGCGTGGCGCTGACCCTAGGGGTGGGCTATGATGCGGTAGATACACTGTGGCCGGTGTACCGAGTGCCCGTTTGGTATCTCGGGAACCCTGCACACATCGTTCGGGGCTGTATGGGAAACCTCGGCGGACTCCTGCGGATGGAACCGAATAGGCGATAAACCTGGACTAGGGACTTGAGTGTTTAGGTAGGCCGTGGCCGACACCCACGTTGGGCTTCCGCTTGAAGGTTGCGAGTACATGTCGTGTAAAGCGGCGGTAAGTGGTGAGCGTGTGTGAAGAAGTACACCCTGCGGGTTTAATATGATCTATTGAATAGCCGTGTCCACGGAGAAGGACTTCGGGTTGCCTATATCAGTTCATAGACAAGTGAAAGTGGATACTCTAAAATGCGCAAGATAAGCGTGAGTGCTATGGATGGCGTTCTCGTAGGGAGGCGGGGGCGGGTCCATAGTGGTGTATTGATATGGTGAATATGTGGACTCGTGCGCCACCTCAAAAGAGTTACTTGCGATCGTAGTTCGGGATAGCCACGAGTCAAAGCTGGCTTGCTGCAATCAAACTCCACCACCCCTTTTGATAATGATGCATATGTAGTTAGATCGATATAAGTCTTCTGAGTACATTTGTACTCACGTTTGCTTATTTTATGTTTTGTAGAGAGGCGTCGGTCTCGCTAGTAGTTCCGTGGACTTGACGTTTAGCTTGTTACCTCAGCTACGATCTTGTGCCCTCGGCGGGATCTGGTAGATAGTCGGGCTTCTCAGCCTTTTTCATTTATAGTTATGCGTACTCGGACATGTTTAGCTTCGCTTGTGCTTTGACTTGTATGCTCGAGTGTTGGGTCATGAGACCCATGTTTGTAATATCTCGCTCCTCGGAGCCTAATGAATAAATATTTGAGTCGTAGAGTTATGTTGTGATGCCATGTTGTATCTACACATATTGAGCATAATGTGTGTATGTTTGAAATGCTTGGTATGTGTGGGATCTGACAAACTAGTTGTTTATCCTTGGCAGCCTCTCATATGGGGAAATGTAGTCTCGTGCTTACGGCGATAGTAGTCCGCTACTGCCGGTTCACGAGTCCTGCTAGCCCAGCACTCTGCTTGGACACTTGGTGGCGGCATGTGTTTCCTTCGTTCCTATATACATTCCTTGAAATGTCACGCGGTGTTATTCGAGTCTGCCTAGCCTGCTACAGCCGGGATACGGAGTCTTGTTAGCCAGTGCTACAGCCCGAATTTATCGTTGATGACCGACATGCTCGATGTGATTCATGTATGCTGTCCCCATGGGTTAGTGCCGCTTTGGGTTCACGACTAGCCATGTCGGCCGGGTTCTTTGTCATATGGATGCTAGCGACACTATCATATCGTGAGCCAAAAGCGCAAGCGGTCCCGGGCCATGGTAGGCGACACGGTGGGAATACCGTGCGTGAGGCCGCATAAAGTGATATGAGGTGTTACCGGCTAGATCGATGTGACTTGGAATCGGGGTCTGACAGCGTTGGTATCGAGCTTCGATTGCTGTGAGGATTACCAAGCCAAACTGGTGAAGTTGTGTCTAGAAATGCTTTAGTTATGTAAGGAATTGATTGTGGAAGGAGCGTAAGGCTCTTTTACTCCTTATACCTCATGGCCTTCGATCTGAGTCATCCTCTTCTCTTCTACGGGGTTTAAGAACTAGGCTTCTCATCTATCTATCAGGATGACGTGTTACTAATCCATAGACTTATAAGATTGTTGGTTTTAAGCCTCACCTCAGTTCCTACTATTCTATATGTCAACTGTTGATCTCGGAACTTTGATATGATGTTGTTAAGTGGCTATGCCACCATTTTGCAGGATGTCTCAAATCATTTTGAGCATTTACAGCCGTTATGCTGTCCGAGTCATCCAGGTCTCTAAATAGTCGATGCATTTGCAAATCCTTTCCTTCCGTTTCCGATGTCCTTTTGGTCGAATAAGCACACTAACCGGTCGTTGAGGTACTCCATTGCCTCGACATATATGTTGGAGTTATTATTATGACCCTAGGTGTTAGGAAGTCACCTAGCAATTTAGTAATGCTTTTGTATCCCGGTGTGATGATTACGGCCATTATTCTTGAAAGCATCCGTGATGCCATTTAGTAGTAGGTATTCTACTCACGGGTTTTGAACCGAGATTTATCCTACTTCATGTTGTTAGTATTTGCTAGTGCCTTTAGGATATTAGTAACCTTTGTGATAATCCTCGAGGTCCGTGGTATTTCCTTCTTCCAAATACTACGAACCGCTTATGGCAGAAGTTCCTTGTTGAACCAAAACATCACAATAAGAGTGCTCTTGAGGAGTTCTCCATTCATAATTGTGAATCTGCCAATTCTACCTTTCTGCATGGGTTATCCGGAAGAAATGTTGAGCTTCGTTCGACATACTAATCCATGCCTCCACAACTCGAAAAGCTATATGTTCCTTTGAGTTGTTCTCTTAGATGTCTTCGACCTTCATCTATCAATTGATAGCCAGGAGTAATTGTGCATTCGTGTTCATCGATGCCTATTATTCTTGTGGTCCGTCAAGCCATTCTATTCGGAATGACTAGGAGGAACAAACTCGATACCTCATCCATATCCAGGATTGGGTCAAAGTAGTTGTATTCCGCAGATCAAAATGTCAATCCAGTTTTGATTCTGTTCCACCTGGAGTGTTACCGTCTTTATGTCAGGAATGTCATGAAAATTGCACCTCCTCTTATGCATCCTTGATGCAGTGATACTTCTCACCATCATCATTCATTCCTCAGTCCTCGTGTTGTTGTAACCGGAATGCCGACAAGTGAACTGTGATGTGTGAAATCGATACTCCTAGCAACCTCGTTGTTTAGTAGTTAATGGACAATAATCCCATTCTTAGCGTATTGGTTATTAAATCATCACCCTAAGAGTGATCGTGCTACCTAGTCCTTATTTTCGGTGCACTCTTCGATTGATGAGTTAGGATCTTGTCAAGTCCTCACTCATCTGATCATATCGTCTTGTCTCAAAAGCAAGATTGTTCTCGAGCTTAGTAACATACCGGTGGTTCGTAACTTTCCAAATATCTTCTTGGAAGTGTTACCGGGTTGTTTCCTGACTGTTATGTTGGACTCGTGATCAAGTTGGTTTCTTGTGAACCACCCTTTCTCCAAGAATCGGTGTTGGATATCCCTGAGCTAGTTGGTTAAGCTAGACAACAACTTGGAGAGTTGGAAGATAAAAGCTTGCCTAACTTAGTTCGACCCAAAGGGATACTCTTGTGTAGTGTGTGTTGAAGAAAGATGATATCTTCATCGATTGGTCCTCGTGATCAGTTGCTAGACCTATTGTCTTATCAATCCTTTGATTTGAGTGTGGGATATCATCAAATCAAATCAGTACCAATGATGTTCGTAATGTTGTCTTACTCGTGGTTGATCCCTCGAGCATACACCATTATATCTTTTGGTCCGACCAATGCTATCACCGTGTTCACATGATGGTGGAAGTCCAGTGATATGGAAATTCCGATGAGTTGTTGTTGAGCCCATCAGCAGCATTTTGTCTCCCCCATGATTCATGTTGAACATCAATCTAGTGTTGAAAATTTCGTAAGCAATGCCTTCATGATCCGTTCATGAAGCCTATGCTTGGATGGAAGAAGCGACTTCCTCTAACTCACGTGCATTTGATGTAAGTTGTCGCCGGGGATTCGAGAAAGATTGTTTTTGTTTCCTCTAGAACCATCCCAAGTCAGTCATGCATACGTGCGAAGTATTCTATGGTTTGGAGACTTGCAACCTTCATTCTATATGTATCCCTAGCACACCAAGCCACTGACTGATTTGTTCAAGGAAAAGAAGTTCTCAAGTGCTAATCCTTAAGGACCCAAAGGTACATGCGTAGGACTTCGCTCTCCGCAATGATGGTTCCCTAATCGAACTCGGTAGTGTTTTATTGTAAGACTACCATGTGGTCATGCTTGTCTAGGACAGTGTGTTCACAGGTGTGTAGCAGAACCAGCTCATGTTTTGGAGCTTGCTATCGTAGTTCATATCCCGAGAATCTCGCAACGCCATCTCGTCGATTTGTGTTGCAACCCTTCTTTTCGGACATCTTTGAGTCTGAAGTATCCCATCACCAATCGGATCTGAATCTCGGCAGATATGATGGTTGGAACATTCAACAGTTGCATTTCGTTCCCAGCTTGCACCGTCCTTGTGCCATTTTCACTATGGGCTGCCCTCCTCGGTAATTGTTGTCTAGGATCATCCTCAAACGTGGACTTACCATGGGTCCCATCCATCTCCGATGATAAGCAAAAATCATCCATTGCGTTGTCTTCAACAAGGTAGTCCACATCATCCATTCTAGTCCGAGTATGCCTTTCCTCGAGCTCTTTCAATCAATCAATTGTAAATTGCCTTAGGCTGGTATAAAGGGTTTCAATGATCTTCGTATCAAAAGTAATTCTTTTTGCCACTTAAGGGAATAGTTCTTTGCGTCGCCTTTCTCGAGGTGCCCCGTTATTGAATCATGGTAAATATTTCCTCGCCACCTTGACACCATCCACCATCTTTCTAAGCGTGGAATTGTTGCCACCAATCAAACCCCGTCGTTTGTTCTTCCATCCCTCTCGATGTGTTTCGTGTCTCAACTCGAGATGTGTCACCATCTCAGTCCGTGAGTCGATCATGTTTACTTGATCTTCGTGAAGATCGAATCATGTAGGGTTTTCCCCTTCTCTCTGCTGTCGTGTCGGGTGAAGGTCTCGAAGACGTCAAGACCAAGATGATGGAGTAAATCAACATCTTCGAGAAGGGCAAATGGATCATGAAGATTGTGATAGTTTGTGACTCCCCTTTCCCTCTTACCTCACGTCTTGAATCTCGGGGCGAGATTCTTGTTTAGTGGGGGTGAGTTGTTACAGCCCTAGAGCTTGCTTGTAACTAGTGGCATTGCATCCATCCATCATGTTTAATTTTCATGAAATTTGAAATGGGGATTGCCTAAACCCTAGCATTAAAGGAATTCAAATAGGTTCAACCAAAAATATTTTTCAGTGAATTCAAATGGCTTTAGAAAATGTTCATCATTTTTGGAAAAATGCTGGAAATAGTAACCAGAGGTGATGCACATTTTTCCATGACATATTTGGGCTCTGAATTAATTCATATGGTATTTGCATTTGGGCATTTAAATACTATAAAATATTTTAAATGCTCAAATAATCATAAACTTAAATGTTTGCTGTTGGATATTTTCCAAACAGTGGGCTTGAGCAAGTTTCATGATTTTTGGGTTAGTATTAGTATTTTTAATAAAGCCCTAAAGACTACAGATTAATAGAAAAACAAAAATAATTAAAAGGGAAAGAGAGAGAGCTCACCTGGCAGCCCACTTACCTGGCGCCACGAACCGGCCCAGCCTTCCCCCCCTCCCCCGTGCTGGCCCAGCTGGTGGCCCAGCCCACCACCGCAAACCCCCCCTCACCCCGTCGTCTACCTCGCCTCTTTGGCGGGCGTGTCGCTCCTGCAGCCTTGCCCGTCGCCACCTCCTGCCCGTCTTGGCGGCCTCCCCTTGGGCCCTTCGGCGCCACGGAGGCAGCCCGCCCCCAGTACCTCTCAGCCTCTCCCCGAGCTCCCCTCCTCCTCTGGCTTCTCGCACGCGCCCGAGAGCCGCCGTCGCCGCCGCTCGCCATAGCCGTGCCCACCGGCCCTCCCTCGCCCATCCAACATGCCCCAAAGATCCGCCACTCTGTCCCCGTCAACCCCACCGAGCCACACAAGCCGGATTTCACCGCAACACCGCCATCGATGCTTTCTTCAACCTCGGGACCGCCGGCCATCACCGTCAAATTCGTCGGCTTCGGACCGTCCCCGACCTCGCTGAGCGTCCCGTCGTCATCGCCGTGAGCCCTTGCTCCAAACCCCTCTTCCTCCCCTTGCGTTTGTACACTCTAGCTCCATTCCCCGCCGTGCCGAGAGCTCTGCCGCCCGCCATGTCACCGCCGCCGCTGCAACCCTTTGAAGCTTGCGCTGACCGTTGCCCGAGTTCATCTTGCTCCTAGGAGCCTAACACCACCAGCTCCTTCCCACGAGCTCCCTAGTGCCATGCCGTTGAGGCCCGAGCTCCGGCCGCCGCCTTGGCTTCGCTTCCGCAACGCCGCCACCCCGCACCTCCGTTGGTCTCCCCGGATGCTTGCAGGCACGGGCTTCTTCCTGGTGCCCTCCGCGCGCCAAACCACCAACCGTAGCCCAAATCCGAGCCGAGCCGCCGTCGTTCTGGTCGGCGCCGGCAAGACTCCGGCGAGGCCGACGTGGCGGCGTCATTAACACTAATTACGGGACTAACCACCCACCTCCTTCACTGACATACGGGCCCCAGCGCCCATTTAGGTTAGCCTAATTTTTCTATTTAGATTAGTGCTAAGCATGAGGCCCCACGTGTCGACTTGACTTTGACTTAGTCAAAGTTGACCCGAACCCACTCGTCGGCGACTGACTAACCAGGCTCAGCGACCAATGGGTCCCACAGGTCAGGTTTGACCTGGGCGCCCGATTGACTTCTTGACGTCACGGTGATGTCATCTTGACGTTAATAACCCATTTTACGGATTTAATATAATTCAGGAAATTTGGAAAATCCCCAAACTTCTAAAATTCATAGAAATTCAACCGTAACTCCAATGGAAATAATTTATATATGAAAATGATCAGAAAAATATGAAGAATCTGTTTATGGCACTTTCATGCATGATTGAACAAGTTAACCTCACTAAATAGGATGAATCATGATTAGGGCAACTTATGAACTAGCATTTGGAGTTGGAGTTTAACCTTGTTTGAATTTCACTTCAATTAACTTGGCTAGATATTGCATTAGGTGAATTCAGTACCTTAACATGACATGTCATTCATATGAATGTGCACTGCATTGATTGTGTTCTCTCTTGTTGCCGGTAACTGTCCCCTCTCGATGAGCGGCGTCTGAAGCGATGAATTCGATGACACCGATGAAGAACTATATTATCTTCAGAAGTGCCAGGCAAGCAAAACCCCTTTGTTCATTCTGATACAATCCCACTCTCTCGCTCCTGCTCTATTTTATTGCATTAGAACAACATCGATTCAACTGTTACTTGCTGCGGTAGCTGAACCCCTTTATCCTCTGCATGACCTGTCATTCCACAGTAATTAGATGAAACCCACTAGCATGAGTAGGAGTTGTTTGAGCCATGTTGTACCTACTCATTCATGCTTGTTTGTCATGCCTGCTACTGCTTCGAGTTGAGTCAGGTCTGATTCATCGGGAATGGATTGGAATGGTTGTGTGAACATGTCCTACTGTGTGTGAGCTAAGTGTGTGAATACGATTTGGTAAAGGTAGCGGTGAGAGGCCATGTAGGAGTACATGGTGGGTTGTCTCATTGCAGCCGTCCTCAGGAACTGAGTTACGTGTTTGTGATCCATGATACAGATTACTACCACGCATTGGGCCCGAAACCAATGGACCCTCTCGGCTTCTTAACCACCCTTGTTCTCTGTCCGGGAGTTGCAACTAGTTTACGGTGTTTGTAGGATATGTGTTGGAGGCCGTGCGTGGCGCTGACCCTAGGGGTGGGCTATGATGCGGTAGATACCGTGGCCGGTGTACCGAGTGCCCGTTTGGTATCTCGGGAACCCTGCACACATCGTTCGGGGCTGTATGGGAAACCTCGGCGGACTCCTGCGGATGGAACCGAATAGGCGATAAACTGGACTAGGGACTTGAGTGTTTAGGTAGGCCGTGGCCGACACCCACGTTGGGCTTCCGCTTGAAGGTTGCGAGTACATGTCGTGTAAGCGGCGGTAAGTGGTGAGAGCGTGTGTGAAGAAGTACACCCTGCAGGGTTTAATATGATCTATTGAATAGCCGTGTCCACGGAGAAGGACTTTGGGTTGCCTATATCAGTTCATAGACAAGTGAAAGTGGATACTCTAAAATGCGCAAGATAAGCGTGAGTGCTATGGATGGCGTTCTCGTGGGAGGCGGGGCGGGTCCATAGTGGTGTATTGATATGGTGAATATGTGGACTCGTGTGCGCCACCTCAAAAGAGTTACTTGCAGTCATAGTTCAGGATAGCCACCGAGTCAAAGCTGGCTTGCTGCAGTCAAACTCCACCACCCCCTTTTGATAATGATGCATATGTAGTTAGATCTGATGTAAGTCTTGCTGAGTACATTTGTACTCACGTTTGCTTATTTTATGTTTTGCAGAGAGACGTCAGTCTCGCTAGTAGTTCCACGTGGACTTCGACGTTTAGCTTGTTACCTCAGCTATGATCTTGTGCCCTCGGCAGGATCTGGTAGATAGTCAGGCTTCTCAGCCTTTTTCATTTATAGTTATGCGTACTCAGACATGTTTAGCTTCGCTTGTGCTTTGACTTGTATGCTCACGAGTGTTGGGTCATGAGACCCATGTTTGTAATATCTCGCTCCTCGGAGCCTAATGAATAAATATTTGAGTCGTAGAGTTATGTTGTGATGCCATGTTGTATCTACGCATATTGAGCATAATGTGTGTATGTTTGAAATGCTTGGTATGTGTGGGATCCGACAAACTAGTTGTTTATCCTTGGCAGCCTCTCATATGGGGAAATGTAGTCTCGTGATTACGGCGATAGTAGTCCGCTTCTGCCCGGTTCACGAGTCCTGCTAGCCCAGCACTCTGCTTGGACACTTGATGGCGGCATGTGTTTCGCCGTTCCTATATACATTCCTTCGGGAAATGTCACGCGGTGTTATTGAGTCCTGCCTAGCTGCTACAGCCGGGATACGGAGTCCTGTTAGCCAGTGCTACAGCCGAATTTATCGTTGATGACCGACATGCTCGATGTGATTCATGTATGCTGTCCCCATGGGTTAGTGCCGCTTTGGGTTCACGACTAGCCATGTCGGCCGGGTTCTTTGTCATATGGATGCTAGCGACACTATCATATCGTGAGCCAAAAGGCGCAAGCGGTCCGGGCCATGGTAAGCGACACCGTGGGAATACCGTGCGTGAGGCCGCAAAGTGATATGAGGTGTTACCGGCTAGATCGATGTGACTTGGAATCGGGGTCCGACACATGACGCTTCGCACTTGCCCTTTCGCCCTCTGCTCGGCCAAGTTGAGGCGCGCCGTGGGCCAGGGGGCTCTGTTGGCGTTACAGGAGCAGGGGTCCCCAGACTTGCTGCTGCGGGCTGCGGCGTGGCTCGAAGGAGGCCCAAAGACGGCCCATCTTCATCAACGCAAGCTCAAGACCTCGCGAGGGGCAAGCCTCATGAGGCGGACGACAAGGAGCTTCCTCGAGGCACGGCCTCGTCGGGCTGGCTCATGAGGAGGCGGAGAGTTCAAAGCAGGGTACCTCGCGAGGTGCCCATGACGCAAGCCATGGCGACCAAAGGCGCCCGATCGGGTGCCAGCCCGTGCGATGTCCTCCTTTCCTCTTTGGTGCAAAGGAGCAAGCGCGGCGAGAGCATCAAGCAAAGGCATCCGTTTGATTGCAACGGGACCAAGACCAGCCCAATGGTGGAAGGAGTCATTGTGGAGCCCAAGCGGCGTCATCACGAGCCTTTGGCGGCGAGGACCAACTTTAGTCAGGATAAGTGTACCCGTTGTTCCCCTTCAAAATAGCCAATTGTTGGCGCCCTTCCCGCTCAATATTTGGGAAGAGGCCCAGGGCCTTCGCCTATAAATAGGAGTAGCCACCCCCGAGAACGGAGGGCCGAATCCTCATCAAGAAACAAGTAGCTAGAGCGACTGAACCCCACCTAGCAGTTCATCGCACCCGCCAAGAACAGACCCTCGCGAGGCTGTTCTTCCTTGTATTGTTCCTCATCAGCCCAAGAGGCAATCCACCACACCACACACTGGAGTAGGGTATTACACCACAATGGTGGCTCGAACCAGTATAAATCACGTGTCTCTTGTGCTGTTCCGTGTAGTAGTTTAGGTCCCAGCGATTCGGCGAGGTGCGAGAAGGTGGAGGTTTGGATCTCCGCGCGCACCCCAGTGTTCGAACCTCAAGGGTCTGCCGGAACCCGAAATCCGACAGCGGCCACGAGGTGGCCGATCAGCCATATCATGCACAGGTGATGTAGGCTTGGGTGCTTCCTCCTCTAATCGGGGTAGCAGCCTAGGTTTTGGGTAGCTCTTGGAGGGGCGCTCGAGTTCATACTCTTCGGCCGCAAGGACTTCAGTCCATCTGTCAGCTAGCAAGTCTTGGTCAGCTCTAAGCTGTTGCTGCTTTTATTGAGGCTGCTTGCCGTGGGCCATGAGCCTGCGTTTGAAACGCTCTTGCTCGGCCGGGATCCTCGGGCTGCTGAATTTGTCGTCGTCGAGGCTTGCCTCGTCTTGGAGGAGGCATGTAATTATCGTCCTCTACCTCTTTTTCTGCTGCTCTCTCACGAGGCTGGCTTCTCCATCCTCCTGCGCTGAATCCTGCTGGAGGGTTGTCTTCGGCCTTTGTCAGGGGTGTTATTGTCTCCCGTGCGGAATCACCGTTTTCTTGTGGCGGGATTTAGGCGGCGCCGTTGGCGCTTGGGCGCTTAGGCTGTTTCTTGGAGGGTCATCCTCCGCTGTTCCATCGCCATTCCCATCTTTTGGGATGTCCACCATGTATATGTCATATGGCTAGGTGGCCTTCCGGTGCCCAATGGCGCTGGTTATTGGTCGTCTCCTGCATCATCGTCCATACCGTCGATGTCTTCGGAGTCGAAATCGAGCATGTCGGTTAAATCATCGACAGTGGCTACGAAGTGGGTGGTGGGTGGGCTTTGATTTTCCTCGTTGTCCGCATCCCAACCTTCCTGACCATAATCCGGCCAGGGCTCTCCTGATAAAGAGAGAGACTTTTGTGAATTCAGGATGTCGCCAAAGGGCGATTGCTGAAAGATGTCTGCGGCAGTGAATTCCATGATCGGCGCCCAATCGGATTCGATTGGCAGGGGCGCGGAAGGCTCGGATTCCGAAGAGGAGTCCGGCACCTTGGAGTCACGACTTCGCAAAGGACGGGGTAGGTGTATGGCTCAATCGCCATAGAGATCGCAGCCCCGAGGCGGTGTCCAGCCACCCGTCCTCGATCGGCGCAGTCGGCTCCGAGCTAAAGGTCGGGCGGACTTGAATGCGACCTCGGGACCTTTGTTGGTGGCAGAGCTAGGTCATGCCCCTCGTGACAGTGCGGCGCGCTTGGCTGTGGGGCGTAGCTTTCAATCTGCTCCAGATGGCCAAGCATATTGGCCCGCAGTGCAAAGCCGCCGAATACGAAGATCTGTCCGAGGAGAAAAGTCCCACCCTCGAGCATATCATTGTTGATGATCGGAGGAGCCATCGGGCCTAAAGATGACGACACAGAGGAACTCTCAATGAAAGCAACAATGTCGGTGTCAAAACCGGCGGATCTCGGGTAGGGGGTCAAGAATTGTGCGTCTAGGCGGATGGTAACAGGAGACAAGGGACACGATGTTTTTACCCAGGTTCGGGCCCTCTCGATGGAGGTAAAACCCTACTCCTGCTTGATTAATATTGATGATATGGGTAGTACAAGAGTAGATCTACCACGAGATCAGAGAGGCTATACCCTAGAAGCTAGCCTATGGTATGATTGTTGTTCGTCCTACGGACTAAAACCCTCCGGTTTATATAGGCACCGAAGAGGTTAGGGTTACAGAGTCGGTTACAATGGTAGGAGATCTACATATCCGTATCGCCAAGCTTGCCTTCCACGCCAAGGAAAGTCCCATCCGGACACGGGACGAAGTCTTAAATCTTGTATCTTCATAGTCCAGGAGTCCGGCCAAAGGCTATAGTCCGGTCATCCGGACACCCCCTAATCCAGGACTCCCTCATCGGGGTTGTGCATGATTAAATACTTTGTGTGATGAAGATAGAGCATAGCCAGACTATATGATTTTGTAGGGATAACATTCTTTGGCCATGTTATTTTGAGAAGACATGTTTGCTTTGTTAGTATGCTTGAAGTATTATTATTTTTATGTCAATATTAAACTTTTATCTTGAATCTTTCGAATCTGAACATTCATGCCACAATAAAGAAAATTACATTGAAGAATATGCTAGAAAGCATTCCACATCAAAAATTCTGTTTTTATCATTTACCTACTCGAGGACGAGCAGGAATTAAGCTTGGGGATGCTTGATACGTCTCCAATGTATTTATAATTTTTTATTGTTCCGTGCTATTATATATTCTGTTTTGGATGTTTAATGGGCTTTATTATACACTTTTATATTATTTTTGGGACTAACCTATTAACCCAAGGTCCAATGCAAATTGCTGTTCTTTTGCCTATTTTAGTGTTTCGCAGAAAAGGAATATCAAACGGAGTCCAAACGGAATGAAACCTTCGTGAGAGTTATTTTGGAACAAACGTGATCTAGAGGACTTGGAGTGGACGTCAAGAAATCACCGAGGAGGCCATGAGGCAGGGAGGCACGCCTGCCCCCTGGGCGCGCACCCCACCCTCATGGGCCCCTCGTGGCTCCACCGACCTACTTCTTCCTCCTATATATACCTACGTACCCCGAAACCATCCAGGAGCACCATGAAACCCTATTTCCACCGCCGCAACCTTCTGTACCCGCGAGATCCCATCTTGGGGCCTTTTTCGGCGCTCCGCCGGAGGGGGCATCGATCACGGAGGGCTCATTTTCACAGAGAAAAAATAGCTGGGCTGGTCACATGATGAGCATAAAATATAAGCCTGGGCTAGACGGGCCGCAGCCCAGTTCAAACCCTGCTCCGTCTCAACAGTAACAAAAAAATACTGCTCGAGCATACGTCCCAGGTGTCAGCCGATCTTGTGTTGTTCTCTTGTCTATTGACTATATACGCTCACAATGTCGTGGGTCCCAGATGCCAGGAAAACACAAGGAGAAAGCATTTTATTTTTCCATACGCTGACATAGTGGGCCCCTGCTGTCATCCTCTCCACGTTCTTCTGCTGATTCCTGTTGTTTGTTGCCCATGTTGACAATGCAAGAGGGCGGCACCGCGGCAAGTGCACCACAGCGCGCGGAGGACGACGGCGAGGCCTCGGACGTTGGAGTTAACGATTTAGGAGACGGTGGGGCGGTGATGCGTGCGCTGAGTGATACGTCTCCAACGTATCTATAATTTTTTATTGCTCCATGCTATATTATCTTCTGTTTTGGACATTATTGGGCTTTATTATTCACTTTTATATTATTTTTAGGACTAACCTATTAACCGGAGGCCCAGCCTGTAATTGTTGTTTTTGCCTATTTGAGTTTCGCAGAAAAAGAATATCAAACGGAGTCCAAACGGAATGAAACCTTCGGCAACGTGATTTTCGGAATGATCATGATCCAGAGGACTTGGACCCTACGTCAAGAAAGCTACCAGGAAGCCACGAGGTAGGGGGCACGCCTACCCCCCCTGGGCGTTCCCTCCACCCTCGTGGGCCCCACGTTGCTCCACCGACGTACTCCTTCCTCCTATGTATACCTACGTACCCCCAAACGATCAGAGACGGAGCCAAAAACCTAATTCCACTGCCGCAACCTCCTGTACTTGTGAGATCCCATCTTGGGGCCTGTTCCGGAGCTCCGCCGGAGGGGGCATCGATCACGGAGGGCTTCTACATCAACACCATAGCCTCTCCGATGAAGTGTGAGTAGTTTACTTTAGACCTTCGGGTCCATAGTTATTAGCTAGATGGCTTCTTCTCTCTTTTTGGATCTCAATACAATGTTCTCCCCCTCTCTCATGGAGATCTATTCGATGTAATCTTATTTTGCGGTGTGTTTGTTGAGACCGATAAATTGTGGGTTTATGTTCAAGTTTATCCATGAACAATATTTGAATCTTCTGAATTCTTTTATGTATGATTGGTTATCTTTGCAAGTCTCTTCGAATTATCAGTTTGGTTTGGCCTACTAGATTGATCTTTCTTGCAATGGGAGAAGTGCTTAGCTTTGGGTTCAATCTTGCGGTGTCCTTTCCGGTGATAGTAGGGCAGCAAGGCACGATTGTATTGTTGCCATCGAGGATAACAAGATGGGGTTTTTATCATATTGCATAAATTTATCCCTCTACATCATGTCATCTTGCTTAAAGCGTTACTCTGTTCTTATGAACTTAATAGTCTAGATGCATGCTGGATAGCGGTCGATGTGTGGAGTAATAGTAGTAGATGCAGGCAGGAGTCGGTCTACTTGTCTCGGACGTGATGCCTATATACATGACCATACCTAGATATTCTCATAACTATGCTCAATTTTGTCAATTGCTCAATAGTAATTTGTTCACCCACCGTAAAATACTTATGCTCTTGAGAGAAGCCACTAGTGAAACCTATGGCCCCCGGGTCTATTTTCCATCATATTAATCTCCCGACAACAAGCTATTTCTGGCGATGTTTTTGTTTTGTTTTCTTTACTTTGCATCTTTATCACAAAAATACCAAAAATATTATCTTATCATATCTATCAGATCTCACTCGCGTAAGTGACCGTGTAGGGATTGACAACCCCTTATCGCATTGGTTGCGAGGATTTATTTGTTTGTGTAGGTGCGAGGGACTCGCGTGTAGCCTCCTACTGGATTGATACCTTGGTTCTCAAAAACTAAGGGAAATACTTACACTACTTTGCTGCATCACCCTTTCCTCTTCAAGGGAAAACCAACGCAGTGCTCAAGAGGTAGCACTAAGGCGCAGCCAACCGTGGGAGGCGGAAGCAGGCGGCGCCGCCGGCGCTGGTTTGGTTTTGGTAATTTGGAGGAAGACAGGACTGAAGAAACATGCCAGACTATAAAAGCAGTAGGAGTACTTAACAACCTTAACTGAAACCAGCAGGGGCACTTAACAACCATAGTTGAAAGCAGTATGAGTACTTATGCATGTTCAACTATACAAAGCATGCCTCGAACAGTGCTACTTTGCCTACAGTTAACCAAGGGTGAGGCCGCCAAGCCCCAGGACAAGGCCCAGGCGCCACCCCGCGCATCCACAACCTTCTGTAAGCGGCTTCATCTTGTAATGTGGTCAATAAACAGGATATTCGCTTTAGAGCCATGGAAAAGCGGGAACATAATCTTCTGTCCTATTCTCCAAGATGGACGGGCCTTCATTATTTGGGACCACCCATGAATAAGTATCTTTTCACCTCCAAGGGAATGGGTAGGTGAACATAAACATCATGTTGTGACCAAGCGCAAGTCGACCCGACCATGGTGGGGCATCGTATAGGAACAATAGAACTGGGCAGTTTACATTTCAAGAAGATCACAACTGTAAAACGTGTATAAGAAATAGTTTATGAACAACATATATAATGAGAAAACAGATCGTACTATAAGTTTCTCAACACAGTTGGACCTGTTCAATGAGTGCAGCAGTGGCACACATATCCCACGTGGCCTTCCACCATTGAAACGCCCCACAAGGACCTTGAGGGAGTCCTGGATTAGGGGGTGTCTGGATGGCCGGACTATAGCCTTTGGCCGGACTCCTGGACCATGAAGATACAAGATTGAAGACTTCGTCCCGTGTCTGATGGGACTTTCCTTGGCGTGGAAGGCAAGCTTGGCGATCTGGATATGTAGATCTCCTACCATTGTAAGCGACTCATGTAACCCTAACCCTCTTGGTGCCTATATAAAGCGGAGGGTTTTAGTCCGTAGGACGAACAACAATCATACCATAGGCTAGCTTCTAGGGTTTAGCCTCTACGATCTCGTGGTAGATCTACTCTTGTACTACCCATATCATCAATATTAATCAAGCGGGAGTAGGGTTTTACCTCCATCGAGAGGGCCGAACACAGGTAAAAACATCGTGTCCCTTGTCTCCTGTTACCATCCGCCTAGACGCACAGTTCGGGACCCCCTACCCGAGATCCGTCGGTTTTGACACCGACATTGGTGCTTTCATTGAGAGTTCCGCTGTGTCGTCGCCGTCAGGAAGGATGCCTCATCCAGTCTTTAAAGACGGCACTATTGCTAAAGAAGCTTTGGATGTCGACCAAACTCTTCGGCTAGGCGGTTTTCTTATGACCGCTATTCGGCCGCCGCGTCGACGATGACTTCTCGGGTCATCGAAAGCAGTCTTCACGTTAACTCGGAGCTTGTCGAGCAATTAGATCCGATGGACCTCTCTTCCTTAAACGAGCTCTTGGATCGCATCGCCGCCCTGGGAGTCGCTATAGACTATGATCAGATTGGGCCTAAACCCGATATGAGAGAGATTGACTCTCCCTAGGTTACCCACCACGTTGCTGTGGTAGAGGAACAATACGGCGACCCTTCTTCTATCTTAAGGACTAGCTACGTCCGGATTCCCGATCCCTCCATGCCGGATTCCCGCGGAGGAGAGGACGTCACGCAAGCCCTGAACCTAAAGTCAGGGAGCGGGCTAGATTCATTGGACAACATCCAAGAATCCAAGCTTCCAAGTTCGGAAGCTCCTTGGACCTTAACTCTCAGATTGGGCGCGGTTCCGGATTTAATACCACCCACCCACCCAAACATAAGCGACCTGTCTCAAATTCGGCAAGAGCCCGCAGAAACAGTACACCATTATTGGGCCAGATTCCTCCTGGTTATGGACAGGATAAAGGACTGCCACGAGGAGGACGCAATCTCATTCTTCTGCAATAATTGCACGGGCAACGGGATCCTCAATGCTATAAGTCGCCGTGACATTACACGCTTTGCCGACTTGGCATCCATAATCTGAAGTATCTTGTGCGATGGAAAGCGCTGGAAAACCAAAGCAAGATTTTGGGACAATCCGGCCTTGAATACAAGCCCAGTCCGAAATAAAAGGGTGCATCATCGCCAGGCACCTGGGTTAAATACCAAAAAGAAAAAACCCTCTATAGGGCATGGAACCGTACTGGAGGGATGGCTCAATGGACCCAGTAAAATTCATAGTATAGAGGGCGCCACTCCAACTCATAGCCTTAGAGCATGTTGGATACTACGGCAGGTGGCCAAAAGTGGCGAAGAGCTTCTAGCTCTAGAGCACCAGCCCAGGATACCAGTACGGTATTAACAGTCTTCGAGACTTTCGCATCAAATAATGTGCGGAAATGAACACTCCGTAGCCTTGCCGAAGTCTACCAAGTAGCAACAATAAACCCATGGAGTGACATGGATATTACCCTTAATGCCAGTGACGAACCTAAATTCTGAACAGCCCGAGCACCAGCCGCATTGGTCCTTAGTCCGATAGTGGACGGCTTTCGCCTTACCAAGGTACTCATGGACGGTGGCAGCGGATTGAACCTCATTCACGAGGAAACCCTCGAAAAATGGAAATAGTGGAGCCGCATTGGCGAAGCAGCACAACCTTTAGAGGAATAATCCCGGTCGGGAAGCATGTTGTACAGGAAAAATCACTTTGGATGTTGTGTTCGCGCGCCGGATAATTACAGGTCCGAGGAGGTCATGTTCCAAGTGGCCCCGTTCAGTAGCGGATACCACGCTCTATTAGGGCGAGAGGTATTCACAATTTTTCAAGCTATACCCCATTATGGGTACATGAAGCTCGAAATGCCCGGGCCCAACGGAATCATCACTCTTGCCAGTGACCTGGACATAGCACTCCATGCCAAAAATAAGACAGCCGCACTGGCCCTTGAGGCACTATCCGAAGCCCTAGCGGCCGAGGAACTCACTGCGCTGCACTCCACGGTGAATAGGGACGATGTGATACTCGGTAAGAGATCCAAGTCCACCTCCTTCAAACCAGCGGACGAAATAGTCAAATTCCAAGTCCATCCAACGGACCATACAATAACGGCCTCCATCGGGGCACAATTAAATCCTGATGTAGACGTCACACTAAGAGAATTCCTACGTGAAAATTGGGACATTTTTGCCTGGCACCCTTCAGACATGCCAGGAATCCCACGCCGGTTGGCCGAACACAGCCTAAACATCCTAAAAGGGTTCAAGCCAGTCAAACAGGCTCTTCGGCGTTTCTCCGAACCCAAGAGACAGGCCATGGGAGAGGAGCTAGCCAAACTATTGGAGGCCGGATTCATCAGAGATATAAAACATCCGGACTGGCTAGCAAACCTGGTGATGGTACCAAAGAAGGACAAATCATGGCGCCTATCGTCGATTTCAAGGACCTCAACAAGGCTTGCCCAAAGGATCCCTTCCCCTACCCGCATCGATCAAATCATCGACGCTACCGCAGGACACGATTCATTGTGTTTCCTCGACGCATACTTCGGCTACCACCAAATTAAGATGGCAGAGCCTGACCAAGCCGCAACGGCATTCATCACTCCATACGGCCCATTATGCTTCAACACAATGCCCTTCGGGCTCAAAAACGCCGGTGCAACATATCAGCGCATGATTCAAACATGTCTGGCAAACCAGATCGGCAAAATAGTGGAGGCATACGTAGACGATGTGGTCGTCAAAAGCAAGCATTTCGAAACTCTAGTAGACGACTTGAGGCTCACATTCGATAATCTCCGAACATATGACATCAAGCTCAACCCGGAAAAATGTGTTTTCGGCATACCAACCGGAAAGCTCTTGGGCATTGTATCCGGTAGAGGAACTAAAGCAAACCCAGCCAAGATCCGAGCTCTGTCACAATTGGATATCCCAAAAAAACCTCAAACAAATACAAAAATTGACTGGATGCGTGGCGGCTCTAAGCCACTTTATCTCCCATTTGGGAGAAAAGGCATTGCCCCTTTATCGAATCCTCCGACGCACCGAACACTTCGAGTGGATGGATTCTGCCACGGCCGGACTCAAAGAAATAAAAGCCATATTGGCAACAAACCCGGTCCTGGCCGCGCCCAACATGGGCGAACCAATGCTATTATACATCGCGACAACTCATCAAGTTGTAAGCACGGTGCTCGTTGTCGAACAGGAAACGGACGGACACAAGTTCCAACTTCAAAAACCAGTTTACTACGTGTCCACTGTCCTAACTCCATGCAAGTCACGGTACCCGCATTATCAAAAGATAGCGTACACGGTGTTTATGGCATCCCGGAAGCTGCGACACTACTTTCAAGAGTGTTCAATAACAGTAGCCTCCGAAGTACCCCTTAACGACATTATAAACAACCACGACGCGACGGGCCGGATTGCCAAATGGGCCATTGAGCTCCTCCCGTTCGACATAACTTATAAGCCACGGAGAGCTATTAAGTCGCAAGTTTTGGTCGACTTCGTCGCCGAATGGACCGAAGCCGAACTCCCTAAAGAGTATGGCGCATATTCCAACTGGATAATGCACTTCGACGGCTCCAAAATGTTGGCTGGCCTGGGAGCTGGCGTCGTTTTAACGTCCCCAACCGGAGATCTGATTCAATCGTACTCGAGATAATGTATACGGACTCCAACAACGCGGCGAATCTGAGGCCCTTCTACATGGTCTCCGGATGGCAGTCTCCATGGGCATTCAACGCATAGAGGTGAGCGGGGATTCGAACCTCGCGATATCCCAAATAAATGGAGGTTTTGATGCCAAGGATCCGAAAATGGCAGCCTATCGCAATGCCGTCCTAAAAATGTCAGCTCGGTTTGAGGGGCTCGAATTTCACCATATAGCCCGGGATAACAACAAGGCAGCAGACGTGTTGGCACGCATCGGCGCAAAGCGCGATGTTGTCCCCCCCCCCAACATCTTCCTAGAGAGGCTGTTCAAACCATCCGTATTATGGGAGGGAGAGTCCGGAAATAACAACCCGAACCCAACCACACTGCCCCACACCGAACATTCTGACACAGTTGGTGGTTCTACCAACGAAATAACACCCTGAGCCCACGTAATAATGGCAGTCATTGCCCCGTGGACAGAACCATTCCTAGCCTACCTAACCAGGCAGGAATTCCCGAGGACCAAAATGAGGCCCGCTCCTAGAGAGGTTGTTCAAACCATCCGTATTATGGGAGGGAGAGTCCGGAAATAACAACCCGAACCCAACCACACTGCCCCACACCGAACATTCTGACACAGTTGGTGGTTCTACCAACGAAATAACACCCTGAGCCCACGTAATAATGGCAGTCATTGCCCCGTGGACAGAACCATTCCTAGCCTACCTAACCAGGCAGGAATTCCCGAGGACCAAAATGAGGCCCGCTGCATAGTGCGGCGATCTAAAGCCTATAAAGTCCATGAGGGAGAGCTTTATAAGAAAAGCACAACCGGAGTCCTTCAAAGGTGTATCTCCGAAGAGGAAGGGCGGAATCTTCTGGCTGAAATTCATGCCGGACTCGGCGGGCACCACGCCGCAGCCCGGGCCCTTGTAGGCAAGGCCTTCCGTACAGGATTTTATTGGCCGACGGCCCGGGAAGATGCTCAGGACTTAGTCCAACGATGCGTCGGATGCCAGCTCTTTGCTAATCAAAGCCACATGCCACCCACCGCCCTCAAAACTATACCCATCACCTGGCCCTTTGCGGTCTGGGGGCTTGACATGGTCGGACCCCTTAAAGGGGGAACCCACAAGAAAAAATACCTACTGGTCATGGTGGATAAATTCACCAAATGGATAGAGGCCAAGCCTGTCAAGACGGCCGAATCCGGACCGGTGATAGACTTCATATCGGGGTCGTATACACGTTACGGTGTCCCCACAACATCATCTTTGTAACGGCACGAACTTTACGGCCGACGAGGTCAAACTCTGGTGCAAAAACATGGGCATTAAGCTCGACTACGCTTCAGTCTATCACCCTCAAACTAACGGTTAAGTTGAGCGAGCAAATGATCTAATTATGAGCGGCATCAAACCCATATTAGTGCGGTCCCTCAAGGAATCTAACACGCACTGGGTAGAGGAGCTCGACTCCGTACTCTGGGGGCTATGGACCACTCCGAATCGCACGACCGGATTCACACCATTCTTTATGGTATACGGCGCAGAGGCAGTTCTGCCCTGCGACATAATTCATGACTCACCTCGCGTGCGCATGTACGAAGAAAGAGAAGCCGAGATCGATCGGCAGGATAGTTTGGATGCCTTGGAGGAGGAGCTGGACGTAGCAAAAGCCCGTTCCGCATTCTATCAACAGCAGGCTCGAAGATATCAAAGCAGAGAAGTACGGGCCAAAACTTACAATGATGGCGAGCCAGTTCTATGCCTGCCGGGCAAGAAAAAGGACAAACTCAAGCCCAAATGGGAAGGTCCCTTTATCATCGACCAAGTCCTGACCGGTGGAGCGTACCGTATGCGAGATGCATCGGATAACCGACTCGAGCCGAACCCATGGAACACACCCCGTCTCCAGAAATTCTACGCCTAGCGCCGGATTCTGAGTTCGTCTCCTTCTTCTGTCCATATTTTACATTTTATCTGTCTTCTATTTTTCTCCTTCTCCCTCCTTTTTCTCTCCAGCCCTTGAAGGCTCCTTAGCGCATTGTTCGCACACACTTGACGTGCTATCCGCGCTCATTGTACCTGGGGGCTTCTTTCACAGACGCTTAATTATAAGGGCTTCATGCCCAATACATGTGTCACACTTCCGCATGTACCTTTTATTCACCATTATATGCATCGATATGACTTAAGTTTTGGCCAAGCTGGGTTGCTGGCTCACATGCTTACCCCACGTTCCCGATTGTTCGGCTAGGTGGTAAAGGAGCACCTCTGCGATTATTACTGCGGGTCGCGGATGTGTACCTCAGACTGGGTGAAGCCGAAATCTAGCGTTCTTAAGAGAATATTCGGTCGGTGGACTAAAAGAAGATTTCTTACCTATTTATTTATCTGCCCCCAGATGTTTTTCTGCTTTTTTCGCAGTCCGGACATGCACTTTAGGGCATGCCTCCCAGGGAAAGGAACCCCTAACGGAACTATTCTCCCTGGAAGATGTTTCTTACTAACCATGTAATGTAACATAACTAGTTGGGCACTTGTCTGATAAAGCACTAATGACCCCTACGGCTGGTCTCCACGCATGCCCCGGTTTTTATATAACCGCGAAGGTATTCGGACACACTCCGGACTACTGGGTCCCGAGGTTGAAGCGAAAAGGTCCGCTATGACAAACGATCTACAATCCGGCTAGAAGGCATTTTACATGTCACCTTAAATTACATAGTCAATTTGGTGATTGTATTCCTCTTCAATGCCATCTTACAGGCTGTCTAGTTTACTGATCCTGCTGGGAATACTTTGCGGCCAATTCTACCTGGCCGTACACTAAGCTCACAGGATCTTCTTCCCATCGGCCCCACAGTCCGACCTCGGCCATGTGGTTGGGTCGACCAACCGTGTACCGCGTCTTCACCATGGCCCAGGCCTCCCTGGCGCCTTGACGGCAGGCCGAGATCTTCCATAATCGGAAGCGCCGCCGCACTCCCTGGATCCTCTCTGCAAGCTCCCCAAGGCCCTCGGGTAGGGTGACAGATGGCCACAAGGCCTGGGCGACGCCTTTCATCACCTGCCGAACTTGTTCGTGAAGTTGTAAGAGCTCGGGAAGAAGGTCACCCGTAGAACCGCGCATTTCCTCTGCAGGATGGCCTGTGAGCATACCTATAGACATAACTCTGTTAATCGACTTCCTCGCCGAACTCTTTTTTCAAAGTTCGTTTAAGCACTTACTAAAAATGCCGCGTCGAAGCCGCCGATTCTCCTTAACAAAGTCAGACAGCTGGGCACGAACATATTTTTGCTCCTCACCCAGCTGGGTGTTGGCATCTTGGAGCTAATTTTTCTCCTGCCTCACCCTCGTAAGCACGTTCTCGCCGGCCATTAACCGGCGCAAGAGCTATTGCTTGTCCGGATCTACCCCGGCGCCATCTGCAATGTTATTGTCAGATCTATACGCACGCCGCACTTCACAACATACTTATCTTTTGAAAGCGCATATTACCAGAGGGGGTCTCTTTGGCTTCCCCTGTCGCGGCTTGTGCAGCCTCAAGTTGGACTTTGCACTCTTCAAGCTCCTGGGACAGTTGGGTATTCTTTTCTGTAAGATCCTGCACAATAAATGATCCTTAAATCAGTTATTCTAACTATTTCAAGTCTCGGGGGCTACTGGCATATATAACTGTTAAATTTACTCACTCGTATGTCTTTTACATACTGCTCCGTGGCTCTGGCTAGACCATCTTGAGTGGCACGGAGGTGCGCATCTCCTGAATTGAAGGCGTTCAATGCCTCTTGGGAGAATCATGTGTCGTGAAGAATTGTCCGACGGCGCCTGTGATTCATGGCACTCTCCACCTCGGAGTTGGTGGCGGACAATCTGTCGGCATCCTCTATTGGAGGAGCATCTGACGCACACCTTGTGTTCGCCTCCGCTTCTGGGCCTGGCTTTGAAGCCTGGCTGGCGGAGGCTCGATAGGCAACCTCTCCGGACATAGTCCGGCGAGCGCTCTTTTTCCTGAAGAGAGCACGAGCGTTAGTATGCCTTCCGGAATAAAACCTGGGAATAAGGTGACACGCCATACCGTTGCACCGGCGCTTCTATCCGGACCGCACTTCTTTTTAACCTGCTGGGCCGTGCTACCCCTTGTTGGCTAGCCGCCGCAGGCTCGGCCTTCCGCCTCAAGGGCTCCCCCTGCAAAACACCGTTGGTGTACGGTGATAAAAAATAAGCAAGGATGAATCATTCTCAAAGTATTGGGGCTTGATCTCGCCATTACGCGAGGCTGGAAGTATTCCGGGGTAATCGGCCGTAATGGCGACCAGGGCATTATCAATGCTCAGCTGCTGAAATACCCCATCGATGAGCTCCACCGATATGTCCGAATCCTCTTGGGAGGCCGGATCGAGGAACCGTTCCGGATCTTCGGGTTGTGGAGGCAGGCTTTTTATATCCTTTACGGCCTGTCGCAGTTCTTGCGTCGAAATCACAAAATGAGATACTTGACTATGGGAATATGGATCGGATGGACAAAAAGAAATGTCCGCTTACCCAGCTTGGAGGATTGTTCATAGAAAACCCGTCCTATGGATTGACGCGAAGAAACTCTTCCTCTTCTCCCTTGTACAATGCGGACAAGATCTTCATCAGATCGGCGAACGATCCCGGCCCCTTACGGCCATGGCGGGTGGCATCATCCTCCCCGTTGAAATCCCACATGGGGTGGCCCCTATACTGGAGCGGCTGCACCCCCCGCATAATGCATGTGGCCATGACCCCAATCATGGTCAGTCCGAAATGAGCCAACAACCTTATTCGGCTCATCAGGTAAAGGACGTCCCTGTCATTTTCCCTCTGAGGGCTCCATGGACGCCAGCTTAGGCGTTTCTTCAAGGGAGCATTACTGAACTCCGGGAGGCCGATCCGAACAGGGTCCGGCAGGGGGACATCTTCTATATAAAACCATTCCGAAGGCCAGTCTTCGAACGCTTTCTTCGGGGTTCCGGATGGATATCCGGTCCCGGCGATGCGCCATAGTTTGGCTCCGCCCACTTGATATATCGACCCCTCCTGAGAACGGGGTACGTGGCAGAACAACCTCTTCCACAGCGCGAAATGAGCCTCGATGCCTAAAAACAGCTTGCAAAGGGCCACGAAGCCCGCAATATGCAGAATGGAGGCAGGCGTAAGGTTGTGCAACTGGAGGCCATAGAACTCCACGAGCCCCCGGAGAAACGGATGAATTGGAAATCTGAGCCCTCTTATCAAATAAGGGACAAGGCATACCCGCCTCCTCGGGAGGGACTGGGACGCCTCCGCTTGTTTTCCGCCCTTATAGGTGGCGAGTTCGCTCGAACCGGAACCATGAAGGCTGGGGAAGAAACCCTTGGTTTGGAGCGCCACTAACTCGCTGTGTGGGACGGAGCATCTCTCCCAATCTCCGGGCCGAGGACTAGGAGGGCGAGAGGAGGAGCCGCACGATCGCCCATGATGGAATGGGTTTACACGATGCGCTCCGATGAAAGCTCATGAAGGAAGGTGGAGTGATTCGGATCTAGATCCTCGTCTCTTATATAGGCAGCTCATTTGCGCAGCTAGTTGGGTAAATGTAAAAATACCCTGGCTTTTCGCATTCATTCAACACGTGGAAGATGGCCATTATTGGGCGTGGAAGCCAAGGAGCGCGATATTTACGAGAAGCCGGAAACTATTCAATAGGTACACAGGATTTGAGAAGAACCCGCCGCAATGCGAAGACAACCCACGCGCCGGACTCGTCGTCATTGAAGCCTGGTTCGGGGCTACTCGAGGAGTCTGGATTAGGGGTGTCCGGATGGCGGACTATAGCCTTTGGTCGGACTCGGACTATGAAGATACAAGATTGAAGACTTCGCCTCGTGTCCGGATGGGACTTTCCTTGGCGTGGAAGGCAAGCTAGGCAATCTGAATATGTAGATCTCCTACCATTGTAACCGACTCGTGTAACCCTAACCCTCTTCGTGCCTATATAAACCGGAGGGTTTTAGTCCCAGAGGACTAACAATAATCATACCATAGGCTAGCTTCTAGGGTTTAGCCTCTCGATCTCGTGGTAGATCTACTCTTGTACTACCCATATCATCAATATTAATCAAGGAGTAGGGTTTTACCTCCATCGAGAGGGCCGAACACAGGTAAAACATCATGTCCCTTGTCTCCTGTTACCATCCGCCTAGACGCATTGTGTCGGGACCCCTACCGAGATCCGCCGGTTTTGACACCGCATGCACCTCAAGACGATCAATAAAGTGTAGGAACTTGTGGATGTCGTCCCAGTCAACTTCAGTGCCATCAGTAACAGCCGAGTTGTTATGGAATAACAAACGAGCAGCCTGTTTAACTCTGAAAAAACCTACACGTGCCACCAATTATAAGAAAATATTAGTTAGAAGTAGCATCTTCGTGAGAGATTCATTGCTACTTCTAAAGTTAAATTGTGATTAGTTAGACAGAATAGGTGGATTAAGAAGTAATCGAGGCAACAAGCAAGAACCAGATACAAAACTAACATGGATGAACAATTGGAACGACATCGGGGTGGACGATCGCAGTGAAGATGAGACCAGGTTCTGCTATTTCCATCAACATTCGTGCGCCAACTTTCAGTCCGTAACACTTGAGAAAGTTTATCCAAGTTCGGCCATAAAAAAGCAGCGATCTTCTTGGTTCAAGAACCCAACTCGGAACTTATATCCATGGCTTGTCTTCACTGTGACCATTAAATTGGTGTATTCAATTATGGCAAGGCCGAGCATCTTGAGTACATGTGTTCTGGCAGAGCAAATAATGCACTGCACGAAAAATAATATGAGAACACAATGTATTCCCTATCCAAATCTAGAAATAACTTCCTCCTTCGTGTCAGTATTGACCATCATACTGGCAGTACCTTTTATCCAAATACAGCAATCCAAATTTCCAAATTAGTCGACAGCATGTTCAAAAGAACCCCACCCTCCCAGATAGAAAAGAGGATTCTAGGAACATACTGTGCGCATTTTAAAATCCTATGTTAGCATGAGAAGGAACAAGTGTGGCGTCTCGCTAAGGGCACAGAAACCTGTAGGGTCCTTGCACTTTGGGCACTGCAAATGAAACACACTAGATTCGGTAGGAAGAAAAATGCATCAACGGCGACGGCTGCGATCCTAGGATTACCCGCGACCAAGGGACTTGGATTTATCGGGGATGGATGAAGAATTCCTACCTGGTTCTCCAGGAGAAAACCCTATACAATCGCCGAGAGGGGGTTTTCTCTGAACAAGCAGATGAGGGAGAAGGGGTTCAGGCCCATTGAAATATTGCTGCTTCGTCCGTCCAGCTTACTGCTAAAGCTGGAAAGGGGGGGCGGGGTTTGTGATTTGATGGCTCATTGGGCATTACTGCGGTGCTACGACCAGGGTGTGTCTACCGTGCAGTTGTGCACTCTAATTTGTGCATATGGCACGTGGACCCCATTGCCGGATGCCCCACATATCAGCGAAAGGAAGTAGAAAGACAGGAGTAACTAGTTACACATAAATATATTTTTGACAGAGATATACTTCCTCCGTAAAGAAATATACAAATCTTTTATATCACAACTTTATACATAAGAAAAACCAAGGGGAATATATATAACATATATAATTATAAAAAATAGAGTTGTTTTTAACACAGTATAGATGAGTTGCTGATGACGGTGTGCCTGCCAACCTGCAATATAGGCCGTCCGATTTATATCTGACGGATAGGAAGGAAACTATGGCAATTTTGCAAAAAGGTACCCACACACCTCTCCACATTTGCAAATAAGTCTTTCCCTCGTTCATCCTTTTCTCTCACAAGATAAAATACTCATACAAATGCATCTTGATGTTACGTGCAACGCACGGGCATTATGGGGGTTCAGCTAAGAATATAATACTCAGACAGGCTCCTGGTTCTGGACTTTGGGCCACAGGCCCACCCTGCATATTTGGGGGCCCATGTGTTCAACCTCAGTGCTTTTCATATTGCAAGCAATCGGTACGGCGCTGGTTTTAGATGTTGTCGCAAGGAGAATACACAAAATTGAATAAAGCACGACAGTTGTTGGAATGAAATCGAACGACAGTTCCTAACCAGCAATGAGAGTTGCAATTCTATCAACAATATACCATGTGTTAAATAGTACTGTGTATTACTTATACACACAGGACACTTGTTTCACCATGCCAGATTATTACATCAAAATCTCTCAGAGGATAGATCAGTTCGGCAGTTGCGTGCTGCTACTGAAGAATTTCAAAGTTGATTTGGACCAGCTCTCCTTGTCGAGAAAGTTTGATTTTGAGATCATCCCCTACTGCAAGATATGATTTAGATCTGAACCTTGACCATCCCTTAGCATCAATCATCATGCGACCATCCTTCGTACTTACGGTATATTGAGCAGGTTCATTCACACCAAGGCTGCGCATGGTAAGAGAAACTTGGCCGCTGTCGCCCGGATTGTTGAACAACTCCCTCATTGCTCTAGTAATTCTCTGTTTGCAAACAAGAAGACATACCCAAACAGTTAGATCAACATAGTGAATCATGCGAACACAACATGGAAAGAAAAAAGAACGAAACACTTGGGCGGCCAATGCTTACCAAGAAGGTGGACATGTCGGTTTTTGTAAGGACTTTGGTATATGAAGTGCGAACTGCAGCCCCTGTTGCCAGTGCAACTGCTCGTTCGGCTGCCACTGCACGGGCCGGAGCAGATGCAAGTGCAAGTGTTGGCGCAGGTGCCGAAGCCGTTGCTGCTGCCGGAGATGGTGCTCCTTGTAGAGCTCGTGTCGGTGTCGGAGCAGGTGCCGGTGTCGATGCCCGATCCTCTCGTAGATCAGCCTGATCCGCTGACGCGGTCGGTGCCCAATCCTCAGCTGGATCAGACTGAGCTATTGCCGCTGTCAGTGCTAGAGCAACTGCCAGTGCTCGATCCGTTGCTGAAGGTGGTACCGATGTGCGAGACATCGGCGATCGTGTCTGGTCTGCTATGATCAGCTTTCTAACTTGACTAGGCTTCGTGACCGTGATCCAGTTTTTTTCTTCATTTCTTTTAAACACGAGGAGGACTAATTGTGGCGTTTTTGTTAAACCAAACTGCAGTTCATCATAGGGATTCAACTTGTACTCAGACAACAGACTGATCTAATTTTTTCCAGTAATATAAGTGATGGACAGTGTCTTCGTTACTGACACGACATAAGAAGTGAAACCTGCAAAAATAGCCATCGTAGAGCAAACCAAACGGTTTATTCTGTGATGAATGTCATATGGCAAAACCTGCATCGTAAAATTGCAGGAAAAGAAAGAAAACATGACATTAAATCAATAAGATTTAGACAGTAAATCAATAAGATTTACTTGATGTGACACGAGTGAATCCTTACCAGGAAATCACTATGTTGAAGTACTAAACAGAAGATTGATTGTCCAACTACGAGTGGCATGCAGGGGCCCCGCCTACTCCCACAAGTAGGACAGTCGAAAGGTCGTGACAAATCGTATGGACCGAACATCCATGGGACTGGAAATCCTGGTGGGTGCGATAAACCCTGCAATGCATACATATATTGGAGTGTAACCATAATTGATAAACCGTCCTCACAAAAAAGATGATCTGGATACTTCAAAATATACAGACTGAATTGAGTGGACAGACATTAACATAGACCGTTCTCAAGACTGACCACACACCAAAAGCGGCAGTACTAATAAACAATACAGGGTTCACAAACACTAATCAAGTACTGAACAATAGTACTTACTACAGACAAGAAGAGTTGCACTAATTAAACTCTGCAGACTATTTCTTGCCACAGACCTACGGGATGAACCCCGCATAACTAACTAGGCCATGGACTTCGTGAGATATGTCTACATGCACCATCACCATCTCGTCAACCTTGGAGAACCTAACAGAGTGGTCTTTCCACTGATAAACATGATCATGAAGACAGGCCGCATCAGATTTGTTGGGAAGCTTTACTAGAGCCACACCCTTCGTAATCGAAGGCACAGCCAGGAAGTTGTTGTGGTCAAGTACAACCTCGAGAACACGCCTGACAACAATGCTACAGGAAAACACTAGTTCAGGACACGTGGTGACAAGGACACAACAGCTGGATAGTTTAGCAGTAGAACTCATCCTCAGGTCTTCCAGTTCACACGGCATGACTTTGAGAACTTCATCTCCACCGCGGACCTGGTTCTAATTCAAATAGAAACCATATTTTATTACTACCTCCGTTCAGAAATATAAGATGATTTTTGATATTATACTCCATATATGACTACATATACGCACAGAAATGGGTGAACAAAGACCCTAGAACACGTCTTCAAAGTCATGAGAGTAGAGGGATTACTTGCAATATCCATAACACAAGTTACTGAGGCAAATATCCCTCTTCAAAGGTAGCATTGATGTTCATAAAGTACTCCCTCCGTCCCAAAATTCTTGTCTTAGATTTGTCTAGACACAGATGTATCAAGTCACATTTTAGTATTAGATACATCCGTATCTAGACAAATCTAAGACAAGAAATTTGGGACAGAGGGAGTAGTTGAAAGTAATCTATAAGAAATCAGTGTCAACCTCTCGCATGTTTTGGTCAAAAGAGGAATTTAGAACCGTCATTTGGCACACAAAAATCACATGCAAGATCACCCAGAAAGTTGTACTACTAGTACTAGTACTGCGTGTTAGATGAAAACACGATCAAGATCGAGAAAAAGATCGTCAAGAAGAGATATTACCTGGACTTGCTTAATGAGGGATCCCGGAGAGGGGGGCTTGGACAGGGCGATGGCTTTGAGCTTGTCTGCTGTAGCCTCAGCGGGGTGCTTGCTCTTGTTTATATCATGAGCCTCGACGATTTTGGCCAGAGCCATAGACATCACTTCGGCCAGTGCTCCAGCGACCATCAAGAAACTGTCAAATATAAATAAAAGAAAAGAAACCATAATCACAAACCCAAAAGAAGAACAGAGAGGGAGTTATAGGATCAGTCTCGGGGTTGCAAGACCGGGACTTGGCCAGAATCAACACCATTGATGCGCTCACCTTTCCTTCTTTGGGAGAGAAGAACAATGGCAGAAGCAGGTCGGGGTTTTCTTGAAGAAATGAGGAACAAGATGAGGGAGAAGCGAGTTGGGTAGAGATGAAGCTGAGAGAGAAGAGTGAAATGATGGTTGCTTCGTCCGTCCAACTTACTTTTGGAAAGGAGGGGGTTTTGTGATTTGACGGCTCAGTGGGCATTACTGCAGTGCTTCGATCGGGGTAGTCTACCGTCACTCTACTACGGAGTAATTTAGTGCATGGCTGGTGGACCCCGATGCTGGCTGTCCCACACGTCGGCGAAAGTGAGTAATTTAGTGCATGGCTGGAGGAGGATCCACACGGTAGAGCGTGTCCACTGTTTTTCTGAAGAAAAAATTATTATAGCAAGCGTTTCCACTCTTACGACGGAGTAGTACGAAACACGGGAGCCACATGAACATACACAGTGCTCCTACTACTAGGCATGTGCAGTGGTTCATACGTCAGTACTACATAATCTTGTTGCTAGTGTAGTAAGATATGACGACAACAAATGATGTTGTGCGCATGTCAACTATATGAACAATAATCTAGTAACATAGTACCGCTTTTTCGACTGTCCGATCGAGAATGGACGGTGAGATCAATGTTAACAGAACTAAGTCTACAGCGCACAGAGAGTACGGTGCTACAGTACTCCACGAAACATGAACCATATGAAGCACGAATAGTGTTAGGCAGGGTGTATGAAGGGTCCTAGGGATGGGAGCAAAAGTTCCCTTCTCGACCCACTTTTGGGTGTTTGGCAGAGTGCATGAAGGGTGCATGAGTCCATACTAGTAGGTTAACACAAATACACGAAGAGGAAACAACTATATTGAGATGAGAATGCAACCAAACACACCCACACGCTTTGTGCTACAGTGACTGATCTGCACCGTCTGAGTTTGATCCAACGGTCATGTTGCACCGAGACATGGACATGCCCATGCAGAGGGCGCCTAAACACCACCGAAGTCCCTCTGCTTCTCGAGGCGCACGACGTTGGTGATGCAGGGGGCGAAACAGCTGAAAGGCAATGCAATATATGGGAAGGCGGAGGGAGCCAGCCGAGGAGCGGGGAATCTTTTGGTTTTCACCATGGTAAAACACCAGTCGACGACTTCTCACATCATGGAGCAGTGGGTTTTACAGGCAGAGTCATCGTGACTAATTGCTGCCGCGCCTGCTCCCGTCAATCAAGAAATTAAAAATCCTACCGCACCTGCTCCCGTCAATCAAAAAATTAAAAATCCTGCCGCACCCAAACACCAGAGCAACGCTGCGGTGGATATTTAAATTTACCTACCGGCAAGTAGATAAAAAAGGGGTGAAAAAACAAATGTGGCGGCAGCCTAGCTAATAGGTCGAACTAGCCCAATTAGCTAGCCACCGTGCTTCACTGATGTACTCGGCGGGAAAGGTGGTCTTTCGTGGTTTGACGACTCATTTACTTGCTTCGGCGAAAACACGCGGTAGGGCATCCCACGTCAGGAAGAATATATGCGTGCACCACCCGGGAGTACCCTGAAACCGCGCGGTAGGGTGTGCCATGTCTCGGCACGGAGGAAAAATGTGCGTGTAAAAATTTACTGTATCAGACGTAGTACCTATGGTTCGACCTCGGGACCCAGCCAGTCGGTCGAAAACACCCCACTAGCCACACAGCTTCATCATGCTAACGTGGCACGGAGGATAGGTGTGGTTAGCTCCGTCTCGACTAGCCACAACATCTCTTGTTCTAGGCGATTCTTCTATTTTCCAAGCTTTTTTTAGTTGTAATAACACCATGGCAAGCTAGCGCCGCTCTTCGTGTGTGCCCGTGAAAAGGTTATACGATGGAGAGAAGAGAGAGAGAGATCGCAGACCTGGGACTCACCAGTAATTGAGTCAACGTTCATGCACGTGTTAACGAGGCACTCCCTCTACTCTACTCAACGTAATACTGTATAAAATCAAATTATGGGACAAAGCCAACAACCGTTGTTGTTTTAGGCTATCGACTTACGCTTTGTAGTCCAGGTTGCTAGTTCGAATCTCATCTTTCAGATTTGTTAGTTTTAGGTCCAAATTTGATTAATGACAAGTGGGACCCGTGTGTTGTTCCGATATTTCAGTATAGGATGGTTCTTTTGAACAAACACTTTGCGTGGTTAGACAAGTAACGTCACGAGTTACACGTATTTTGCAAGTTTACAAACAAAAATGACAGCAACATAGAATATCACATCCACCCTGCAGCATAGATGCTATGGTGATACGAGTTTTTACACCGTTGGAAGTGAGATCCAATAGCTTGGGAGTAGTCTTTGTAATTATGCGCAATTTAAAAACTCTCCAAAGGTTTTTTTGCAAATAAAACATTCAGGCCTCGTGTGTGACGCTGCATCTTGAATCCAACGGCTCCCCGTTGCTCATATTAGGTGCTCCCCGCAGCTTAATTACCCGCTACGGTGATATGAGCATCTAGGTCATATGATCAGTGATCAGATGGCACATGCGTAGTACTTGTACTTTCTGCGCAATTCCCAAACTCTCTCAGCCGTATATTGCAAAAACATTCAAACCTCCTACTATGGGCCATTAGATCTCCATGAACTCGTATCACCATAGAATCTACAGTGCGGGAGCACCTCATATTCTCCCGTGCGAGAAAACATAAGGTGCTCTCGCAGCTTGGATGCTACGGTGATACGAGCTTCGAGGTCGTTTGATCTAAGATCCAATGGCATCTGAGTAGTCTTTGTGCTTGTAAGCAATGGCCAAACTCTTTGGGGGCTTTTCTGCAAAAAAACCATTCGAACCACCGAGGAGGTGTTGGGCCACAAATCCAACGGCTCCGAAGAGCTTGTATCACCAAAGCATCTAATGTGTGGTAGCACACGATATTCTTACATACATGAGACTATGATGTACTCCTTCATCTTAGATGCTACGGTGATACGAGCTTCGAGGTCGTTGGATATGGGATCCAAGGGCATCTGAGTAGTTTTTGTAAAAATTGTGTGCAATTCTCAAACTCATCAAGGTTTCCTGTAAAAATATTAAGACATCATGTGAGCTGCTATATCTCAGATCTACAAGCTCCAAGCAACTCGTATCGGCATATAGCATCTAAGGTATGGGGGCACATGATATTCTCCCGGGGAGGAGGGGTGGGGGTGCACAACCAATCGGTGGTTGGGAGGGTGGGGACAAATATAATCTAAACAACCCTAAACAGAGCTTCACAATTTTATCTAAGGTCGAGGGATTGACCCCCGACAATCATAGCTCCGCCTAATTAAACACAACATTTGCATGTACTGTAGTACTAGACTTAATATTCATGTTTCAGTTTCATGTTCATTTTAAATATTGAATTGAGGACCATGCATGTCTTACATTTTACTCCCTTCGTTCCTAAATATTAGTCTTTTTAGAGATTTCAAATGGACTGGCACATACGGATGTATATAGACATATTTTAGAGTGTAGATTCACTCATTTTGCTCCGTATGTAGTCACTTGTTGAAATCTCTAAAAGACTAATATTTAGGAACATAAGGAGTATTGTTTAATTCGTGTCATACATGCATGGTTTGGAAAAATAGATGCACTATACTTATTGGATTGTTGTTGTGTTCGTGTGTGGGTATCTCTTGTGTGTGTGTGTGTGTGTGTGTGTGTGTGGTCATATGCTTGATACATACAAAGTTTTCTCACCTCCATATTGTTTCTTTTAAATTTGAATTTGCATTGAAAAACTTACTAGGGATACCATGAAATGTGAAATCCACGTTGAGATCACTATATCACAAACTCACTCTAATTCACCAACCCGTCATAAATCAATTACCACGTTGAGATTAGTATTTTCAAGGAAAATATGGGCATTGTAATACACATAGATTCGTTCGGCCATTTAAAAGGTTCCTTTCGTATTCTCGAATGGTAGGACCCAACGGCGTACCAGCCAGACCTTGGCTCGTGTTGATCCTAAAAAATAAAATAAAATAAAAAACTGGGCTCGTATCCTTCTGGTGGCGTGTGTGGTACGCACATTAGGCAACCCCAACCATTCGAGCCTCCGCGTTTCGAGTTGAAATATCTGGCTGCCAGAATTCAAGCCCTAGGAAATTCCCCTCATGTCCCCGATCCATAATGACTACCGATGAACAAAGGAGGGATGCTTTAGTAACTAAACAACGTTACCTACCGTGCTGAGCACGGTTCAATTCCTCGATGCGCTCGCCAAGGTCACCGTCAACTGTGCATTGCCTAGTACTACTACTACTACACAAGGATGAGCACGAAATTGAGCTCGTTTGTTCGTGCCTAGTAGTTGAGTTAATATATCAGGCAATGCACTGGTATGGAGGGATTATCCTTTTACTCTGCATATATAACTTGTCTGAAGTCTAACTAAGCAAAATGTTTGACCAAATTCTTTCTTAAGAAATACAACAGGACAGATGTATGGCTTGCAAATTTATTGCATGATGCAGGTTATGATATTGTTTCAAATCCTAGACCTTAAATTTCAGAAAATCCAAAAGTGATCATAAATTCTTGAAACTGAGCAAGGTCACGTGATATGGCAAAAATATTACTTCGTAATTTTTTTCTTCAATTTGAGACAAGCTGCTTATGACAAGTTGCACAAATGAAGAGCCAAGGTATTTTGGAACAAAGACCTGTAACATTAAGGCAAACGCTTTCATTATTGAAACCATGGGCGTTTACGTGCCACCACGAGTCCCGCTTCTCATCGACAGGTGCCGTCCGAGCAAGCGTGTGAGTCGACGGGAGGTGTGCGAGCAGACCGCTGTGCCGGCTGACAGGGAGGCGTGCGAGCACTACAAAAAAATACACTTCCGCAATGATACGTGTTTGTCACAGTAGGTCGCGTTTTTTTTCATGCATGTACATCCATGAAAAATTTATGATGAATCAAGATAGTCATACTGTCTTCGTCGAGAAGTGTTCCATGACATTACGAAATTATCATCACGAAGTGTCCACTTCCATGACGATAAATCGCGTAGCACGAAGTGCTTTCGTCAAGGGTGACCGACACGTGGCATCCACCGTAACGGAACGCCGTTAAGCTATCGGGTCGGGTTTTGGATCCGATAACGATTAACAGCCCCGACCAATGGGGATTTTCCGTGTAAAATCATCATTGGCTGGAGGAAACTGCGTGTCGGCTCATCGTTGGGACAGATGTCATCCACTCATTGGACGGAAGGCGCCTATGATACGTCGACACGTGGCACGGCCCAAAAGAGGCCCATTCCTGTGAAAAGGCCAGCCCAGTAAAAATTAGCAGGCCAGCCCATATAAGGCCTACTTGTGTCAGGTCCATTTAAGCCCACGGCCCATACAAGATGTGCCAATTCGACCCGTCAACGGCCCGTTAAAGATTTGACACCATTGCAGCCCATCGCCAGTTCGAGCCCGTCAATAGCCCGCTATATATTTGGGCTCAATATCGGCCCGATGAGATTTCGGCCTGTTAACGTCCCATTTAATGGATGGGCCAATTTTCAGGATGTACATCTTTCGGCCTTTTAGCGACCCATTTAAATGTTGGGCTATTTTATGGCCCGGTGTGTCTTTCAGCCTGTTGACGACACATAAATCTGATGGGCCATTTGTTGTCGGACCTGAGTTTCGGCCTTTTAGCGGCCCATTTAAGTGTTGGGCCAATTTTCTGGCCCGATGTCACTTTCAGCCTGTTGACGGCCCATAAATCAGTTGGGCCATTTGTAGTCGGACCTGAGTTTTGGCCTTTTAGCGACCCATTTAAGTGTTGGGCCAATTCCCGGCCATGTGTGCCTTTCGGCCTGTTAACGGACCATAAATGAGTTGGGCCATTTGTAATCGGACCTTAGTTTTGGCCTTTTAACGGCACATGTCCTTCATGGTCCAATACCAGCCCAGTTTCTCTTTCGGCCTGCTAAAGGCCCACAACACAGTTGGGCCATTTACAATACGACCTGACTTTCGGCCTCTTAGCGGCCCATATTCTTCATGGTCCAGTACAAGCCCGCTGTCTCTTTCGGCCTGCTAAAGGCCTACAGTATAGTTGGGCCATATGTAGCCCAAACTTTGTAACGGACGTTAACGCCCGTGAAATAAACCGGGCCACATTTGCCGCTTCGATGTCGGCCTGTTAACGACCCGGGAGGTAAGAGGGCCGACCATTAACTTTCGGCCTAGTAACGGCCCATTAAATTAATGGGCCCACTAAAGTTCGTACATGTCTTTAGGCCAAATTAGATAATTTGAGCCCATTACGACGAGCAATTATGCACAGGACCAAAACCGATCACGCAAAGGTATGGCATACAGGGAATAACGTTGCACATCCAGCATATACTACAGGAAATTACATCCACTGGGCAATCAAAGATTGATGCCAGTGCAAATAAATGAGCAGAACCTAACCATCTACAACGTCACAATCTGCAACCTCAGCACAGATGACGCCCATAAGCATGTTGGCAAGTTCTTTCTGCTTTGCTACACTTTCTCTAAAAACATTGATCAGTTGTTGTGTCACACGACTCTGCACCTCTGATTCATCCACCATTTTCATCATTGCTTCAGCCATTAATTGGTTCACAAACATACATTTATTCCGTTGCATTCGAGACAGAGGATACTGAACAGATTCAGATGGAGATTTTGGCAGGCTTGTATTATTGATAGTGGAGAGTATCTCGATCACTGCATCATAACATAGGACGGGAACCAAACAGATTAATCAAGAGTTATTGCCATATTACCTGGCCTAGATTTACTGGAAAGAAACAATAGGGTTGCCTTGCTGTTTTCAGAGTTTGTCTTCTTATCTTCAGCAGCCTGAACAAAATTAACACTCTAGCATTGCTATCATTGGCCAAGTTAGATAATAGGAAAGCAACATTGACACAATGAATGTTTGGGCAACTAGCCTACACCAAATTAACACAATATGGCACAGCTATCATCAGCCAGGTAAGGTAGTATGAAAGCAACATTGACACAATGAATGAATGGGCAACCAGAGAAGCACTACAATCCAGTAATGTGCGTGATATGAGATAGTACATTCATGCAGCTCGGTATGCAAAACTACCAGGCAGTTTTCCTTACAAAAATCAACATTGGCGCCTTTAACATTTTGCTACAACTAATTTTAGATCAGATAAAGGTTAGATTCATGCCCATTAACAAAATACATGTTGATGTAAAAATATAGTGATATACAACAGGTACTTACATTAGCATTGGAGCACAGAGAATTCCCGCAAGATATTTTCCTCGAATACGATCCCAATGGAGGAAGTCTTCTATCGTTTAACCTTATTTTCTATAAGAGAGATGGGTAAGAAACATGTAGAAAATATGATCAGAATGCTATAAAATTTCATGATGCGAGGATACGCACATGCTTCTTAGAATGGAGTTGACATTCTTTTGCTGGACTGGAGCGGACTAGTTCTTTGGCCACTGGAATCTGCTTATTATCAGTGGGACTTGGAATTCTCTGTGCTGGAGCAGTATCTATGAAAAATGGAGTTGGTTTATTATCTCCTGGTGTTTGGATCTTTTGCAAATACCTGGTTTGTAACCCTTCAGATTCTAACATAGCCGTCTTCCCCTTGCATGCCTTATATAGAAGAATGGTGATTCAGTTATAAAACATGCTACATCAGAGATGGAATAGGTACTGAAGAATAGAAAGGCATGACATATTTACATGTATTCCCTCCATCTGGAAATAAATGGACGGGTCTAGGCGTATTTCAGTTCTAGATACATCCAGTTCTACACATTTCTGCGACATTTAATCCGGATGGAGGGAGTATGATGTAAGAGATAGGGATACGACATGACAACACAGGAAAAAAACACTTAAAAACCCACTGTAGAACAAAAGTATTCAAACCCACTGATATGAGATAGTACACTCATGCAGCTCAGGATGCAAAACTACCAGGCAGTTTTCCTTACAAAAATCAATATTGTGGCCTTTAATCATACATTTTGCTACAACTAAATTTAGATCAGATAAAGGTTGGATTCACGCCGATTAACAAAATACATGCTGATGTAAAAATATAGTGATATACAATAGGTACTTACATCTACATTGGAGCATAGAGAATTCCTGCAAGAATCTTTCCTCATAAACGATACCATTGCAGCAATTCTTCTATCTGTTAAGCTTATTTGCTAAAAGAGAGACGGGTAAGAAACATGTAGAAAATATGATCAGCATGCTATAAAATTTCATGATGCAAGGATACGCACACGCTTCTTAGAATTGAGTTGACATATTTTTGCTCATTGGAGCGGACTAGTTCTTTGGCCACTTTGGAATCTGCTTATTATTAGTAGGAGTTGGGTTTCTCGTCTTTGGAGCAGTATCTATAAAAACTGGAGTTGGTTTATTATCTCTGGCGTTTGGATCTTTTCCAAAGGCCTTGTTTGTAACCCTTTAGATTCTAACATAGTCGTCTTCCCCTTGCATGCCTTGTATAGAAGAATGGTGCTTTAATTATAAAACATGCGACAACAAAGAGATGGAATAGGTACTGAAGAATAGAAAGGCATGACATATTGACATGTATTCCCTCCATCCGGAAAAAAAATGGATGGGTCTAGGCGTATTTCAGTCCTAGATACATCCTTTTTTATCCATTTCGGCAACATGTAATCCGGACGGAGGGAGTATGGTATAAGAGCTAGGGATACGACAGGACAACACAGCAAAAAAAACACTAGTTGAATGTAAAACTATATGTTAGCGGAATACGTACAGAAATAACTAAGGCAACATACACGTGTATGATTGGGAAAATAAGATGGCATTACAATGAGCCCTAGAACAACACTTCAATGTAAAAAACATGGTATGGCAGATGATGAAGTATATCTTGATGAATAACAATGCATAAGATATTGAAGCATGATGTCCAAATTAAGCAGATGGCATTGCGATAGAGTAGAACAACAAGTACTTGAATTTGAAAACATGTTATCATGAATGGAATAGGTCTTGAAAACAGGAAGGCATGACATATTTACATGCATGATCAGCATGCTAAGCACATGGCATTACTGTGAGTAGATACACTCCGGGACATTATATGCATGTTGTACCCATATCACATGCCAAGTTAGAGCAAGGACCTTGTGGGGTGAAGAGGATTCATCATCTTTCCGCAAGTCTTCTGAAGAACCGCCTTTACTTGTTCCATCATATTGGGTATCATTGACATCAAGTTTATTGGCCTTTACATTGCTCTGTGAGGTTCTTGTGGATATATCAGTGTGTGCAATTATATCTAACATGCATGGAAGACAACTAGTAGTTAGATTTATGTAAATGAGTGCCTGTAGGAAATGACTAGTAGTTAGATTTATGTAATTGGATAGCCGAACTATAACCTTTGGCCGGACTCCTGGACTATGAAGATACAAGATTGAAGACTTCGTCCCGTGTCCGGATGGGACTTTCCTTGGCGTGGAAGGAAAGCTTGGCGATACGGATATGTAGATCTCCTCCCATTGTAACCGACTCTATGTAACCCTAGCCCTCTCCGGTGTCTATATAAACCAGAGGGTTTTAGTCTGTATGACGAACAACAATCATACCATAGGCTAGCTTCTAGGGTTTAGCCTCTCTGATCTCGTGGTAGATCTACTCTTGTACTACCCATATCATCAATATTAATCAAGCAGGAGTAGGGTTTTACCTCCATCGAGAGGGCCCGAACCTAGGTAAACACATCGTGTCCCTTGTCTCCTGTTACCATCCGCCCAGACGCACAGTTCGGGACCCCCTACTCGAGATCCGCCGGTTTTGACACCGACATTGGTGCTTTCATTGAGAGTTCCTCTATGCCGTCGCCATCAGGAAGGATGCCTCATCCCGTCTTTAAAGACGGCACTGTTGCTAAATGAGCTTTGGCTATCGGCCAAACTCTCCGGCTAGGCGGTTTTCTTATGACCACCTGTTCGGCCGCCACGCCGACGATGACTTCTCGGGTCATCGAAAGCAATCTTCATGTTAACTTCGGAACTTCGCCGAGCGGTTAGATCGATGGAGCTCTCTTCTTTAAGCGAGCTCTTGGATCGCGCGCCGCATCTACAGGAGTCGCTACAGACTACGATCAGATTGGGCCTAAACCCGAACCGAGGGAGATTAACTCTCCCCAGGTCACCCATCACGTCGCAGTGGTGGAGGAACAATGCGGCAAACCTTCATCTATCTTAAGGACTAGCTATGTCTGGATTCCCGATCCCTCCAAACCGGATACCCGCGGAGGGGAGGACGTCACTCAAGACCTGAACTTAGAATCAGGCAACAGGCTTGATTCATTGGACAACATCCAAGAATCCAAGCTTCCGAGTTCGGAAACTCCTTGGCCTTTGAGTCTCAGATTGGGTGAGGTTTCGGATTTAATTCCACCCACCCACCCGAACATAGGCGATCTATCCAAAATTAGGCAAGAGCCCGAGGAAACAGTACATCATTACTGGGCCAGATTCCTCCTGGTTTTGAACAGGATAAAGGACTGCCGCGAGGAAGACGCAATTTCATTCTTCTCCAATAATTGCATGGACAAGGGAATCCTCAACGCCATAGGTCGCCGTGAAATCACACGCTTTGCTGACTTGGCGTCTACGAAAGTACTGTGCGATGGAAAGCGCCTGGAAAACCGAAGTAAGATTTTGGGACAATCCGGCCCTAAATACAAACCTAGTCCAAAATAAAAGGGTGCATTATCGCCAATCACCCGGGTTAAACACCAAAAAACAAAAAACCCCTACGGGGTATGGAACCGTATTGGAGGGATGGATCAACGGACCCTGTAAAATTCATAGTACAGAGGGCGCCACACCAACTCATAGCCTTAGAGCATGTTGGATACTCCGGCATGTGGCCAAAAGTGGCGAAGAGCTTCTAACCCCAGCATCCACAGAGCACCAGCCCAGGGATACCAGTACAGTATTAACAGTCTTCAAGACGTTCGCATCAAATAATATGCGAAAACGAACGCTCCGCAGCCTTGCCGAAGTCTACCAAGTAGCAACAATAAACCCATGGAGTGACAGGGCTATTACCTTTAATGCTAGTGATGAACCTAAATTCCGAACAGCCCGAGCACCAGCAGCATTGGTCCTCAGTCCAATAGTGGATGACTTTCGCCTTACCAAGGTACTCATGGACGGTGGCAGCGGATTGAACCTCATTTATGAGGAAACCCTTCGAAAAATGGAAATAGACTGGAGTCGCATTGAGCAAAGCAGCACAACCTTTAGAGGAATAATACCCAGTCGGGAAGCATGCTGCACAGGAAAAATCACACTGGATGTGGTGTTCGGCACGCCAGATAATTACAGGTCCGAGGAGGTCACGTTCCAAGTGGCCCGTTCATGATGGATACCACGCTCTATTAGGCGAGAGGCATTCAAAATTTTTCAAGCTATACCCCATTACGGGTACATGAAGCTCAAAATGCCGGCCCAGCGGAATCATCACTCCTGCTAGTGACCGGACATAGCACTCCGGCGAAAATAAGACAGCGCACTAGCCCTTGAGGCACTATCCAAAGCCCTAGCGGCCGAGGCCCGGCTGCGCTGCGCTCCACGGTGAGCAGGGGCGGTGATACTCGATAAAGATCAACTCCACCTCCTTTAAACCAGCGGATGAAATAGTCAAATTCCAAGTCCACCCAACGGATCGTACAAAAACGGACTCCATCGGGGCACAATTAAACCCTGATGTAGACGTCGCACTACTGGAATTCCTACGCGAAAATTGGGACATTTTTGGCTGGCACCCTTCGGACATGCCAGGAATCCCGCGCCCGGCTGGCGAGCACAGCCTAAACATCCTAAAAGGATTCAAGCCGATCAAGCAGGCTCTTGGCGTTTCTCGAACCTAAGAGACAAGCCATGGGAGTGGAGCTAGCCAAACTATTGGAGGCCAGATTCATCGGAGATATAAAACATCCGGACTGGCTAGCAAACCTGGTGATGGTACCAAGAAGGACAAATCCACAGCGCCTATGCGTCGATTTCAAGGACCTCAACAAGGCTTGCCCAAAGGATCCCTTCCCCTCCCCGCATCGATCAAATTATTGGCGCTACCGCGGGGACACGATTCATTGTGTTTCCTCGATGCATACTCGGCTACCATCAAATTAAGATGGCAGAGCCGACCAAGCTGCTGCGGCATTTATCGCCCCATACGGCCCATTCGCTTCAATACAATGCTCTTGGGCTCAAAAACACGGCGCAACATATCGGCGCATGATTGAGACATGTCGGCAAACCAGATCGGCAAAACGGTGGAGGCATACGTAGATGGCGTGGTCGTCAAAACCAAGCATGTCGAAACTCTAGTAGGCGACTTGAGGCTCACATTCGATAATCTCCGAACATATGACATCAAGCAACCCGAAAAATGCGTTTTGCGTACCAGCCGGAAAGCTCTTGGGGTTCATTGTATCGGTAGAGGAATTGAAGCAAACCCAGCCAAGATCCGATCTGTCACAATTGGATATCCCAAAGGACCTCAAACAAATACAAAATTATTTGGATGCATGGCGGCTCTAAGCGCTTTATCTCCCGCTTGGGAGAAAAGGCGTTACCCTTTATCGCCTCCTCCGTGCACCGAACACTTGACGGGGACGGATGCGCCATGGCGGACTTGAAGAGATAAAAGACATATTGGCAACAAACCTGGTCTGGCCGCGCCCAATATAAGCGAACCAATGCTATTATACATCACGGCAACTCATCAAGTTGTAAGCGTGGTGCTCGTTGTCGAGCGAAGCAGACGGACACAAGTTTCCCTTCAAAACCAGTTTACTCGTGTCCACTGTCCTCACTCCATGCAAGTCACGGTATCCGCATTATCAAAAGATAGCGTACACGGTGTTCATGGCATCCGGAAGCTGCGACACTACTTTCAAGAGTGTTCGATACTTGGTAGCCTCGAAGTACCTCTTAACGACATTATAAACAACCGCGACGCGATGGGCGGATTGCCAAATGGGCCATTGAGATCCTCCGTTCGACATAACCTATAAGCCACGGTGAGCTATTAAATGCAAGTTTTGGCGACTTTGTCGCCGAATGGATGAAAGCGAACTCCCTAAAAATACGGCACATATTCCAGCTGGATCATCCACTTGACGGCTCCAAAATGTTGGCTGGTGCAGGGTGCAGGGGCTCTTGAGGAATCCGTATTAGGGGTGTCAGGATAGCGAACTATCACCGTTGGCGGACTCTGGACTATGAAGATACAAGATTGAAGACTTCGTCCGTGTCATGGGATGGACTTTCCTTGGCGTGGAAGGCAAGCTTGGCGTCGTGTCACAGCCCAGATCAGCCCTAGCTTGATTTTCTTGCATCCATGCATCATGTCTAAATTTCCTTTAAATTTGAATTGGGGAATTGGAGAGCCTCGGGAATCATTTAAAATAAATGATCAACATTAAAATTGCTTCAAATGTTTCCAAGAAATGTTCCTTTTCAGCTTTAAAAAATATTGGCAAGAATAAAATTCAAACCAATATTTTTGGAGTGATGAAACATTTTATTTTGGGCCTTTGAATTAATTCAATAACTATTTGCATTGGAAATATATTTTATATATAATTAATATATGTCCAATAATTCAGGACATTTATGTGGTTTGGTATACTTTAGTTCCAGCCACATAATTATCTTCAGATTTTATAAAATGGTTTAGTATTTTACTAAACTAAAACAAAACAGAACAGAAATAGAAAATAGAAATAAGCGAGAGGAGAGAAACCGTGCACGGCCACTTACACGCAGCCCACCTAGTGCCCCATCTGCCCAAACACTATGGTGAGGCCCATAACTCCCACCGTCTTCAACCTCGCCGGTGGCGGGCGTGTCGGCTGCCACGCCAAGCCTCTACCTCCTCCCTCCCGGCCTGCTGGCTCCTCCTCGACGCCAAGACGCCACGCGCCTCCCGAACCCCCTCGTCCTCTTCCTCTCTCCTGGACCCCATTTCCTCCTCTGCTTCCCTCTCTTGCTACACCAGGCAGGCCCGTCGCCACCGTCGCTGTTCGCATGCCACCGCCTCCCCTTGCTTCCCGACCAGCCCAAGAGCTCCGGCTAGTCTCTCTCCCCCTCCTCACCGAGCCTCACGACACGGGCGCCCGGCGCCGCCCCACCTTTCCCCTTCTCGGACCGCCGATGCGCCGTCGCCCGATTCGTCGGCTCGGGCCGTCCCGACCTCGCCCGGCGTCCGTCGTCATCACTTGTGAGCCCCTTTTGAACCTCCCTCTCCACGATGCGATTTCTTCCTCTCTAAGCTGGCTCCGCCGAGCCCGAAAGCTCATCGCCGCGGCCACGAGGTCGCCCGCGGCTAGAGCCCCCACACGTCGCATCCGAGCACGCTGTCGTCCTCGGCGCGTTCCCGGGAACCTAGAGCACCTACCCACTCCTCCTCCCGTGCCCCAAAACACCGTGTCCGAGCGTACCCGAGCTCCGGCTGCCGCATAGCTCGTCGCCGGTGCCTCTGTAGGGCCGCCCAGCTCCATCTGCCACCACCACGGATCGCCCCCCGCTAGCTCTCCGTAGCCACAAACCATGCGAAATGGTCCTCCGTAGCACGAGCCCGAGCAACTCCGGCGAGCCTCCGCGCGCGAATGTGGTAAATCGCCCGGCCATGCTCCGGTGAGTGTCGGCGTGGCATCATTAGCACCTAATCCCGCAGCCTAAACCACCCCCGGCCTTGACCGTGGGCCCGGGGCCAAGTCAAACCCTGGTCACTGCGGGTTTGACCGGGTTTAACCATCGAGTCAGCGGCGTGTGGCCCCACACGTCGAGGTTTGACCAGAGTTGACTGCTGATCGATCTTGACCTCAATCTGCCTTAATAATGATTTTTGGAATTATTTTAACTCAGGAAATTCAGAAAATTAGCAAAACTTCTAAAATTCATATAAAATCAACCGTAACTCAGAATGAAATAATTTATATATGATAAATGATCAGAAAAATATGAAGAATCTGTTTATGGCATTTTCATGCATGATTGAACAAGTTAACCTCACTGAATAGGATGAATCATGATTAGGGCAACTTATGATATAACATTTGGAGTTGGAATTTGTTCTTGATTGAGTTCCACTTCAATTAACTTGACTAGATATTGCATTAGGTGAATTCAGTACCTTAATATGACATGTCATTCATGTGAATGTGCATTGCATTGATTGTGTTCTCTCTTGTTGCCGGTAATTGTCCCCTCTCAATGAGGCGGCGTTCAAGCGATTATTGATGACACCGATGAAGAACTATATTATCTTGAAGTGCGAGCAAGCAAAACCCCTTGTTCATTCCGATATAATCCCACTCTCTCGCTCCTGCTCTCTTTTACTGCATTAGGACAACAACAACTCATGTGTTACTTGCTGCGGTAGCTGAACCCCTTTATCCTCTGCATGACTGTCATTCCACGATAATTAGATGAAACCCACTAGCATGAGTAGGAGTTGTTTGAGCCATGTTGTGCCTACTCATTCATGCTTGTTTGTCATGCCTGCTACTGCTTAGAGTTGAGTCTGGTCTGATTCATCGGGAATGAATTGGAATGGTGTGAACATGTCCCACGTGTGTGAGCTAAGTGTGTGAACACGATTTGGTAAAAGTAGCGGTGAGAGGCCATGTAGGAGTACATGGTGGGTTGTCTCATTGCAGCCGTCCTCGGAACTGAGTTCTGTGTTTGTGATCCATGAAGCAGTTACTACCACGCATTGGGATCCTTAATTGACCCTCTCGGCTTCTTAACCACCCATGTTCTCTGTCCAGGAGTTGCAACTAGTTTCTGGTGTTTGTAGGATATGTGTTGGAGGCCGTGCGTGGCGCTGACCCTAGGGGTGGGCTATGATGCGGTAGATACACGTGGCCGGTGTGCGAATGCCCGTTTGGTATCTCGGGAACCCTGCACACATCGTTCGGGGCTGTATGGGAAACCTCGGCGGACTCCTGCGGATGGAACCGAATAGGCGATAAACCTGGACTAGGGACTTGAGTGTTTAGGTAGGCGTGGCCGACACCCGTTGGGCTTCGCTTGAAGGTTGCAGTACATGTCGTAAACGGCGGTAAGTGGTGAGGCGTGTGTGAAGAAGTACACCCTGCGGGGTTTAATATGATCTATTGAATAGTGGTGTCCATGAGAAAAGGACTTACGGGTTGCCTATATCAGTTCATAGACAAGTGAAAGTGGATACTCTAAAATCGCAAGATAGGCGTGAGTGCTATGGATGGCGTTCTCGTGAGGGAGGCGGGGCGGGTCCATAGTGGTGTATTGATATGGTGAATATGTGGACTCGTGTGCCACCTCAAAAGAGTTACTTGCAGTCGTAGTTCAGGATAGCCACCGAGTCAAAGCTGGCTTGCTGCGGTCAAACTCCACCACCCCTTTTGATAATGATGCATATGTAGTTAGTTCGATGTAAGTCTTGCTGAGTACAATTGTACTCACGTTTGCTTATTTTATGTTTTGCGAGAGGCGTTAGTCTCGCTAGTAGTTCCGTGGACTTGACGTTTAGCTTGTTACCTCAGCTACGATCTTGTGCCCTCGGCAGATCTGGTAGATAGTCGGGCTTCTCGGCCTTTTCATTTATAGTTATGCGTACTCGGACATGTTTAGCTTCGCTTGTGCTTTGACTTGTATGCTCGAGTGTTGGGTCATGAGACCCATGTTTGTAATATCTCGCTCCTCGGAGCCTAATGAATAATTATTTGAGTCGTAGAGTTATGTTGTGATGCAATGTTGTATCTCGCATATTGAGCATAATGTGTGTATGTTTGAAATGCTTGGTATGTGTGGGATCCGACAAACTAGTTGTTTATCCTTGGCAGCCTCTCATATGGGGAAATGTAGTCTCGTGCTTCCGAGCGATAGTAGTCGCTTCAGCCGGTTCACGAGTCCTGCTAGCCAGCACTCTTGCTTGGACACTTGGTGGCGGCATGTGTTTCCGCCGTTCCTATATACATCCCTTGAAATGTCACGCGGTGTTATTGAGTCACTGCTTAGCACTGCTACAGCCGGGATGCGAGTCCTGTAAGCCAGTGCTACAGCCCGAATTTATCGTTGATGACCGACATGCTCGATGTGATTCATGAATGCCTGTCCCCATAGGTTAGCGCCGCTTTGGGTTCACGACTAGCCATGTCGGCCCGGGTTCTTTGTCATATGGATGCTAGCGACACTATCTTATACGTGAGCCAAAAGACGCAAACGGTCCCGGGCCATGGTAAGGCGACACCCATGGGAATACCGTGCATGAGGCCGCAAAGTGATATGAGATGTTACCGGCTAGATCGATGTGACTTGGAATCGGGGTGCTGACAATACGGATATGTAGATCTCCTACCATTGTAACCGACTCTGTGTAACCCTAACCTATCCGGTGTCTATATAAACCGGAGGGTTTTAGTCCGTAGGACGAACAACAATCATACCATAGGCTAGCTTCTAGGGTTTAGCCTCTCTGATCTCGTGGTAGATCCACTATTGTACTACCCATATCATCAATATTAATCAAGCGGGGTAGGGTATTACCTCCATCGAGAGGGCGAACCTGGGTAAAAACATCGTGTCCCTTGTCTCCTGTTACTATCCGCCTAGGCGCACTTGATTCGGGACCCCTACCGAGATCCGCGGTTTGACACCGACATTGGTGCTTTCATTGAGAGTTCCTCTGTGTCGTTGCTATCAGGAAGGATGCCTCATCCCGTCTTTAAAGATGATTCTATCGCCAAAGGAGCCTTGGCCACTGGCTAGACTCTCCGGCTAGGTGGTTTTCTTATGACCGCCAGTTCGGCCGTCGCGCCAACGATGACTTCTCGAGTCATCGAAACCAATCTTCACTTCAATCCGGAACTTGCCGAACAGTTAGATCCGATCGAGCTCTCCTCCGTAAACGAGCTCTTGGATCGCATCGCCGCCCTGGGAGTCGCCACAAACTACGACCAGATCGGGCCTAAAACCGATCTGAGAGAGATCAACTCTCCCCAAGCTACCCATCATGTTGTTGTGATAGAGGAGCAATGCGGCGATTCTTCTTCTATCTTAAGGACTAGCTATGTCGGTTCGATCCCTCCATGCGGATTCCCGCAGAGGGACGGATGTCTATCAAGCCACGAACTTAAAGTCGGTGGCGGGTTGGACTCATTGGATAGCATTCAAAAATCCAAGCTTCGAGTTGGAGACTTCTCGGCCCTGAGTCTTAAATTGGATAGGGTTCGGATCTAGTTCCACCGCCCACCCAAACATTAGCGATCTATCCGATTTGGCAGAGCCAACTGAAGCATTACATCATTCTTGGGCGATTCCTCCTGGTTATGGACAGGATAAAGGACTGCCGAGAGGAGGGCGCTTAATCTCACTTTTTGCAATAATTGCGGACAAAGGAATCCTAAGCGCCAAAAGTCGTCATTGAAATTACACGCTTGGATGACTTGGTGACCATAGTACAAAATCTGTGCGATGGAAGTGCTTGGAAAACCGAAAGTCAATTTTGGGATAATCCGCCCCGAATACATCCCTAGTCCGGAATAAAAGGGTGCATAATCACCAAGCACCTGGATTAAATATCAAAAACAAAAAACCCCTAAAAGTGCGGAACCGTCTTGGAGGGTTGGCTAAGCGGACCTGCAAAATTCATAGCACGAGGCGCCTCTCCAACTCATAGCCTTTGAGCATGTTGGATACTCGGCAGTGGCCAAAAGTGGCGAAGAGCTTCTAGCCCGAGAATCCCAGCCCAGCAATACCGAGCAGTGTTAGCAGTCTTGAGACTTTCGCATCAAATAACATGCGAAGCGAACACTCAACAACCTTGCGAAGTCTACCAAGTAGCAACAATACATCCATGGGTAACACGGCTATTACCTTCAATACCGATGTGAACCCAAATTCGAACAGCCGAGCACCGCCGCATTGGTCCTCGGTCCAATAGTGGGCGGCTTCGCCTTACTAAGGTACTCATGGATGGCGGCAGCGGACTAAACCTCATCTATGAAACCCTCGAAAAATGGAAATAGCTGGAACCGCATTAAGCGAAGCGGCACAACCTTTAGAGGAATAATCCCGGCCGGGAAGCATGCTGCACAGGGAAAAATCTGCTTTGGGCGTAGTGTTGGCTCGCGGACAATTACAGGTCGAGGAGGTCACATTCAAGTGGCCCGTTCAGCGGATATCATGCTTTATTAGGGCGAGAGGCATTCACAATTTTTCAAGCTATACCCCATTATGGGTACATGAAGCTTAAAATGCCGGACCTAACGAAATCATCACTCTCGCTAGTGATCCGAACATAGCACTCCGCGCGAAAACAAGACAGCCGCACTAGCCCTCGAGGCACTATCGAAGCCCTAGCGGTCGAGGAACTCACTGCGATCGCTCCACGGTGAACAGGGCGATGTGATACTTGATAAAAGATCCAAGTCCACCTCTTTTAAACCAGCGGATGAAATAGTCAAATTCCAAGTCCACCCAGCGGACCACGCAAAAGCGGCCTCCATTGGGGCATAATTAAACCCTGATGTAGAGCGCGCGCTCACGAGAATTTCTACGAGAAAACTAGGACATTTTGCACGGCACCCTTGAGACATGCAGAATCCCACATCGGCTGGCGAGCACAGCCTAAATATCCTAAAAGGATTCAAGCCGATCAAACAGGCTCTTGGCGCTTTTCGAACCCAAGAGGCAGGCCATGGGAGAGGAGCTAGCCAAACTTACGGAAGCCGGATTCATCGGAGATATAAAACATCCGGACTGGTTAGCAAATCTGGTGATGATACCAAAGCAGGACAAATCCTGGCGCCTATGTGTTGATTTCAAAGACCTTAATAAGGCTTGCCCAATGGATCCCTTCCCCTCCCTCGAATTGATCAAATTATCGGCCTTCTGACAGGACCACGACTCATTGTGCTTCCTCGACGCGTACTCGGCTACCACCAAATCAAGATGGCGGAGCAGAGACCAAGCTACAACAGCATTCATCACTCCATATGGCCCATTCTGCTTCAACACAATGCCCTTTGGGCTCAAAAGCGCCGGCGCAACATATCAGCGCATGATTCGAGGCATGTCGGCTAACGGATCGGAAAAAGCAGTGGAAGCATATGTAGATGGCGTGGTCGTCAAATCCAAGCATGTCGAAACTATAATAGGCGATTTGAGGCTCACATTCGACAATCTTCAAAATATGACATCAAGCTCAATCCGGAAAAATCGTCTTGGCATTCCGGCCGAAAAGCTCACAGGCTTCATTGTGTCCGGTAGAGGAATTGAAGCAAACCCAGCCAAGATCCGAGCTTTGTCACAATTGGATATTCAAAGACCTCAAATAAATACAAAATTATTTGGATGCGTGGCGGCTCTAAGCGCTTTATTTCCCGTTGGGAGAAAAGGCGTTACCCTTTACCGCCTCCTCCGCCGCACCGAACACTTGAGTGGGCCGGATGCATAGCAACGGACTCGAAGAGATAAAAGCCATATTGGCAACAAATCCGGTCTGGCGCGCCCAACATGGGCGAACCAATGCTATTATACATCGCGCAACACATCAAGTTGTCGGTAGCGGTGCTCGTTGTCGAGCGAGAAGCGGACGGACACGGTTCCCTCTTCAAAACCGGTTTATTACGTGTCCCTTGTCCTCCTCCATGCAAGTCCGGTACCCACATTATCAAAAGATAGCATACGCGGTGTTCATGGCATCCGGAAGCTGTGACACTACTTTCGAGTGTTCGACAGCGGTAGCCTCCGAGTACCTCTTAGCGATATTATAAACAACGCGACGCGGCGGGCGGATTGCTAAATGGGCCATAGAGCTCCTTCCATTCGACATAACCTACAAGCCACGACGAGCTATCAAGTCGCGGGTTTTGGCCGACCGTGGCGAATGGACGGCCGAACACCCTAAAAATCGGCGCATACTCAATTGGATCATGCACTTTGCGGCTCCAAAATGTTGGCGGCCTGGGGGCTGGCGTCGTCTTAGCGTCCCCAACCGGGGACAGAGTCCAATCGTCCTTGAGATAATGTATCTGAGACTCCAACAACGCGGCGAATATGAGGCCCTTACGCACGACCTCCGGATGGCGATCTCCATGGGCATTAAGCGCCTAGAGGTGCGGGGATTGAACCTCGCGATATCTCAAATAAGCGGAGACTTTGATGCCAAAGATCCAAAATGGCAGCATACCGCAATGCGGTCCTAAAAATGTCACGCAGTTGAAGGGCTCGAATTTCATCACATAGCGGGATAACAACCGGCGGCGGACATATTGCGCGCATCGGTGCAAAAGCGATGCCGTCCGCCCAACATCTTTACGGAGCGGTTGTTCAAGCCATCCATACTATGGGAAGGGGAGTCCGGCAATAACAATCCGGACCCAACCGCACTGCCTAATGCCAAACACTCTGACACAATCGGAGGCTCTGCCACCGAGATAACACCCTCCGCCCACGAAATAATGGCGGTTATCGCCCCGTGGATGGAACCATTCTTAGCCTACCTAACTAGGCAGGAACTCCCCGAAGACCAAAATGAGGCTCGCTGCATAGTACGGCGATCTAAAGCCTATAAAGTCCATGAAGGAGAGCTTTATAAGAAAAGCACTACGGAGTCCTTCAAAGGTGTATCTCCGAAGAGGAAGGCGAAACCTCTGGCTGAAATTCATGCGGACTGGGTGGGCACCACGCCGCTTGCCCGGGACCTTGTAGGCAAGGCCTTCCGTCACAGGATTTTATTGGCCGGCGGCCCGGCAGATCTTGAGGACTTAGTCCAACGATGTCGGTTGCCAGATTTTTGCTAACCAAAGCCACATGCCACCCACCGCCCTCAAAACAATACCCATCACCTGGCGTTCGCGGTGCAGGGGCTTGACATGGTTGGACCCCTTAAGGGAGGAACCCACAAGAAAAAATACCTATTGGTCATGGTGGATAAATTCACCAAATGGATAGAGGCCAAGCACTGTTAAAGCGGCGAATCCGGACGGTGATAGACTTCATATCGGGGTAGTGCACCGTTACGGTGTCCCCACAGTATCATCGCGATAACGGCACCAACTTCACGGCCGATGAGGTCAAACTATGGTGCAAAAACATGGGCATCAAGCTCGATTACGCCTCGATCTATCACCCTCAAACCAATGGTCAAGTCGAGCGAGCAAGCGGTCTAATCATGGCGGCATTAAACCCGGACTAGTGCGGTCCCTCAAGGAATCTAACACGCCTTTGGGTTGAGGAGCTCGACTCCGTACTACGGGGCTGCGGACCACGCCGAATCGTACTACCGATTCACACCATTTTTATGGTGTACAGCGCGAGAGCGATCTTGCCTGCGACATAATTCATGACTCACCTCGCGTGCGCATGTATGGAGAAAGAGAAGCCGAGCTTGATCGGCTGGACAGGTTGGACGCATTGGAGGAGGAGCATGACGTGGCAAAGGCTCGTTCCGCATTTTATCAACAACAAGCTCGAAGATATCAAAGCAGGGAAGTACGGGCCAAAGCTTACAACCTTGGCGAACTAGTTCTACGACTGCCGGACAAGAAAAAAGACAAACTCAAGCCCAAATGGGAAGGTCCCTTCATCATCGACCAGGTCCTGACCGGCGGAGCATACCATCTGCGAAGCGCATCGGATAACCTACTCGAGGCGAACCCATGGAACGCAGCCCGTCTATGAAGATTCTACGCCTAAGCGCCGGACTCCAAGTTCGTCTCCTTCCTCCATCCACATTTTCTATTTTTGTTGTCTTTTATTTCTCTTCTTCCTCCACCTTCTTCTTGAAGCCTTTAGAGGCTCGTTTGTGCTTTGTTCGCACACATTTGTGCGCTGTCGCGCTCATTATACACAGGGGCTTCTTTAATGAAGCTTATTTATCTGGGCTTCATGCCCAACACATCAAATCAAACTTCCGTATGTACCTTTTATTCACCATTATATGCATCGATATGACTTAAGTTTTGGCCAAGCTGGGTTGCTGGCTCCTGTGCTTACCCCTCGTTCCCGATTGTTCGGCTAGGTGGTAATGGGAGCACCTCTGTGATTGTTACTGCGGGTCAGCGGATGTATACCTCGGGACTGGGTGAAGCCGAAGCTAAGCGTTCTTAAGGGAATATTGATCGGTGAACTTAAAGATGATTTTAAACTATTTACCCATCTGCCCCAGATGATTTTACGCTTTCCTAGCAGTTTTGACATGCACTTTAGGGCATGCACCCCAGAAAGGAACCCTTAACGGAACTATTCTCCTGGAAGATGTTTCTTACTATCCATGTAATATAACATAACTAGTTGGGCACTTATGCGATACAGCAATAATGACCCCTCGCCTTGTCTCCATGCATACCCGGTTCTTATATAACCACAAGGTATTGGACACACTCCGGACTATTGGGTCCTGAGGTCGAAGCGAAAAGGTCCGCTATGACAAGCGATCTACAATCCGGCTAGAAGACATTTTCATGTCATATTTAATTACATAGTCAAATCGACTCATTGTATTCCTCCTCAATGCCATCTAATAGGCTATCTAATTTACAATCTTCTGGGAATACTTGGCGGCCAATTCTACTTGGCGTACACCAACTTCTGAGGATCTCCTTCCCATCGGCCCCCCAGGTCCGACCTCGGCCATGTGGTTTGGGTCAACCGTGTACAGCGTCTTTACCATGGTCGGGCCTCCTGGCGCCTTGACGGCAGGCGATATCTTCCATAGTCGGAAGCGCGCGGTGCTCCTTGAAGCAGCTCGGCCAGCTCCCCAATGCCTTGAGGCGGGGAGATAGATGGCCACAAGGCCTGGCAGCGCCTTTCATCACCTGCCGAACCGCTCATGCAGGCGACGCTGTTCGGGAAGAAGATCACCGAAAGCTGGGCATCTCCTCTTGGGGCGACCTATGAGCAAACCTATATACATGTTAATGTTAGTCGCCTTCCTCGCGAACTCTTTCAAAGTTCGCTCAAGCACTACTGAAAATGCCGCGGCAAAGCCGTCGATTCTCCTTACTTGAGTCGGACAAGCTGGCGCGAACATCTTTTAGTTCCTCACCCGATCTGGTGTTGGCATCTTGGAGGTTATTTTTCTCCGCCGCTTGCCCTCGTAAGCACGCTCTCGCTTGACCTTTAGCTGGCGCAAGAGCTGTTGCTTGTCCGGATCTAGTCGGCGCCATCTGCAATATTTTTGTCAGTTACACACCGCCGCACTTCATAAACTATTTATCTTTGGAAGCATATATTACGGAGGGGTCTCTGTGGCTCCCCACATGGCGGCTAATCTTGCCTCAAGTAGGGCCTTGCATTCCTCAAGCTCTGGGATAGTCGGGTATTCTTTTTGTAAGATCCTGCATAACAAATGATCCTTAAATCAGTTACTCTAACTATTTTAAGTCTCGGGGCTACTCGCATATATAAGCTGTCAGATTTCCTTACTGTATGTCCTTTACATCTTGCTCCGTAGCTCTGGCTAGACCATCTTGGCGGCACGCAGTGCGCATCTCCCAATTGAAGGCATTCAAGGCCTCTTGGGAGAAACATGTGTCACGAAGAACTATCGGGCGCTTGTGATTCATGGCGCTCTCCGCCTCGGAGTTGGTGGCGGACAATTTGTCGGCATCCTCTGCCGGAGGGCATCCTCACGCGCCTCGTGCTTTCGCCTCCGCTTCGGACCCGGCTTTGGAGCCTTGCGGCGGAGGCTCGATGGGCAACCTCTCCGGACTCGGTCCGGCGGCGCTCTTTCTGAAAAAGCACCAGCGTTAGTACACCTTCGAGGAATCAATCACAGGAATATGGTGACGCGCCATCTTTATTCTTGCGGAGTTTCGATCCGGACCGCACTTATTTTTAACTGTGAGGCTGTACTGCCCCTTGTTGGCCAGCCGCCGCGGGCTTGGCTTCCTGCCTCAAAGGTACCCCCTGCGAAACACCATTGGTATACGGTGATCAAGAAATTAGCACGGATGGGTCGTTATCAGAGTATTGGGACCTTGGTCTCGATTACTGTGAAATTTGGAAGTATTCGAGAATGTCGGCCATAATGGCAACGAGCATTATCGATGCTAAGTTGGTTGAACACCCGTCGATCAACTCCACCTTTATATCCGGATCCTCTTGGAAGCGGATCGAGGACCGTTCGGATCCTCGGGTTGTGAAGCGGGCTGTGTATCTTCTCCACAGTCCGGCGCGAGTTCTTGAGAAACCAAGAAATGAGATATTTTACCACGGGAACATGGATCGGACAGGCCACAAAGATGTTTGCTTACCCAACCGAGGATTATTCAAAGAAAACTTCGCTCGAGTGGGTTGGCGGAGAAAATCCTCCTCCTCCCTTTATACATGGCGGACAAGATCTTCACCGGTTCGGTGACCGATCCGGCCCTTTGCGGCCGTGGCGGGTGGCATCGTCCTCCCGTTGAAATCCCACATGGGGTGGCGCTATATTGGGCGGCTGCACTCCCCTCATAATGCAGATTGCCATGACTCCAATCATGGTCAATCCGGCATGAACCGATAACCTTATTCGGCTCATCAAGTAAAGGACATCGGTCATTTTCCTCTCTGGGGGCTCATGAGCGCCAGCTTAGGCGCTTCTTCAGAGGAGCATTGCTAAACTCGAAGGCCGATCCGAATAGGATCCGGCAGCGGGGCGTCCTCCATGTAAAACCATTACGAAGGCCAGTCTTGGACGCCTTCTTGAGGTTCGGATAGATATCCGGTCCGGCGATCGCCATAGTTCGGCTCCGCCCACTTGATATATTGACCCCTCATGAGAGCGGGGTACTAGGCGAATAATCTCTTCCACAGTAGCGAAATGAGCCTCGACACCCAAGAACAGCTACGCAAAGGGCCACGAAGCCCGCGATGTGCAAAATGGGCGGCGTAAGATGGTGCAAGCGGAGGCGGTAGAACTCCAAGAGCCCCGGAGAAAGCGGATGGATTGGAAATCGAGTCCTCTTACTAGATAAGAGATGAAGCATACCGCTCTCCTTTAGAGGGATCGGGGACACTCTCCGCTTGCCTTCCGCCCTTGTAGGTTGCAGTCAGCTCGGCTGGAACCATGAAGGCCGGGAAGAAATCCCTTGGTTTGGAGTATAACTAGCTCGCTATCGGGGTGAGCATCTCTCCCAATTTCGGTGAGGGCTGGGGCCTTGAGGAAGGAGGAGCAGCGTCATTGTCCATGATGGAATGGGCTTTGGTCGAAGCGCTCGATGAAAGCTTCATGAAAGGGGATGGTGTGACTCAGATCTAGATCCTCGCCCCTCTTATAGGCAGCTCATTTGCCTTTGCTAGGGGGTAAGTGTAAAAATATCCTAGCTTTTAGCATTCGTTCAAACACGTGGAAGATGGCCATTATTGGGCGTAGAAGCCAAGGCGCAGCATTTATCGAAGCGGACACTATTACGACAAGTATATGGAATTTGGAGAAGAACCCGCCTCGCAATGCGAAGAAATTCAGCGCGGACTCATCGTCATTGAAGCCTGGTTGGGAGACTCTTGAGGAGTCCCGTATTAGGGGTGTCCGGATAGCGAACTATCACCGTTGGCGGACTCTGGACTATGAAGATACAAGATTGAAGACTTCATCCGTGTCGATGGACTTTCCTTGGCGTGGAAGGCAAGCTTGGCGTCTGGATATGTAGATCTCCTACCATTGTAACCAACTACGTGTAACCCTAACCTATCCGGTGTCTATATAAACGGAGGGTTTTAGTCCGTGGGATGAACAACAATCATACCATAGGCTAGCTTCTAGGGTTTAGCCTCTCGATCTCGTGGTAGACCCACTCTTGTACTACCCATATCATCAATATTAATCAAGCGGGGTAGGGTATTACCTCCATCGAGAGGCGAACCTGGGTAAAAACATCGTGTCCCTTGTCTCTGTTACCATCCACCTAGGCGCACAGATTCGGGACCCCCTACCGAGATCCGCGGTTTTGGCGCCGACGAGAGCTTTATAAAAAAGCATCACGGAGTCCTTCAAAGGTGTATCTCCGAAGAGGAAGGCGGAATCTTCGGCTGAAATTCATGTCGGACTCGGTGGGCACCACGCCTTGTGAAGCGGGGCCCTTGTAAGCAAGGCCTTCCGTACATGATTTTATTGGCCCGGCGGCCCGGCAGATCTCGAGGACTTAGTCAACGATCGTCGATTGCCGGCTCTTTGCTAATCAAAGCCACATGCCACCCCCGCCCTCCGAACTATACCCATCACCTGGCCCTTGGCAGTGCAGGGGCTTGACATGGTTGGACCCTTAAAGGAGGAACCCACAAGCAAAGATACCTCTGGTCATGGTGGATAAATTCACCAAATGGATAGAGAGCCAAGCCTATTAAGGCGGCGAATCCGGACCCGGTGATAGACTTCATATCGAGTGCGTACACCATTCGGCGTCCCCACAGCATCATCGCGATAGCAGCCACGAACTTCACGGCTAACGAGGTTAAACTCGGTGCAAAAACATGGCCATCAAGCTCGACTATGCTTGATCTATCACCCTCAAACTAGGTCAAGTCGGCGAGCAAATGGTCTAATCATGGCGGCATCAAACCAAGATTAGTGTGGTCCCTCAAGGAATCTAACACGCCTTTGGGTAGAGAGCTCGACCCGTACTCTGGGGGCTGCGGACCACGCCGAATCGCACCACCGGATTCACACCATTCTTTATGGTATACGGCGCAAAGGCAGTTCTGCCCTACGACATAATTCATGACTCACCTCGCGTGCGCATGTACGAAGAAAGATAAGCCAAGCTCGATCGTCAGGACAGTTTGGATGCCTTGGAGGAGGAGCATGACGTGGCAAAAGCCCGTTCCGCATTCTATCAACAGCAGGCCCGAAGATATCAAAGCAGAGAAGTACGGGCCAAAACCTAAAATGTTGGCGAGTTAGTTCTACGCCTGCCGGACAAGAAAAAGGACAAACTCAAGCCTAAATTGGAAGGTCCCTTTATTATCGACCAAGTCCTGACCGGTGGAGCCTACCATCTGCGAGATGCATAGGATAACCGACTCGAGCCGAACCAATGGGACACTGCCCGTCTCCGAAGATTCTATGCCTAGCGCCGGATTCTGAGTTCGTCTCCTTCCTCTGTCTATTTTTTACACATTAGTTGTCTTATATTTCTCTCCTTCTCCCTCTTTTTCTCTTACAGCCTTTAAAGGCTCGTTCGCGCATTATTCGCACACACTTGACGCGCTATCCGCGCTCATTATACCTGGCGTCTTCTTTAACAGAAGCTTATTCATACGGGCTTCATGCCTAACACATGTGTCACGCTTCCGCATGTACCTTTTATTCTCCATTATATGCATCGATATGACTTAAGTTTTGGCCAAGCTGGGTTGCCTGGCTCCTGTGCTTACCCCTACGTTCCTGATTGTTCGGCTAGGTGGTAAAGGGAGCACCTCTGCGATTGTTATTGCCTGGTCAGCCGGATGTGTACCTCAGACTGGGTGAAGCCAAAAGCTAGCGTTCTTAAGGGAATATTCGGTCGGTGAACTAAAGATGATTTCTCACTTATTTATTTATCTGCCCCGGATGCTTTTACGCTTTTTATGATGCGGACATGCACTTTAAGGCATGCCTCCCGGAAAGGAACCCCTAACGGAACTATTCTCCTGGAAGATGTTTCTTACTAACCACGTAATATAACATAACTAGTTGGGCACTTATGCATTCAAGCACTAATGACCCTCGCTTTGGTCTCCACGCATGCCCGGTTCTTACATAGCGTGAGGTATTCGGACACACTACGGACTATAGGGTCCCGAGGTTGAAGCGAAAAGGTCCGCCATGACAAGCGATCTACAATCCGGCTAGAAGGCATTTTTACATGTCATCTTAAATTACAGTCAATTTATTGGGTGTATTCCTCCTCAATACCATCTAATAGGCTGTCTAGTTTACAGTCTGTTAGGAATACTGCGGCCAATTCTGCTTGGCGTACACTAAACTCATAGGGATCTCCTTCCCATCGGGCCCCACAGGTCGACCTGCGTCCATGTGGTTTGGATCAGCCGTGTACAGCGTCTTCACCATGGCCCGAGCCTCCTGGCGCCTTGACGGCGAGCGATATCTTCCATAATCGGAGCGCCACGCGCTCCTTAAGCCTCTCTGCAAGATCTCCAAGGCCTTTGGGCAGGGAGCAGAGATGGACACAAGGCATGGGCGGCGCCTTTCATCACTGTCGAACTCGTTCTTGCAGTTGTAGAGCTCGGGAAGATGGTCACCCATAGAACCGGGCATTTCCTCAGTAAAGGCGACACTGTGAGCATACCCTGAGACATAACTCTGTTAGTCGACTTCCTCGCGAACTCTTTTTAAAGTTCGTTCAAGCACTTACTAAAAATGCAGCGTCAAAGCCATCAATTCTCCTTGCTTGAGTCCGCCAATTTGGGCATGAACATCCTTTAGTTCCTCGCCCAGTGGGTGTTGGCATCTTGGAGATTATTCTTCTCTGCCTCACCCTCGTAAGCACACCCTCTGACCTTTAACCAGCGCAAGAGTTGTTGCTTGTCCGGATCTACTCGGCGCCATCTGCAATGATATTGTCAGATTTGCACACGCCGCACTTCACAACATACTTATCTTTGAGCGTATATTACGGAGGGGTCTCTTTGGCCTCCCTGCGGCGGCTAATCTTGACCTCAAGTTGGCTTTGCACTCTTCCGACTCCGGGACAGTTGGGTATTCTTTTTGTAAGGTCCTGCATAACAAATGATCCTTAAATCAGTTATTTTAAGCGCTTCAAGTCTCGGGGAGCTCTTGGCATATATAACCATCAAATTTTCTCACCCGTATGTCTTTCACATCTTTGCTCAAGTAGCTCTGGCTAGACCATTTTGGCGGCACGCAGTGCGCATCTCCAATTGAAGGCATCAATGCCTCTTGGGAGAAACATGTGTCACGAAGAACTGTCCGCGGCCTTTGTGATTCATGGCACTTTCCACCTCGGAATTGGTGGCGAGCAGTCTGTCGGCATCCTCATCGGGGCGTCCAGGCCTTGCGCCTCGTGTTTGCCTCCGCTTCGGACTGGCTTTTGAGCCTGGCTGGTGGAGGCTCGATTAGCAACCTCTCCGGATATAGTCCGGCGGCGCTCTTTTCTGAAAAGAGCATGGGCGTTAAGTATGCCTTCGGGAATAAAACACAGGAATAAGATGGCACGCCATCTTTTGCGCGGCTTCTCAATCCGGACCGCACTTCTTTTCAACCTCTTTGGGCCTTGCTGCCCCTTGTTGGCTAGCCACATGAGCTCGGCCTTCGCCTCAAGGGCTCCCCTGCAAAACACCATTGGTATCACGGTGATCGGAAATAAGCGGATGGATGATTTTCAAAGTATTGGGACTTGGTCTCGATTACTGTGGCGGAAGTATTCGAGTGTCGGCCGTAATGGCGACCAAGGCATTTCGATGCTTAGTTGGTAAAATACCTCATCGATCAGCTCCACGGATATGTCCGGATCCTCTTGGGATGCGGATCGAGGACCGTTCGGATCCTCGGGTTGTGGAGGAAGGCTGTTTATATCGCTTCGGCCGGCGCAATTCCTGCGTCGAAATCACAAGATAAGGTACTTAACTATGGGAATATGGAGCGATATGGGCAAAAAGTGTCCGCTTACCCAGCTTGGAGGATTGTACATAGAAAATCCGCCCTATGGATTGACAGCGGAGGAACTCCTCCTCTTCTCCCTTGTACTGTCACGGACAAGGCCTTCGTCGAGCAACAACGATCCGGCCCCTTACGGCGCAGCGGTGGCATCATCCTCCCGTTGAAATCCCACATGGGGTGGCCTCTATCTTGAGCGGCTGCACCCCGCATAATGCATGTGGCCATGACCCGATCATGGTCAGTCGGAATGAGCTAACAACCTTATCCGGCTCATCGGGTAAGGGCGTCCTTGTCATTTCCCCTCGAGGGCTCCGTGGGCCTTGACTTAGGTGCTTCTTCAAGGGAGCATTATTGAACTCGGGGAGGCCGATTGAGCAGGTCGGCGAGGACATCTTCTATATAAAACCATTACGAAGGCCAGTCTTGGACGCCTTCCTTGGGGTTCGAGATAGATATCGGTCGGCGATGCGCCATAGTTGGCTCCGCCCACTTGATATATCGACCCCTCCACGAGAGCGGGGCACAAGGCAAAACAGCTTCTTCCACGGTAGCGAAATGAGCCTTGGCCCAGAACAGCTTCGCAAAAGACTCTGAAGCCCGCAAGATGCAATATGGAGGCAGGCGTGGGTTGTGCGGTGGAGGCCGTAGAACTCCGAGGCCCGGGAAAGCGGATGGTGGAAATCCGAGCCCTCTTATCGAGATAAGGGACAAGGCATCACGTACTCTCCTTTGGAGGGACCCAGGGGCGCTCTCCGCTTGCTCTCCACCATTATAGGTGGAAAGTGCAGCTCGAACCAGGACCATGAAGGCTGGGGAAGCAATTCCTTGGTTTGGGCGTCACTAGCTCATTGTCTTGAGGACGGAACATCTCTCCCAACCTCCAGGTGAGGCTGGGAGGCGAGGAGGAGGCTGCGTCGGCTGGACATGATGGAATGGATCTCTGTCGGATGCGCTCCGATGAATGCTCATGAAGGGAAGATGGTGTGATTCGGATCTAAATCCTCGTCTCTTTTATAAGGCAGCTTATTTGCGCGAATATGGGGTAAAAGTAAAAACACCACGGCTTTTTCGCATTACGTTCGACCGCGTGGAAGGCGGCCAGTATTGGCGTGGAAGCCAAGGAGCACAATATTCACGAGAAGCGGACACTATTCAACAGGTACACAGAATTTGGAGAAGAACCTGCCTTGCAATGCCGAAACAAATCTGCGCGCGGACTCATCGTCATTGAAGCCTGGTTAGGGGCTCTTGAGGAGTCCGGATTAGGGGTGTCAGGATAGCGAACTATAGCCTTTGGTGGGACTCTGGACTATGAAGATACAAGATTGAAGACTTCGTCCCGTGTCCGGATGGGACTTTCCTTGGCGTGGAAGGCAAGCTTGGCGTCTGGATATGTAGATCTCCTCCCATTGTAACCGACTACTGTGTAACCTGGCCCTCTCGGTGTCTATATAAATTGGAGGGTTTTAGTGCGTGGGACGAACAACAATCATACCATAGGCTAGCTTCTAGGGTTTAGCCTCTACGATCTCATGGTAGATCTACTCTTGTACTACCCATATCATCAATATTAATCAAGCAGGAGTAGGGTTTTACCTCCATCAAGAGGGCCCGAACCTGGGTAAAAACATCGTGTCCCTTGGCTCATGTTACCATCCGCCCAAACGCACAGTTCGAGACCCCCTACCCGAGATCCGCCGGTTTTGACACCGACACTTCCCTTGTTGGAGCAGCTGCGGTGAGTCGGAAGACGGTGTGTACGAAGATCTGAGATACGCATAATGTTAAAACGACATATCTCTTTGATCCGAAGACATACACTAAGAGATCAACAGCAAAGATGCGAGTGGTCACCGTCACATTGTTGAAGACTAAATTGGGGTCACATGATTTTATTTTATTTTGATGCTTTGTCCGATCTCGTTGGATGGCTTGATGGCGTCTTGTGCCTCCGGTGACACTGTTCGGAATCTTCCTCGAAGAGCCAGCGACCAACGGCAGAGCAGCCTGCCTCCGCCATCTGTGGCCCCGGCCAAAACCCCGCTCCCCGCCCCACCGCACTGCCGTGGTTGCGCCGCCCCCGGGCCTATCCACAAAGACTCCCCGTCATCCAGATCCGGCGGTGGCAGTACCTTCAACCCACGCAAGTCTAAAAGATAGCCATCTAAGCGCTGGTTCCGCGGAGGACTTGCGGGCCCGCACCCTTGCGTTAGACACCAGCCAACCGGCAGCCTAGGAGCTCTGCCGCCTCGAGGGGTGCTGCTTCCCGTTGGGAATCGATTGGCCCAGAATAAAAATTCAGACAACTGACGCCTAAATAAAGTGATTTCAGATGAGGTGCGACCTATCTGGCGGCATGGTGAAGTAAGCAGGTCCAGCTGCCCGGTCGGTGAGCCGGGCGCGGTTGCGATGGCGGCCGGCGGCGAGGAAAAGCGATGTCGCCCGCGATTAAGCGGCTCTGGTGAGCAGCGCCCGGGACTACGGGCGGATCAAAGTTGGAGCCACTCCGGCGCCGTGAACAACGGCGGGGTGAATCGGCTCGATGCAGTTCCTGTGATCGTCGTCGAGGCATCACTAGCAACCGCGAGTAAGAGGCACACAGCCTAGTGCACGGCGGCAATTGGACAGCGTCTCGGCATTAGGCAGGAGGCGGCTGTGAAATTGGTGCGGTGGGGGCGCCATGGAGGTGGGGCTGAGGTTTGCGGCTCGGGAGAAGGGAGCTTCCGGGAGAAGGTGATTTGGCGCCCATGAGGTATGAATGGGGGCGGCGAGAGGTGGGAGGGGTGGAACCATGTCTTCACGGACGCATTTATGCGAAATGTGAGGGGAGTTACAATTCTACCCTTGCCTATAGGCTTCTCGGCCTGGGTCGTGTCTTGAGGTCGGGGATAGTAGAGTAACTGCTTCTCCCCAAATAGTGGGCGGGGGGCGATTTGAGGCGAGGCGTGTTTTGAACTATAGTGGGCGAGGATTTGAGGCGAGGAGGCGTGTTTTGAAATAGTGGCGCGAGCTATTTGGCGAGGAGGCGTGTTTTGCCGACCGTGGTTTATAAATTATTCGGCACATGTCATTTGGCGAGGAGAAAGGCGCTTGGATGAAATTCTGAACCTACCCTCGATGTACAGCAGGCCAATTGATGCATGTCCCACATAGGGCGGTAATTTGCGTCTCCCATTTATTTGCTCGGGTGAATTCCACCAGCGAGAGAGGATGTTTAATGGTTCGTTCAAATTTTGGGAGAACGAGCATCCACGTCTACCTTACCAAGTCGATTCGAATCAAATTTTGAAATATTAGCTTGCCACTTCTTTTTTAGATGGAGAGATGATGCTCGGGAATAATGTGTTTTTACATGCTCGTTGCTAGTGATTTACTATATGACAAATAGTTGACCCACTCAAAAACGCGAATCAAACCCAAAATGAAATATCTCGATTCAATGAACTAGCTTGTTCAGTAGGTCAAAATAGTGAACTAAATCCAAAATTGGACACCTCAATTGAGTAGCATGTTGTACAGTGTTATAGTACTCCATGAACATGTTGAAAGTCAAATTAATGAACTTGTTTGATATACGCATATATCCGTTCATGTGTGGATTGCACACAACATGTTCTCCAATTTAAATATTTGAATGCAAGTTTATATTGAAACATGGTTTATATCAGTATTGAATGCATAAAACGCAACCTCCCCCTCTCCCGGACTCCTGTTCTCTCTCTCTCTCACACTCTCGCCGACAAACTTCAATTCTGTCGCACGCATCCGACACAAAAACCTCGTTAGTCCCTCTCCCTTTATCTCTCTCTCTCTCTCTCTCTCTCTGTGTGTGTGGGGGGGGGGTCTTTCTAGTTCGCATTCATATATACACCATCTATAGGTCTCTCTCGCACACTATGTATGATACTCTAGCTAGTCCAAGCTAGATATCTTGGGTGCACTCATTGTACGCACACAAATTCCTTGGCTCTTTGCCCGTAACTCTCTCACACACCACTATGTTGTCTCGGAGCTCTGCCCCCCCCCCTCAAACTCTCCATCCACAGGTCACACATACACATGCATATCTCACTACTTTTCGATAGGCCCATCTAAAACTCTATCTCTCTCCCTCGTTCTCTCTCCATATCACACGCACACACACACACAATCTCATGCCCAGCTAGCCAAGTATGATGGTCTCTCACTCAATTGTAGGCACACGCAGTCCCCCCTATATGTATATGACTAGCTAATCTTCGTCTCCATCACAAACATGTTCATGGTCTATCTCGATTTCTCTCGAGGCATCTTTCTATCGCGCACACAATCCCTCGATATCCCACCCATATAGTCCCCTCACGATCTCGAGGGGATCTCTCTATCACAAACACACCCTGTCTCCCTCCCCATGCATCCATGCCATCCATGTGTCCCTCTCGACCTTTTTCCTTGTTGGCGGAGACCTCTATTGGACATGTGCTACTGAGGTGTCCCTCTCCGTTGCAAACAATCACACACTAGCTATCTTCGTGTTTCTCCTCGCCTTGCTTTTCCATCTCGGAGATGCATCGTGATATGTTCGCATAAAGCGAAAAAACACACTCTCTCTAATTTATCGTTTGTTGTCACTTTCTCTTTCACACACATGCTCTTTTGCATACTTACTCATTCTCCTTCACACGCACTTGATCTATCTCATTGAGGCACTCTCCTCCGTCCATAGCACATAGATTTATTGAAAAGTCAAACATCACAAAGTTTGACCATGTACGTGGAGAAAAAGAATTACATATAGTCACGGCTAACATATACCATTAGATTCACCATGAGATGTAGTTTTGTATGATGTATCTTTGGTATTGTAGATATAAATAACATTTCGTAAACCTGATCAAAGTTTCCAAAGTTTGACTTCTAAAAATTTACATACCTTTGCATTATCGGCGGATGGAATATCTCTTTCCCCTCTCAGCTATCGGCGCACCACTCAGCCTTATCGGGGCTCCTCAATCTATCTCAAACTTTATTGGTCAGTTTGGTTCGTGACACGACCCTCATGCCTTGATGGCGGTCTTTGGTGTGGGCGTGAGATGTAAAATATTTCTGCTGGCCAGGCTTGTGTGGTCTTGAAGCATTTGGTTCATGCAGGCCAAGCAAAGCATCAACGTCCCATCAATCAATCCATGCATCAATTATTTAATGCTAATATCCATCCATGTTGTTGTTAGCCTCGTGGCCTTGCGGCGAGCACGACTTGAGCGTTCAAATCGATCGCTTGGGCGAGGCTACTTGCGATGTGCGGAGTTCAGCGAGGCTAATTAAAGTGCAAAGGAACCCAGCGGGCAGGCTTTCTTTTCACGGGGTAGCAACCAAACAAGCGTGCATGAAATCCAACCACAACCCAGGCCATGAAAAAGATGCTCACGGCGCAAGCCAAACTGGCCTTATATCTCCCTGGTTCACACATACATGTCTGCTTCATGATCCAACACTCTCCGCCCTTGTTCTCTCTCCATGTGACCGCACCCCCTAAGTACCATAATCCCTCACTCCATCATCGGCTCTGTTTGGATCCATGGGTTAGAGTTAGTTTGGGTTATTTTGGAGTCAACTAACCCAAAAGATCCAAACAGGAGGGTTAGTTAAGGTTAGATGCATCTAACCCATCCAAAGAGTGCTTATTTGGGTTAGTTCTTCTCGGGACCACTAATAAACACTTTTTCTCTCGCTCTCCCATGGTGAGATCCTCCCCACTTCCTCAAGCTTCTCGTCCTCTCCTCCTCCCTCTACTTTTGGCGTGAAGGTGCCTCGGCGTATCCGCGCTACATCTAACCCTACCATCCAAACACCTCTTTACTTAGAGTTAATTCAGGGTTAGAATCTAACTCTAACCTCTAACTGAGTTAGAGTATCCAAACAGAACCATAGGCGCAAGCCTCCCCCTCCTAAGTATGATTATCTCTTACTAGCCATCGAGGAACACACGTATTGTCTCCTTCCATCCATCGTCTATCTCGATATCTCTCGGGCATCTTCTATCACACACACACCTTGTCACTCGATCTCCCACCCATGTAGTCCCATCACGATCTCGGGGATCTCTCTATGACAAACATACACTCTCTCCTCCCCATGTCTGCATTTTCTTGTCGTCTCTCTCGACCTCTCTCCTTGTTTGTGGACCCCTCTTGGCCACGTGCTGGGGTCTTCCTCTCTTGGTTCCAAACAACCACACACTATCTCCTCACCTTGCCTCCGTTGTCGAAGATGCATGTGTGATATTTTTGCATAAGACATGCACGCCTTTTCTCCACTTTCATCATGTGTTGTCCATGTCTCTTTCACACACGCACACACACTTTTTTCACTCTCTCTCTCTCTCTCTCTCTCTCTCTCTCTCTCTCTCCTTAGAGACTCTGTCACGTCCATAAGCATATGGATGTTTTGAAAAGTCAAACCTCAGAAAAGTTTGACCAGGTATATGTGGAGAAAAACATTTACATCTGGAACGATCATTAGATTCATCACAACATGTACTTACTTCATACTATCATTTATCTTTGGTATTGCAGATATAAGTAATTTCTTTATAAACTTGGTCAAAGTTTTAAAAGTTTGACTTAAAAAATGTTGTAACTACATTATCGAGCGAAGGAGTAGCTCTTTTCTCTCTCTGCTATCTCTCACGGGCCTCCCTCTCCTCAAACTCTCTATACCGGCGGATTATCGCTCCTTTGTGTCAGCGTATAGCTCCATATATTGTTTAGTTGACGGTCACCAATCCACATGCTGCGTTGTCAGCTCGTGTTACTGTGTCTTGGTGTCTGGCCCATGCGGCGATGGATGAAAATAAGTAAACTAGAGGGCAAACTTCTTGCTTGGCGAAGGGCCTTTTCGCGCACAATTCACCACTCCGCGGTGGCATGCACAGAAGGACGCACTCACGCACACCCAGCACACAACACACACCATCACACGTGTACACCGGCGTCGCCACCGGTTGAGATGGACGGCGAGGCAGCCAACAAGCGGAGGCGGCTCGAGCCAAAACCGCATCCGGCGATCCTAGACTTCATCAGCAGCCTCCCCGATGACATGCTGCTCGTCATCACCGGCCTCCTCCCCACCAAATCTGCCGTGCGGACCGCCCTGCTCTCCCGGCGGTGGCGCCCCCTCTGGCGTTGCGTCCCCCTCAACCTCACCGTCGGCAGCTGCCCTGCGGCGGGGATTGCAAGCGCATGGCGCAGTCTCCAAGATCCTTTCGCCGCACCTGGGCCAGCCAGACGCCTTGACATCTGCATGTTCAGTACCAACTGCAAGGTCCAACCCAAGTTCGATGAGTGGTTCTTATCCCCCGCCCAAGATCAGCTCGAGGAGCTCAGCTTTGAAGCTGGACGATGTCGCTCTCTGCCGCCGTCCGCGCTCCTCCTCATGCCAACGCTGCGCGCGCCCGACTTCAGCTCTGCTATCTTCCCAGTTAATGTCGCGCCCGCCCTTCTTCTCCCTCAACTCAAGCAGCTCGACCTCTTCGACGTTGTCATCTCAAAGAATACTATGGAGCACCTGCTCCGCAGCTGTATTGCGCTTGAGTACATTCGTCTTGAGCAGATCCACGGGTTCATTAGCCTCCACATCGCCTCGACGAATCTTCGATGGATTTATGTGTCTTGCTGGCCCGGCAACAAGACATCAATTGGGAAGAGATCACTCCATCTGTTCCATGTTATGGTCATTGAGAATGCGCCTTTCCTTGAGAGATTGCTTGTATCAGATCTAGAAGGTCCAACAAAAATCAGGGTCATTGATGCTTGAAATTGACAGCGTTGGTGTACTCGTCGCCAAATTCTCGAACTCTTTATTGGATCCGTAATCGTTCGGTACGGCACTCATCTTTTCTCCGTCTTCTTGAAATTCACATTTTAAATTTCTTCTTGATGTATTTGACTGTCTTCCGAAAATGATTCCCACAAGCTTGACCAGTCCATGCACACGGTGAAGATCTTAGCACTAAAATCTATATTTAATCTGGATCAAGTTGTTGGATTCCTTACATGCTTTCCATGCGGAGAAGCTACTCATCGGTGAAACTTCTTTCCTATTAGTAAATGGTAATCTGGCGTAGCTCAAATTTTTATAATTTTCCCAAATTACGATGACAAGTTTAGTGTTCAAAACTACATCTCGCCTTGCACGAAAGAAATGTTTTTAGTATTTTTCTCCGTGATCACTGCATCATTTTGATGTTGTACTACTATAGTAGCCTAGGCTAGTCATAGTGGAAAGTAACTTAGACTACTCCGGTAACTCTATGGTTACCCTAAGGGCAAGTACTACCTCCGTCTGGTTTACTCTTCCAATTTTGTAGTATCAAAATTTGACCATAGATTTAACTGACAAAATGTTAATGCATGTCACTAAGAACTATATCGTTGGATTCCTATTTGAACATAATTTCAAATGGTGTAATTTTAGTGACATGCATTGGCATTTTCTTAGGTAAATCTATGGTCAAATTTTATACTAAATACGAGGTAGTATTCCCTCCGTCCCAAAATTCTTGTCTTACATTTGATTAGATACGGATGTATCTAACACTAAAATGTAACTAGATACATCCGTATTTATACAAATTTAAGACAAAAATTTTGGGACGGAGGAGTACAAAAGTGGGCTATGTAGGCCAAAACACGTGCCAAATTCACTTGTGATGCATTTGGCATCGATGCCCTCCATTGCTCACTGGTGCCCCAATCTGGATCACCTACTTTGCTCGGTGCCAAATTAACTCACATAATGAAAAAACACTGCGTGGGAGAGAGAGGACCGAGGCAATAAAAAACACTTGTTTGGGAGAGTGAGAGGCTGGTGTAGTTGGTTTGATTGATTTGTTTATACATGTGGAGTGCATGTGCAGTGGTGCCAACTCTCTCACATCGCGAGGCGGTGCAAAAATCTTTTGATTTGACATCGATCGTATTCGTGGCATACTTTTGCGAAATATGGCATCGGCCACATAGTGGAAGGCAACAAATGCCCAAGCTCTTCACGTGCTCCTAGTTAAATGTGAGAAACATAAAATAGAGAGAGAGAGAGAGAGAGAGAGAGAGTGAAAAATATCACTAGCCACTAACCCTATCGTATGGCGAATGATATTGGTACCTCTTAATGACACGGCAATCTTATGCAGCCAGCTGCTCTAATATGTTCTCTTCTTTTGCAGATAAAAAAGACCGAAAGTGAAAAATGTGATGCACTATAACAATCTCATCAAATGCCTTGATCTCCATCTTACGAAATTGATTTGATCTACTACGAGGCAGCACATCGAGATTAAATTGGCCAGGTTCTTTGTTACGGAGGCAAGTGTGCTCAAGGTAATGAGGTTTGGCGTTCTCTGGCGCAACAATGAATGGCGTGCTGATCACATAGCGTCTAAGCCTAAATGACAAAGTCTCCGCAGAAGCTGAATTTGTTTTTGAAACATCAAGTGGCCAGAGACTCGAAAACTTATTTTCCCATTAGTGACTTGTCAGGGCGGTGGATTTTAGTTTGTACGATAACCCTGCATCCACCTAAAGTAACCAAAGTTCTTACGTAAACTTTCTAGTAATTCCCTCTTCCTAGGTGCAGCATTACTCCTAACATTTGTAATATCAGTTTGAAACTTGTAATATTGTCGTGTCCTATTCCTGCGTTTTCAAAATCCTACGAATCAAACAGGTCCTGAGATGGTGATGATGTTGTGCCTCCCATCTTTCACCAATAGCCGTCGGATCTAGATCTAGCGCATACAAACCAAGCTTCTCCATTTTTGTAGAAAGTTGCCCGCACTTGTTCCCTATTTACAAACAACTCCTTGTGCGAGGAGTCCTGGATTACAGGGTGTCAGGATAGCGGACAATAGCCTTTGGCGGACTCTGGACTTTGAAGATACAAGATTGAAGACTTCGTCCCATGTCCGGATAGGACTTTCCTTGGCGTGGAAGGCAAGCTTGGCGTCTGCATATGTAGATCTCCTACCATTGTAACCGACTCTGTGTAACCCTAACCCTCTTGGTGCCTATATAAACCCGGAGGGTTTTAGTCCGTGGGGCGAACAACAATCATATCATAGGCTAGCTTCTAGGGTTTAGCCTCTCACGATCTCGTGGTAGATCTACTCTTGTACTACCCATATCATTAATATTAATCAAGCAGGGTAGGGTTTTACTGCCATCGAGAGGGCCCGAACCTGGGTAAAAACATCATGTCCCTTGTCTCCTGTTACCATCCGCCTAGGCGCCTTGATTGGGACCCCTACCGAGATCCGCGGTTTGACACCAACATTGGTGCTTTCATTGAGAGTTCCTATGTGTAAATCGCCGTCGGCAAGGATGCCTCATCCGTCTTTAAAAGGCGGCACTTTGTTATAAAGAAGCTTTGGTTGTCGGCCAAATTCTCGGCTAAGGCGGTTTTCTTATGACCGCTTTGTTGGCTGCCGCGCGGCGATGACTTCTCGGGTCGAAAGCAATCTTCACGTTAACTCGAGCTCGCCGGCAGTTAGATCGATGGAGATCTCTTCCTTAAACGAGCTCTTGGATCGCATCATACAGGAGTCTCCACAGACTATGATCAGATTGGGCTAAACCCGATGCGAGAGATTAACTCTCCTAGGTTACCCACCACGTAGTTGTGGTAGAGGAACAATCTGGCGACCCTTCTTCCATCTTAAGGACTAGCTACGTCCGGATTCCCAATCCCTCCATGCGGATTCCCGCGGAGGAGAGGATGTCACTCAAGCCACTGAACCTAAAGTCGGGTAGCAAGCTAGATTCATTGGACAACATCCAAGAATCCAAGCTTCCAAGTTCGGAAGCTCCTTGGCCCTTAAGTCTCAGATTGGGCACGGTTCGGATTTAATTCCACCGCCCACCCAAACATAAGCGACCTATCTCAAATTCGTCAAGAGCCCATGAAACGATACACCATTCTTGGGCGATTCCTCCCAGTTATGGACGGGATAAAGGACTGCCGTGAGGAGGGCGCAATCTCATTCTTTGCAATAATTGCACGAGACAATGGGATCCTCAACGCTATAAATCGCCGTGACATTACACGCTTTGCCGACTTGGCATCCATAGTACAAAAAAATCTTGTGCGATGGAAAGCACACTGAAAACGAAGCAAGATTTTGGGACAATCCGGCCTTGAATACAACCCGATCCGAAATAAAAGGGTGCATCATCGCCGAGCACAGGTTAAATACCAAAAGCAAAAACCCTCTATTGGGCATGGAACGTCTTTGGAGGGATGGCTCAATGGACCTGTAAAATTCATAGTACGGAGGCGCCACTCCAACTCATAGCCTTAAGCATGTTGGATACTCGGCGGTGGCCAAAAGTGGCAAAGATCTTCGGCTCTAGAGCACCAACCGAGGATACCGATGCGGTATTAACAATCTTCGAGACTTTCGCATCAAATAATTTGCGGAATCGAACACTCAAAGTAACCTTGCGAAGTCTACCAATTAGCAACAATAAACCCATGGGTGACACGGCTATTACCTTTAATGCCGGTGCGAACCTAGATTCGAACAGCCGAGCACCGGCCGCATTGGTCCTCGGTCCGATAGTGGGCGGCTTTACGCCTTACAAAGGTACTCGGATTGAACCTCATTCGAGAAACCCTTGAAAAATGGAAATAGGCTGGAGCCGCATTGGCGAAGCAGCACAACCTTTAGAGGAATAATCCCGATCGGGAAGCCGCTGTATAGGAAAAATCACCTTTGGATGTGGTGTTGAGCCGACAGATAATTACAGGTCCGAGGAGGTCACGTTCCAAGTGGCCCGTTCAGCAGCGGATACCACGCTCTATTAGGCGAGAGGCATTCACAATTTTCAAGCTATACCTCATTATGGGTACATGAAGCTCAAAATGCCGGGCCCAGCGGAATCACTCTTGCCGATGACCGGACATAGCACTCCGCGCGAAAATAAGACAGCCCATGCGGCCCTTGAGGCACTATCAAAGCCCTAGCGGCGAGGAACTCACTGCGCTGCGCTCCACGGTGAATAGGGACAATGTGATACTCGATAAGAGATCCAAGTCCACTTCCTTCAAACCAGCGGACGAAATAGTCAAATTCCAAGTCCATCCAACGGACCCTACAAAAACGGCCTCCATCGGGACACAATTAAATCCTGGTGTAGTAGCTGCACTAAGAGAATTCCTACGCGAAAATTGGGACATTTTTGCCTGGCACCCTTCAGACATGCCAGGAATCCCACACCGGCTGGCCGAGCACAGCCTAAACATCCTAAAAGGGTTCAAGCCAGTCAAACAGGCTCTTCGGCGTTTCTCCGAACCCAAGAGACAGGCCATGGGAGAGGAGCTAGCCAAACTATTGGAGACCGGATTCATCAGAGATATAAAACATCTGGACTGGCTAGCAAACCTGGTGATGGTACGAAAGAAGGACAAATCCTGGCGCCTATGCATCGATTTCAAGGACCTCAACAAGGCTTGCCCAAAGGATCCTTCCCCTCCCCGCATCGATCAAATCATCGGCGCTACCGCGGGACATGATTCACTTTGTTTCCTCGGCGCATACTCCGGCTACCACCAAATTAAGATGGCAGAGCCTGACCAAGCCGCGGCATTCATCCTCCATCGTCCCATTCGCTTCAATACAATGCCCTTCGGGCTCATAAGCGCCGGCGCAACATATCGGCGCATGATTCGGACATGTCGGCAAACCAGATCGGCAAAGCGGTGGAGGCATCGTGAGCGATGTGGTGCGTCAAAAGCAAGCACGTCAAAACTCTAGTCGACGACTTGAGGCTCACATTCGATAATCTCCGAACATATGACATTAAGCTCAACCCGGAAAAATGCGTTTTGGTACCAGCGGAAAGCTCTTGGGCTTCATTGTATCGGTAGAGGCTGAAGCAAACCCAGCCAAGATCGAGCTCTGTCACAATTGGATATCCCAAAGACCTCAAACAAATACAAAATTGATTTGGATCGTGGCGACTCTAAGCCTCTTTATCTCCCGTTTGGGAGAAAAGGCATTACCCTTTATCGCCTCCTCCGGCGCACTAAACACTTGAGTGGGCGGATGCCACCACGGCGGACTCGAAGAAATAAAAACCATATTGGCAACAAACCCGGTCTGGCGCGCCCAACATGGGCGAACCAATGCTATTATACATCCGGCAACTCATCAAGTTGTAAGCCGGTGCTCGTTGTCGAGCGAAGCGGACGGACACAAGTTCCCCTTCAAAACCCAGTTTACTCGTGTCCCTTGTCCTAACTCCATGCAAGTCACGGTACCGCATTATCAAAAGATAGTGTGCGTGGTGTTTATGGCATCCGGAAGCTGCGACACTACTTTCAAGAGTGTTCAATAACGGTAGCCTCGAAGTACCCCTTAACGACATTATAAAAACCGCGACGCGATGGGCGGATTGCCAAATGGGCCATTGAGCTCCTCCATTCGACATAACTTATAAGCCACGGAGAGCTATTAAGTCAAGATTTGGCCGACTTCGCGCGAATGGACGAGCCAAACTCCCTAAAATGCAGGCGCATATTCAAGCTGGATAATGCACCGCCGGCTCCAAAATGTTGGCTGGCACAGGGAGCTGGCGGCGTTCAGCGTCCCCAACCGAAGATACAATTCAATCGTACTCGAGATAATGTATCGGTCTCCAACAACGCGGCGAATCTGAGGCCCTTCTACATGGTCTGCGGATGGCGGTCTCCATGGGCATTCAGCGCCTAGAGGTGCGGCGGATTGAACCTCGCGATATCCCAAATAAATGGAACTTTGATGCCAAGGATCCGAAAATGGCAGCCTATCGCAATGCCGTCCTAAAAATGTCAGCTCGGTTTGAGGTGCTCGAATTTCACCATATAGCCGGGATAACAACCAGGCAGCGGAGCGTGTTGGCGCGCCGGCATGCAGCGATGCTGTCCCCCCAACATCTTCCTAGAAAGGCTGTTCAAGCCATCCGTATTATGGGAGGAGAGTCCGGAAATAACGAACCGGACCCAACGCATTGCCCACACGAACATCGACACGGTTGGTGGTTCTACCAGCGAAATAACACCCTCAGCCCACGTAATAATGGCATTCATTGCCCCGTGGACAGAACCAATCCTAGCCTACCTAACCAGGTAGGAACTTCCCGAGGACCAAAGCGAGGCCCGCAGCATAGTGCGGCGATCTAAAGCCTATAAAGTCCATGAGGGAGAGCTTTATAAGAAAGCACAACCGGAGTCCTTCAAAGGTGTATCTCCGAAGAGGAAGGGCGGAACCTTCTGGCTGAAATTCATGTCGGACTCGGCGTGCACCACGCTACAGCCTGGGCCCTTGTAGGCAAGGATTTCCGTACAGGATTTTATTGGCCGACGGCCCGGACAGATGCTCAGGACTTAGTCCAACGATGCGTCGGATGCCAGCTCTTTGCTAATCAAAGCCACATGCCACCCACCGCCCTCAAATCTATACCCATCACCTGGCCCTTTGCGGTCTGGGGGCTTGACATGGTCGGACCCCTTAAAGGGGGAGCCCACAAGCAAAAATACCTACTGGTCATGGTGGATAAATTCACCAAATGGATAGAGGCCAAGCACTGTCAAGGCGGCGAATCCGGACCGGTGATAGACTTCATATCGGGGTCGTACACGTTCACGGTGTCCCCACAGCATCATCACCGATAGCGGCACGAACTTCACGGCCGACAAGGTTAAACTCTGGTGCAAAAACATGGGCATTAAGCTCGACTACGCTTCATCTATCACCCTCAAACTAACGGTCAAGTTGAGCGAGCAAATGGTCTAATTATGGCGGCATCAAACCCAGATTAGTCACGGTCCCTCAAGGAATCTAACACGCATTGGGTAGGCGAGCTCGACTCCGTACTCACGGGGCTGCGGACCACTCCGAATCGCTGCGACGGATTCACACCATTCTTTATGGTATCTGGCGCAGAGGCAGTTCGCCTGCGACATAATTCATGACTCACCTCACGTGCGCATTTACAAAGAAAGAAGCCGAGCTCAATCGGCGGGACAGTTTGGGCGCCTTGGAGGAGGCGTGGCGTGGCAAAAGCCCGTCCGCATTCTATCAACAGCAGGCTCGAAGATATCAAAGCGAGAAATGCGGGCCAGAACTTACAATGTGGGTGAGCTAGTTCTCGCTTTGCCGGACAAGAAAAAGGACAAACTCAAGCCCAAATGGGAAGGTACCTTTATCATCGACCAAGTCTGACGGTGGAAGCGTACCGTCTGTGAGATGCATCGGATAACCGACTCGACCTGAACCCATGGAGCATAACCCGTCTCCGAAGATTCTCGCCTAGCGCGGATTCTGAGTTCGTCTCCTTCTTCATCCATATTTTACATTTTAGTTGTCTTCTATTTTCTCCTTCTCCTCCTTTTCTCTCCAGCCTTTGAAGGCTCGTTAGCGCATTGTTACTTTTACACGCGCTATCCGCTCATTGTACACAGGGGCTTCCTTCACGAAGCTTAATTATAAGGGCTTCATGCCCAATACATGTCACACTTCGCATGTACCTTTTATTCACCATTATATGCATCGATATGACTTAAGTTTGGCCAAGCTGGGTTGCTGGCTCATGCTTACCCCTCGTTCTCGATTGTTCGGCTAGGTGGTAAGCGAGCACCACTACGATTATTACTACGGGTCAGCGGATGTGTACCTCGGACTAGGTGAAGCGAAAGCTAAGCGTTCTTAAGAGAATATTCGGTCGGTGAACTAAAGAAGATTTCTTGCCTATTTATTTATCTGCCCCGGATGTTTTTACCTTTTTTTGCGGTCGGGACATGCACTTTAGGGCATGCCTCGAGAAAGAACCCCTAACGAGAACTATTCTCCTGGAAGATGTTTCTTTCTAACCATGTAATATAACATAACTAGTTAGGCACTTATGCGATAAAGCACTAATCACCCCTCGCTGGTCTCCACGCATGCCCGGTTTTTATATAACCGCGAGGGTATTGGACACCTCCGGACTCTTGGGTCCCGAGGTTGAAGCGAAAAGGTCCGCTATGACAAGCGATCTATAATCCGGCTAGAAGGCATTCTACATGTCACCTTAAATTACATAGTCAATTTGGTGATTGTATTCCTCTTCAATGCCATCTAACGGGCTGTCTAGTTCTGATCCTGCTGGGAATACTTTTTGCGGCCAATTCTACTGGCCGTACACTAAGCTCACGAGGATCTCCTTCCCATCGGCCTCCACAGTCCGACCTCGGTCATGTGGTTTGGGTCAACCCGTGTACCGCGTCTTCACCATGGCCCGAGGCCTCCTGGCGCCTTGGCGGCAGCGATATCTTCCATAATCGGAGCGCCGCGCGCTCCTGGAGCCTCTGCAAGCTCCCAAGGCCTTGAGGGCAGGGGCAGAGATGGCCACAAGGCACAGCGCGCCTTTCATCACCTGCCGGACTCGTTCGATGCGGTTGTAAAGCTGGGAAGAAGGTCACCCACGAGCCGGGCATTTCCTCTGCAGGACGGCCTGTGAGCATACCTGCAGACATAAATCTGTTAGTCGACTTCCTCGCCGAACTCTTTTTTCAAAAGTTCGTTTAAGCACTTACTAAAAATGCCGCGTCGAAGCCGCCGATTCTGCTTAACGGAGTCAGATAGCTGGGCACGAACATCTTTTAGCTCCTCACCAAGCTGGGTGTTTGCATCTTGGAGATTATTTTTCTCCTGCCTCACCCTTGTAAGCACATTCTCGCCGGCCTTTAACCGGCGCAAGAGCTATTGCTTGTCCGGATCTACCCCGGCGCCATCTGAAATGTCAGTGTCAGATCTATACACACGCCGCACTTCATAACATACCTATCTTTTAAAAGCGTATATTACCAGAGGGGGTCTCTTTGGCTTCCCCACATGCTTGTGCAGCCTCAAGTTGGGCTTTGCACTCTTCAAGCTCCTGGGACAGTCGGGCATTCTTTTCTGTAAGATCCTGCACAATAAATGATCCTTAAATCAGTTATTCTAACTATTTCAAGTCTCGGGGGCTACTGGCATATATAACCGTTAAATTTCCTCACTCGTATGTCTTTTACATACTGCTCCGTGGCTCTGGCTAGACCATTTTGAGCGGCACGGAGGTGTGCATCTCCCGAATTGAAGGCGTTCAACGCCTAAGGGAGTCCTGGACTAGGGGGTGTCCGGATAGTCGAACTATCATCTTTGGCCGGACTCCTAGACTATGAAGATACAAGATTGAAGACTCCGTCCCGTGTCCGGATGGGACTTTCCTTGGCGTGGAAGGCAAGCTTGGCGATCTGGATATGTAGATCTCCTACCATTGTAACCGACTACGTGTAACCTAACCTATCCGGTGTTTATATAAACCGGAGGGTTTTAGTCCGTGGGGACGAACAACAATCATACCATAGGCTAGCTTCTAGGGTTTAGCCTCTACGATCTCGTAGTAGATCTACTCTTGTACTACCCATATCATCAATATTAATCAAGCGGGGTAGGGTATTACCTCCATCGAGAGGGCGAACACAGGTAAAAACATCGTGTCCCTTGTCTCTGTTACCATCCGCCTAGGCCTGATTCGGGACCCCCTACCGAGATCCGCGGTTTGACACCGACATTGGTGCTTTCATTGAGAGTTCCTGCGTATGCGTCATCGATAGGCCCGATGGCTCCTTCAATCATCAACAACAACACGGTCGGTGAGACTTTTCTCCCGGGACAGATCTTAAATTCGGGCGGCTTTTTCTACGGGCCAATTCGCTAGGCCATCGGAGCAGATCGAAGCTTCGCCCCTGGCCATCAGGTCAGGTTTGGAAGTTTAAACTACGGCCGACATCCGCGGAGACTTGATCTTCGACGGATTGGAGCCACAACCAAGCGCGCGCACTATCTCGATGGGCATGATCTAACTCTGCCGCGAATAGTGTCCTAGAGGCGCACTAGTGTCGCTCCGACCATCGATTGAGCCAATCTCATCTGATCGAGGATGGTTGGTTGGACACCACCTCGAGGCTGAAATCTCTCTGGCGATTGAGCTGAACACCATCCACATCGCTGCGAAGACCATGACTCCAAGGTGCGGACTCCTCTCCGGACTCCGATCCTCAGCGCCCACTGCTAATCGAATCCGATTGGGCGCGGTTATGGAGTTCACTGCCACGGACATCTTTATTTTCGCCCTTGGCGACATCTGAATTCACTAAAGTCTCTCTCTTTATCATAAGAGCCTGGTGGGACTACGGTCGGGAAGGTTGGGATGCAGACGACGAAGAAATTCAATGCCCACCCACCACCCACTTTGTAGCCCCGCCGAAAGCTTAAGCGGCGTACTCAATTTCGACTCCGAAGACATCGGCGGTATGGATGGCGATGTAGGAGACAACCAGGAACCAGCACCTATAGGATCTTGGACAACCACCTCATCCCATGATGTATACATGGTGGATACACCTAAAGGAATTGACGACGAGGAACAACGGGACACTCTGAAGGATAAATCCCTCGGCAGTCAAAGCGGCAGCGTAAGCGCCGCACCAAGTCCGCCTCGACAAAGACCCAGCCATAGAGTAGGGTGAACCGATGGGCGAGCGAACATGCTATCGAGCAAGCGTCCGAACAGGACAACTTGGATAAACAACCCGTCCCGGCGAAGATAACGGTCCGGACGATCTCATGCGGACAAATTGTTGGAAGCGAAGAACCTCCACAAAAGGCTCGTAGCCACTGCGCGTAGCTGAAAAAGCAAGCAGGCTCAAAACAGCGGAAGATGCACTCAGAATCAGATGGAGCAAGGTACTCAACACATGAGACAAATCGGTGACGATGCGCCAAACAAAGAGCTACCCAAAGAAAACTACTGCCCGAATTTGATGAGAGGCCGTGAAACCCCACAATCAAAAAGCAAGAAGGCCACCGGTCGGATGGGCGACCCGGCAAGCAGAGAGGCGGCAAATGGCGCGCACACAAGCCAAACGCGATCCGCATAAGGATTCGCATCAAAATGATGGCGGTCGAGGTCCATCTATGGGCGAGAAAACAAGCTCTTAAAAGTAATGCAACACGCCAAATCTCCGAACATCACGGCACACCCGGATCTGGGCGCGCACATCCCCTATGTTTCACCGATGAGGTCTGGATCATGAATTTCAGCGGATTCAAACCCGTAAACATAGAGGCATCACGACGAACAACAGACCACAGGTCTGGATTGAGTATTACATCCTCCACATACACATGGCGAGAGGAGATGATCTCACGCCATAAAATACTTACCCTCAAACTCAAAGGGCCAGCTCGGCATTGGCTTAAAAGCCTTCCGAAAACACCATTGGAAGTTGGGAAGAGCTCGAGGATGCGTTTGGGCAAATTTTCGGGGGACCTATGTCCGCCCTCCGGATCTGAGACGATCTAAGTCACATAACTCAACAGCCGGAGAGTCAGCCGGAAATTCTGGAACAGGTTCCTTACTAAAAAGAACCAAATAGTCGATTGTCGGACGGTGAAGCCTTAGCAGCCTTCAAACACAGCGTCGAGAGGCGAATGGCTGCCGGACACCTCGGCCAGAAAAGCCAAGAACAATGGCGCATTAACAAGCCTCATGACCGGCTTTTGCGCGGAGAGGATAGCTGGCTAGCAAGATGCAACACCAGCGACCCAAGTACATCCGAAGTCAGGGATGGAAATGGGAAACCACGGCGCAACAAAGACCAGCGTCGGATCAAGGGGAACAGTCCAAAGAGCGCGGCAGTCAACGCCGGATTCAAAAGCTCACGGCAGAACAATAAAAGACTGCCCCTTAAGGAAAATAGCGATGAGCTATCCAACTTAAACACAATCTTGGACAAGATATGCCAAATCCACAGTACTCCCGGGAAGCCTGCAAACCACACCCACAGAGATTGTTCGGTCTTCAAGCAGTCCGCCAGACTCAATGCTGAACACAAGGGGCTCGACACACCAAGTGAGGATGATGACGAACCCCACAAGCAGAGCACCGGAAAACAAAAGAATTTCCCACAAGAGGTCAAGATAGTAAACTTACATCGAGTAACAAAGGGAAAAGCAGGCGGCACCCATTGAATTACGCGCGCACAATCTACCCCAATGAGTACCAACACTGGTTGTCAAAACCAATCACATTCGACCATCGGGACTACTCCGAAAGTATCCGGACGCAGGATGGACTGCCTTGATATTGGATCCTATAATCGGCGAATTTCAATTTACACAAGTCCTCATGGATGGCGGCGATGACATAAACCTGATATGTCGGGACACAATCCATGAGGATGAGGATAGACCCAACCAAAATTAGCCATAGCAACACCTCCTTTAAAGGGGTAATGCCAGGCCCATATGCCCATTATGCGGGCTCCCTACTGCTAGAAGTTGTGTTGGCTCATCCAACAACTTCCGCATGGAAAAGTTAACCTTCCACATCGCCCCATTCGAAAGTAGCTATCAAGCACTACTGGGGCGTGAAGCTTTCGCCTACTTTAACGCAATACCGCATTATGCATCTCTTACACTTAAAATTCCCGGTCCACGCGGCATTATCTCATTAAAAGGGAGTATTAAGTGTTACTCGAGTCCGGAAGAACGTGAGACTGCCTTGACAGCCCCACACCAATCTGGTTCCGCTAATCAAAGCACCTGAATAGGTCATTCAAACCCCGGACACGGCTAGACGAGTCCGGCGCCTACTAGTGGCATACCCCCACACAAGGGGCTGCACGCACGTACAACAAGAGACAATAAAGCTCAGTTTTATTCACGTTTCGAACCGTACTCTGTTTATTTAATATAAAGTACATTTTTTCTCGCATGATATTTTTTCTTTTTCAAACTAAGTTCCTCTATTTTACAGATGAACGCCGTGCTATACCCGTCCAGGATAAGGCACAACGGAGACACAGGCGCAGACGTGCAGTAGGGACTCGTTGCAAGGATTCTTTTCAGATTAAGACCCTGCGTAAACCTTTTTTACTGTTTCTTGTTGTTCCTCATCCCCCGGTTTCTTATTATAACCGAGGAGGAGGCTGAAGTTTTGGCATCGGCCGCGTCAGAATTTTGCAAGTACCTGGACACTAGGGGCTTATTACCAAGGGCATTGTTCTGCCCGCTTTATAAAAGACCGAATACCTTAGGGAGTGTCCGGCGTCTCGAGTTAGGCCTTATATGCATCAGCTCCGAATCATGTCTTTGGTCAAATGTTGGGTTTCCCCGGCTCCTGTGTTTTGTTGCCTTCGTTCCGTTCTATCGGCTTAGCGGCACCGGAGAACTCTTTGCGATTGTGTCGGTTCGCCGGGCGAGCACCTCGATGAAAGCAGCGGCTGATTTGTCATGATATAGCGAGAGCGGTCAACCACTCGATGACTCACGGAATGTTTAGAATTCCTCCGCGTTAACGAAGGACCGTTTTACATCAGCCACATCGCACCCGAATTCGGGAGAGTGCGGTGCCACCGGGGCTATATAGTAGCCCCACCTCGAACCCCTATGGCTAAGTGAAAGTGATAAAGCACTATAGTCCGGTTGCCTAGTTTGCTACGCTATCACCTCCTTCACGGGACCAAGGCGTTGGATCAAGTGTGAAAATCGCCTTTTGCAAACACCCCGCATTATGTGCGTGGGGGCTGAAGCCAGGACTGCCATCTTCGGGTTATATACATATATACATCAGCGGCCGCCTGGGAGGTAGTTTATTACTTGAAGGCACAAGTATAAAAAGCTCTTACATTAAATTGAAACATTGTTTTCACAAATCATACATGCCATTAAAGCATAACATCCTTCGAGCACTGCGTCTCTATTAAACGAGCGCCCTGCAGGACTTCCTCAAAATAGTGCTCGGCAGGTACTCGGCTTTTGTCCGAATCTTGGGATGCAATTTCGGTGGCCTTCATCTCCGCCCAGTATGTCTTGACACGGGCAAGAGCCATCCGCGCTCCCTCTATGCATGCCGACCGCTTCATTGCGTCGTCTGGCGATACCGCACCAAGGAACTGCTGCACTAAGCTAAAATAACTCTTATTTGAGGTCCGCTGGCCACAAATGAGTCATGACATGCTTCATGGCAAGTCCGGATAATCGATTCAGCTCGGCCCATTCGGCCAACCAATCGGTCAGCGGAAGAGGGCGCTCCGGACTATGGAATTGCGACCAATATAGCTCTTCCCTACATGCCCCTTACGGCCTCGGAAGTGCTCAATCGCGTCGCGGCGCTTCGCCGCTAAGTCCGGATAAGCATCCTCCGAACTCCACAACTTGTCCAACCGAGCATACCGGATCCGTATATTTCCTCCATGGCGAGAAAAGGCTTCCAGCAGCAACATCCACAACTGATGCAGCTCCTCCTTTGCAGCTCTCATTGCGGGCGGGCATCCTTAACCGCGGTGGCCTTTTCAGGTCCTTTTCTCCGCAGCGTTCTTTTTCAAGAACCCGCAGCGGTCGGTAGCATTCTTCAACTTTATGGCCATATCGGCCATTTCCTCTTCTTTGGCGGTGAGCAGCCCGTTAAACTTTTAGCTCTTGACCGCCCTAAAATGCCGCACTACTATTTCGGCTTGCTCTTTAGCTCGGGCGAGTTCCGCAGCTCCTCCAACAGCGGCACCACCTGCATTAAGCATACAAGTAGTAAGGCAGGCGTCAAGCTCCCTTACCGGCGTCGCATGAAGAAATCGCATACCTTGTGACTCGTCAAATCGCTTATTGACAAGCGCGATGTCGCATCGCCTCGTGAAGTTGCCGCTTTAGTTCGGCAAATTCATCGATCCGGCTAGCCACGGACGCCCGCCACCTATTCAGAGCGGCGATATGTTATAAGCGGGATTATGATCCTCGGCACGCTGTCAATTTTGACAACATACCGAGTCTCGGGGCTACTATCTATCAGGCACATCCTATATGCATAAGCTGCCGGAAGGTACATCATTTTTGCGTACCTCGAACCCCATCGATAAGCGGCGGCTTCATGCAATCCGCTCTCGTGAATGTAATTCTTTCAATCACCGTACCCATTAGCGCACGGTGATCTTGAATAACCGCTTCGCCCAAGTAGATCCTTCAGCTCCTCCGACCTTACGCCCGATTGGCGCCGGACCTTCCGCCCCGCGGACTTGGGAAACCCTCGCGGCGACACCTCGGGGTTGTCCGCCTCGCATGAAGGTGCAACAGGTGGAGGCGTTTCGCTCTCCATCATCTCCGGAAGAAGATCCTCCGAAGACGAGCTCTGCTGAGAAGGGCTGAGATCCGAACTACAAGGTACAATTTCGGTTATCTTGAAATAAATACTGGGATGTTCTTTATTCACGGGACCCCTTCTTTTTACTTACGGCTCATTGGAGGGCTGATCCCTTGGGGAAATAGTGCGGCTGGGGTACTTCCCAGTCGGACTCTCGAGCAGTTTCTTTCCCTCTTTGAGGCCTTAACCTCCGGATCTTCGAGCGGTCCTCTTCTCTCCTTGGAGGGTGGAACTTTTGATCCCTCCTTCCTTGAAAGCCTCCTTCGTGAGGCGGTTGCTTCCTGCTCCCCCCTTCGCCTTCTTTAAAAGCGCGGCCTTCAACATCTTGATCGGTATGGGATCGGCGTGGTCTGCGGGAGGGCGGACACCTTATCAACTTTGCCTTCGCTATCCACTCCTGTTCAAGAAACAGCTCCTTTAAGGGCAAGTTTATGATAAATGAGCGGACAGCCTGTCCAGATGCAGGACTACTTACTTGAGTATCAGGCGATTGCAGCTTAGTCCTGCGTCCTCGGTCAGTCTGTCACTTTTTGCAGGTCGATGATCAGCGAGCTAAAAAAGGGGGGTATCTGGCTGGTGCCGAACTTCTCTTGTGATCCGAAGAACAGTTTATACATCTCCCAGGCGTCGTACCCATAAAATGTTGGAGAGCTCATGGTCCCTCGGTTGAATTCCCACAGACGGGGGAGGCGGCGTTTGCAGGCGTAGGCGCTGAATCAACATAACCTGCGCCACTGTGACCAAATTGATCTCTCTTTCTTGGAGATCTCGAATCAATACCTGCAGCGGAGGCGTCCTTGGGCGGCCCCGATCGAGCCTTGTTGACCCATGGCGCCAACCGCTGTGGTGGACCTGGCGGAAGGCGGGGCGCCACCCATTTGGTGCCCCAGGGCGGTGATATAGAACCACTCCGTTGCCACAAACCAAGCTCCTCTTGAATAGAGCCTTGAACCCACGGAGCATCGGCACACTTGCTTATGATCGCCCCTCCGCATTCTGCTTGTTGCCCCTCGATCATCTTCGCCCCACCTTGAAGGTCTTGAGCCACAATCAAAGTGAGGGGTAATATGGAGGAAGGCTTCACATCGACAATGAATGACGAGATATGGAGGATGGACTCAGATTCAAGTCATGGAAATCCAGCCCATAATAAAACATGAGCCCCCGCACAAAGGGATCCGTCGGGAAGCCTAAACCCCGAAGGAAGTGAGACACGAAGACCACGCTCTCGCCGGGCTCGGGAGTGGGAATGACCTACCTCCGAGGCGGGCAGCCTATGCGAAATCTCGCTGGTTAGATACTGGCGTCTCGCAGCTTTAGCACATCTTCTTACATGACGGAAGAAGACATCCATCGGCCGAGCTGGTCGGAGCGGACATCGTCGAAGGTCGAAGCGCCTAAATCTGAAGCTTTGGGTGTTGGAACTTCGAGCTTGGGGCCAACTTCGATGGAGGGTGTAAAAAGAAGAGGGCCTTGGTCTCATTATAAAGAGGTTGAATACCAAGAGCCTTCCCGTGGCGATTAGGACTCGCCGATAGAGGCGTGCCAGCGAAACGAGTTGGGTTACACGTCCGTATTGATGAGAATCCGGAATAAGGCGGCACGATCTACGCCTTGATAAGGCGTGCCAAGAAACCGCCTCGCTAAGCGTCTTTGAGGTGGAACAGTAAAAACGATTCATATAAAGACACTGGCCGTGGTGTGATGTCACGCCCGCGGAATCGTCAGCAGATCTGTGCAAAAATTATTCTCTCTCGGTAGTATGTGGAACTTGTTTTTGCAGAGCGGACACTATCACAGTGTTCAAAACCTTCTATGGAGTATTCGGAGGAGGAACCCGCCTTGCAATGCGAAGACAATATGCGCGCCCGGACTACGTCGTCATTGAAGCCTGGTTGAGTAGCTCTTGAGGAGTCTGGACTAGGGGTGTCGGATAGCGAACTATCATCTTTGGCGGACTCCTAGACTATGAAGATACAAGATTGAAGACTTCGTCCCATGTCCGGATGGGACTTTCCTTGGCGTGGAAGGCAAGCTTGGTGATACAGATATGTAGATCTCCTACCATTGTAACCGACTCTGTGTAACCCTAACCTATCCGGTGTCTATATAAATCGGAGGGTTTTAGTCCGTAGGACGAACAACAATCATACCATAGGCTAGCTTCTAGGGTTTAGCTTCTCTGATCTCGTGGTAGATCTACTCTTGTACTACCCATATCATCAATATTAATCAAGCAGGAGTAGGGTATTACCTCCATCGAGAGGGCCCAAACCTGGGTAAAAACATCGTGTCCCTTGTCTCCTGTTACCATCCGCCTAGACGCACAGTTCGGGACCCCCTACCCGAGATCCGCTGGTTTTGACACCGACAACGCCTCTTGGGAGAAACATGTGTCACGAAGAATTTCCGGCGGCGCCTGTGATTCATGGCACTCTCCACCTCGGAGTTGGTGGCGGACAATCTGTCGGCATCCTCTGTCAGAGGAGCATCCGGCGCACGCCTAGTGTTTGCCTCCGCTTCTGGGCCTGGCTTTGAAGCCTGGCTGGCGGAGGCTCGATTGGCAACCTCTCCGGATATAGTCCGGCGAGCGCTCTTTTTCCTGAAGAGAGCACAAGCGTTAGTATGCCTTCCAGAATAAAACCTGGGAATAAGGCGACACGCCATACCGTTGCACCGGCGCTTCAATCCGGACCGCGCTTCTTTTTAGCCTGCTGGGCCGTGCTGGCCCTTGTTGGCTAGCCGCCGCAGGCTTGGCCTTCCACCTCAAGGGCTCCCCCTGTAAAACACCGTTGGTGTACGGTGATAAAAAATAAGCAAGGATGAATCATTCTCAAAGTATTGGGGCTTCGGTCTCAGTTACCTGCGAGGCTGGAAGTATTCCGGGGTAATCGGCCGTAATGGCAACCAGGGCATTATCAATGATCAGCTGGTGAAATACCCCATCGATCAGCTCCACCGATATGTCCGGATCCTCTTGGGAGGCCGGATCGAGGAACCGTTCTGGATCTTCGGGTTGTGGAGGCAGGCTGTTTATATCCTTTACGGCCTGGCGCAGTTCTTGCGTCAAAATCACAAAATGAGATACTTGGCTGTGGGAATATGGATCGGATGGACAAAAAGAAATTTCCGCTTACCCAGCTTGGAGGATTGTTCATAGAAAACCCGTCCTGAGGATTGACGCGAAGAAATTCTTCCTCTTCTCCCTTGGACAATGCGGACAAGATCTTCATCAGATCGGCGATCGATCCCGGCCCCTTACGGCCATGACGGGTGGCATCATCCTCCCCGTTGAAATCCCACATGGGGTGGCCCCTATACTGGAGCGGCTGCACTCCTCGCATAATGCATGTGGCCATGACCCCGATCATGGTTAGTCCGGAATAAGGCAACAACCTTATTCGGCTCATCAGGTAAAGGACGTCCCTGTCATTTCCCCTCTGAGGGCTCCGTGGGCGCTTGACTTAGGCGTTTCTTCAAAGGAGCATTCTTGAACTCGGAGGCCGATCCGAATAGGGTCCGGCGAAGGACATCTTCTATATAAAACCATTCGAAGGCCGGTCTTGGACGCCTTCTTCGGGGTTCGGATGGATATCCGGTCGGCGATCGCCATAGTTGGCTCCGCCCACTTGATATATTGACCCCTCACGAGAACGAAGTGCGAGGCAGAACAACCTCTTCCACGGCGCGAAATGAGCCTCGATGCCCAAAAACAGCTCGCAAAGGGCCACGAAGCCCGCAATATGCGAGAATGGAGGCAAAGTAAGGTTGTGCAGCTGGAGGCCATAGAACTCCAGGAGCCCCGGAGAAAGCGGATGAATTAGAAATCTGAGCCCTCTTATCAAATAAGGGACAAGGCATACCCGCTCTCCTCGGCGAGGGTGGGATGCTCTCCGCTTGTTTTCCGCCCTTATAGGTGGCGAGTCAGCTCGAACCGGAACCATGAACGCTGGGGAAGAAACCCTTGGTTTGGGCGTCACTAGCTCATTTGTCTGGAATGAACATCTCTCCCAATCTCCAGGCTGAGGACTAGGAGGGCGAGAGGAGGAGCCGCGTCGACTGTCCATGACAGAATGGGTTTCTGTCAGATGCGCTCCAATGAAAGCTCGCGAAGGGAAGGTGGTGTGATTCGGATCTAGATCATCGTCTCTTATATAGGCAGCTCATTTGCGTAGCTAGGGGGTAAATGTAAAAATACCCTGGCTTTTCGCATTCAACACGTGGAAGATGGCCATTATTGGGCGTGGAAGCCAAGGAGCGCGATATTTACGAGAAGTCGGACACTACTCAACAGGTACGCAGGATTTGGAGAAGAACCCGCCTCGCAATGCCAAAGACAATCTACACGCCGGACTCGTCGTCATTGAAGCCTGGTTCGGGGGCTATTGAGGGAGTCCTGGATTAGGGGGTGTCCGGATAGCCGGACTATAGCCTTTGGCCGGACTCCTGGACTTTGAAGATACAAGATTGAAGACTTCGTCCTGTGTCCGGATGGGACTTTCCTTGGCGTGGAAGGCAAGCTTGGCGATACGGATATGTAGATCTCCTACCATTTTAACCGACTCTGTGTAACCCTAACCCTCTTCGGTGCCTATATAAACGGAGGGTTTTAGTCCGTAGGACGAACAACAATCATACCATAGGCTAGCTTCTAGGGTTTAGCTTCTCTGATCTCGTGGTAGATCTACTCTTGTACTACCCATATCATCAATATTAATCAAGCAGGAGTAGGTTTTACCTCCATCGAGAGGGCCGAACACAGGTAAAAACATCGTGTCCCTTGTCTCCTGTTACCATCCGCCTAGACGCACAGTTCGGGACACCCTACTCGAGATCCGCCGGTTTTGACACCGACATTGTCTCTCACAATCAACCTTATCTCCTCCCCACCACATCTAGAAGGCCGTGGAAAAATCTGGCGCGATGGCCGCTGCCAGAGCCGTCCACCCCCAATCTTGGTGTTCCATGCAATGCACGGGCATCTACGCACGGGAAATTATGTCGAACATGGCTAGTTGTAAGCAGGCTAGCTCTACAGCCATGATGATAGTGACTTGCAGACGGTGAGGCTAACTATGGTATGCCGAACACGGCGCCTATACTCAGTGTCATCTCCGCGCAGAGGTCTTGTCACTTCCTTTGTGAGGAGCAGCACGTAATAATTTGACCAGCGGGTTGTACAGTGCTAGTACTCCTAGGAGTACTACATTGGTAATACTACTACTAGTACTAGTAGCACCTGATCTGGATTTAGGAGTACTACCACGTCCATCTGGATTTTAGTATTTGACTAGCAATATCTAGTAATGCATGTCACAAAAATGTACTACTCCCTCTGTAAATAAATACTATGGTGACAACCTCTTGACTTGCTTGGTGGCCCTGAGATCGCCTGGCCGTCGTCGGCGGAGAATGTCCACCTCGAGGTCGCGCTGCGCTGCAGCATACAGCGCGCTGCAAGACACCATCGACATAATCACCCACGTCTATACGCATGCAAGAGGAGGACGATAGGACGCTGGCCTTCTTGGACCGCAGGGCAACCTTGGACGACACTGTTCAGAAGCATGTTGAGCTCGCCGCCAACGTCGTTGCTCCTCACACGTCGGTTGGTGACCCGGCGCACTAGGGCGTGAGGATGTCGTTGACGGACCCGTATGTATTTTTATCTTTCCGTCAAATCCATGTAGTAGTATATGATACTACAGTAATTATCTTACCTTTCGCATCAACTTCATAATTTTCGTACGTACTCCATGCATGAACGGCGCCAGAACCAAACTTCTCATTACTCTATTAATCGCGCCATGGAGCAGAACCAAATTTTACAAGTTATGAGTTCAAAAGGAAAAGCCTGCCGTGTTCGCGTCGCACCCCCACACGGTTGGTCCGGCACGCCGCTCAAGCGGGAATGCGTGCGGTGTTGCATTTTCACTTACAAGTGGGACTGGAGTTGAGCAAACCGACTATCGGCAAACCCCCATCCCTCCCATCGCGCGATGGCTGAGAAAACAGGAGGGAGAAGAGATGGCTGTAGCACGGACTCCAAGAAAATTGGTGTCGGATGGGACTCGTGTGGGTGGCGTGTGTCGTACTGCTAGACGTGAATGCTAGTTATGGCCCATGCCACCCCACTATATCGAGCCTATATCGAGGTATGTAGAACAAATTTCCTGCAGTCCGTGCTCAACACTCCTGTATCTCTCTTCTCAGCCAGCCAGCGGACGCGTGGAGCCCATCGTCTGTTTGCTCACATGCGGTCCCACATGTCAGTGAAAACGCAAGCGGACCCACTGAACCTACGCATCTTTCACCTCGACGTGCTGGTGATGAAAAACAAATCCAAGAAATATCTTCGGTGGCTGCTTTTGGAGTTACTCAGGAGTAGTAAGATTCTATTTACAGTTTAACCCAAGATGCACATCTCGTGGCTTCAACTACCACTCTATTTTCTTTCATGACACGAGCTGGATGTTGGATGTCCCACGTGTCGGCAAAAGGAGGAAGAACCCGACCAAATCTTCGGTTGTGCTCTCGGATTAGACTAGTTGTGCTAACTTAAAAAATTTATTGTGTACTCCCTCCGTTCCAAAATACTTGACTTCCATTTGTCCAAAATGGATGTACCTATATACTAAAACATGTCTAGATACATATATATTTTGACAAATAGAAGGCATGTATTGTGCAACGGAGGGAGTAGAATGGATGCAAGTTTTTGTATTGGGAAGAATAGTACATCCATATATTGATAGAGCGCAATTTAGTAGATGTTCTATCACTTTTAGCTAGCACAGAGGCTATAGATGAGATTAGTGCACTTGTTGATACTCCTACTTGGTATGCGTGTTGTTGCTTAGATGCAGAGAAAAACGGACCGGAGGGAGTACTAGAATAGAGGCTAGACATGAGACTAGATGCGAGGAAGCAACGACTTCTTTACACTCGAAGAAGAAAGAAGCACGCAAGATCGAGCCTCCGCAGATCAACAATGAATGCATCGAGAAGGCACTAATCCAACTTACAGGAGTAGAAAAATGTATTCTTGTGGTTCTTGTTTTCTTTGGTCTTGCTTTTCTAGTCAAAATTATCGTTGGAGTTCGTGCAAAACGGAGGTCCGTTTGGGGTCGTGCGTTGCAGTTGGCCTTACAAGTGGGACCGCGATTAAGAAACCGACTATCGGCAAACCCCACCTCGCCCGCCACACGATGGCTGAGTTAGAGAAAGCGATGAGGTTGAAGATATTGCTCTATACGGACTCCAAGAAATATGGTGTCGGATGGAAGTTGTCTTTGGTGGCGTGTGCCGTACTCGGACGTGAATGCTTGTTCTGACCCATGCCACCCTACTACTCCTACTACTTACTATATAGTACTACTAGTATCGAGGATTTGAGGTGCTGGTTACGTAGTACAATATGGCTATAGTAAAAACACCTGCACGACACGCAAAGCATGTGAAGCTAGTACAAATAGTGTACTACTATTGTTGATTGGCCTCATCCGATAACCTGTTGCAATGCACGTACAATTATGTATTAGGATAATATTTTTTTTGCCTCGTCGCACCACTCACTCACAGAAGCAACTCGAAAGCCATTCATAAATTTAGTAAGTTTATCACAGGCATATCATTTTATTACATACAACAGGTCATCAACCCACATCAACAACGAGGATACATTATAAATACTAAAGTTTTCACCACACAACCAATAACAAGCAATGAAATGAACTTCAACTCAACCATTCCTCGGCGTTGGAAACGCTTGCTTTGAACCACAAGTGATTCTCTGGGACGGGCCATCCATTGTTGATATGGAGACCAACGGGATCGATCATCCAGTGAAGCGGCCTACTATATCGATGCCGGGGTAGGGAACCACCCAAATGTCCGAGGTATAGACACAGTTGCTTCTCATAAATGGTAGTAATGTTGTGTCAACAGCAGTTGGATCGCCTTTCACCATCATTGGATAGTTTTGTCCAAGGAAGAGCGAGTTTTCTCCAAGACTATCAATTCTGTACCAGGGAGAAGGAGTTGGCGCTAGCACACTAGTATCCATCCCGAATACCATGCAACGGGTGTTGGAATAGGTCCGGAGAGTGCGACCATGGGAGACTACACCTGCTTCCTTAGCAGTAACATCATCAGTGGGCTGTATACACACGAGAAGAGGTGATCCATCAGAATTAGTTGCCAGGCGCCAAATAGTATATGGGCGCTGCTCGTCCTCATGCTCGTGATCATCACCATCATCATCTCCCCCTTGGTTATAAAAATCTTCAAGTATAGGTGGTGGAATGTTCACACGACCTTGGAAACACAAGAAGAAGGTTAATTAGTAAGGCTGGCCATAGTGGGGGTAACATAAGTAGTATCATGCACTTGGGACTCGCAAACATGCTTAGACTAGCCACAGTGGGAGTAACTTCAGTAGTAACATCGAGTCCAACTCAGCAAATTTGCTTATGTGGCAGTGAGTTAATGAGGAGAGAGGTGGTTATAGTAACTTAGCTAGTTACTATAACAGCACATGTCCCAATGCAATATGAGTCTATAACCTAATAAATGAAGCTTTGCATGTTACTACCCACTATGAAGGTAGTAACATAGTCTAGGGATATGTGTATGTTACTAGTGTATGTTACTCACCATTGTGGCTAGTCTTATGTGGCAGGCAATTAAGGAAGAGAGAGATGGTTATAGTAACATAGGTAGATACTGTAACATAATAAATGTGATGCTACTATGTGTCATGCATGGCAATAAATGAGACCACCTATGATACTAATCTAAGATACTGTGCACTAAAGGGAAACTTGCTAACCCGCATGCATGTGGATGAAACAATTATAATTACGGTGGAAGACAAACGTACCGAAACAATGAGGATGCCATGCAAAAACAGTGCCATGAGTGGTGGCAGCAAACACAAGGCCCTCGTATTGAATTGCATCACAGTACTAATCCGTGTACACAAACAGATTTTTGAGCAATATCCATCCAGTCAAACCACTGAGGACGGCAACAAGCTTGTCGAAGATAGCAACAACTTCATAGTTGTTGTAATTCCAAGAGCGATTGGGGACTCAAGAAATTGCTATCTTCCATAGAAGACAGTCACCATGATTGTATTTGAACGTGCGTACAATACCGGTGTGCTCAACCTCTGGGCAGTCTGCTGAGATTTTGGAAGTGGAACCGGTCACGAGTGTACACATTCACAAGTTCCCACTCATGATTGGACCCAATGTAAACAACCCAATCTCCATTTGCGCTGCCCAAGCCTTGCCCTCAAGGGATGGCATCTTAACATCATACGTATCATTATCAAGCGGCATCAACTTGCAGGCGAGGCCTCCGTCGTGTGACGCGCGCGATCATCGTGGTCACGACGAAGAAGATAGGGAGATCAAACCGCTCCTTGACTCTTGGGTTCCTTGTAATGATGTTATTAGTTGAGTCGAGAATGGGCTTGAACGAACCTGCCATGCTAGCCGAGGTGATGACGCCACACCGATCAATGAGTTCCTCCACCGCGTCATCTTTCGGATCGGGCAAGAATAATGGTCGTTTCCGTCCTGTTCCCTCCATGGAGAAGACGATCGAACAATGGCAGAAGAAAGGGTGAAGGGCTGAAGGAAAATGGAGGAGGGAGAGGAAGAGCGTGCGACAGCAGTTCCAAATCGAGAGGGAAAGGCGAAGAGTCGGTGGACGGTTGCTAGTTTGCCACGGTTCACAAAGGGGCGCCCCGGCCTACACGTCGGTTCTGAAATACTCCTACTACTCGCCGTCGTCTCACTGATATGTGGAACGGGACCACATGTCAACGAAACATGGTGTGTAATTTCTCGTGCAAAATGCGATCCGGCGCGTTGGCCGAGGTGCCGCATTAGTTATCGACCTTTATTTTTTTAATGGCGTGCCGCTCAGTTTTGGAACACGACTAACTGGTACTGTACGCAGAGAAAATATAAACTACTCTACCACTACTCCACCTCCAGTACTAGTAGTATAAAGAAGATATATAGGCTGGAGCTTCAGCGCTTTATTTCCAAGGGCTGCCCACTTGCTTCTCACACTACCACCCTCTCTCCAGATCTAAAAGACAGCCCTCTCTCCCTCCTCACGGTGGTCACAGATCCGCGGGGAAGAAAAGGGCGTCTGATGTTGACGCACCCGTTGTCGGCGGCGAGTCACGCACTAACGACAAGGCCGTGCTCTCGAGACCTAAGCGCCCATGCTGGATGGCCTCCGTCCCCAAGCTCGCTGTCAGAGTGTGTGCGGAGGGCGGCGACCACGAGCGAAGCCACTTCCCGCCGACCCTCGTGTATGCTACCTCTTTTGAACCATACCCTTGTTCTATTGCCCATCCGCACGTCGTTGCATATGGATCTTTTTCCACTCCACCATCTTCCCAATTTGCTATCCTCTCGCTCTGCCGCCACGCTTGAGCGAAAACCATAATTTGCACTATTAAAGGAAACCCTACTTCATGCAGACTAATGCATGTCTGGGTTGAATAAGGAAAGGAAGGGAGACTGTACTATCCAAGAGAGTAGGCATCGAACCCGCATCTAGGTTGAAAAGGGGAAAATCAGTAGCTCAGGAATGAGTCTCGTGTCTCTTGGTTGAAGAAGGGTAGAAAGGCATGACAACGCAATAGAGAATGACAGGTCGATCGGTTTGTTGTCCTCACATAGGAAAAAGGTGGCTAAAGAGATAAAAAATGGGACGTAATCCACATATGCTGCCTGGATATTTGTTGCTCTGGGTAACCATACCTCCCTCACCACTCTGCGTCCGTGGAGGTACATCGTACTGGTGCGCCCACTGTCCGAATGGGCCTCCCATGCTCTTATTGCCATTTTTTTTGCTGTTAGTATAACGCCAGCAGTCAAGTCAAGCAATGCTACTGCTAAAGTGATGCCACATTTAACTAATGCCGCTCTCAGTCTAATGCCACAGATAAATTTAAGCAGCGCCATTTAATGTCACTGGATCATTTCAGGTTTAGCTGTTGATTGTGGATGTATTAAAGATTTTTCAGCTAAGGCATTCTAATGTTGTTGCACAGCCAGTATACCAATGATGAAACTTGTTACTACCTTCAGATTTTTGCACTGTTAATGCTTATAGATTACATACCTCACTTTCATGAGATAAGTTAATCTTTTTGTACAGTGTCACCAAAATGCCAAGGCGTTGATGTCATTTTATTTTGGTTAAACTGCACAGACAATTATGAAGACAAGAGGAAACGTCAAGAGTGGGAACCTCCTCCTCCGGCTGTTCTCTTGATTCGTTCGATCAAGTTTTTATGTTTGATCGATTATCAAGATTGGGATAGCAATTTTTAAGGTCCCCCCGAGTTCGGAATGATATTTACCTTGGAGGTACATGGTGTGCAATTGTTTTATACTATCATTAGTTAGTAATGCTAGTTACCTTCAGACTTCTGTATTTGGTTTAATGCTCATGCATAGCTAGTATACCAATGTTCAAACTTATTACCTTTACATTTTGTATTGTTAATTCTTATAGAAACCTTCTAGTGCTAGAGTTTATTGAAATCTGTTCAGTAAAACCATTGTACTGTACCCTGTAATAAACTAACTACTCTACTGTTGCACTAGCAACTGGATTAGTGTATATCTGTAGTATTCGAATGGTGTTGCATTAGCGTATGGACAGAAATAAAGTGTGACAAGCTTTCCCAGATATGTGCTCAAGAAAACTACTACCTGTTTTTCTAAATACTAGACGTTTGGGTACTTTAAATTGAACCGCGAAAACGTCTTATGTTAAAAACGAGAGGGTGTAGAGTTCACTCAAATTATCGGTAAAGCTAGTCACACCTTTGCTAAAATTAATGTTCATTATGTTATCGGAGGGAGGTCTGATGTTTGTCTCTAATGCCTATCTACTACATACCCGACATCATGATGTAATGTTAAGTCATTTCCTTTTATGCAGTGTCACTAAATTGTTAAAGCGGTGATGGCATTTTATTTTAGTAGAACTGCACAAAATTTGCTTAAAAGAAGAGGAAAGGTCAGAACGGCTCAGTTTTTCAGAAAAACTATGTATGCCTTCCCGACATCACCATTGTTGCTTTATTTATTCCTTCAAACAGGTGGTTAGAAACAGTCTTGCTACCTTTTCCCATTAAGAAATTGGAATGCTTATATTTGTGAGTCTATGCTTCAACTAGTGCCACTTTTATAGTAAACACACTTTCAATATCTATGCAAACAGGGATGCTCGATTTTAGTGGAGCTGCACAAACGTCCAACTGGTTCAACATTAGGAGCATGTTTTTTTCCAAACCTTTATATCCAATTGGTGGCACTATGAGCTGTTCATTACGAAGGTACATGGTTTGCTACTATCTTTCTACTCTTTTGTCTTGTCATTAGATAGTAATACTAGTGGTTTGCATGTGAATTTATTGGCAGGGTGGACCTACATTGGAGGTGCAGGACAGGATTCAATGATTGGATGCTCAATTTCGGTTGTATCGATTTCACCTCTTCCATCACTGCGAACATGGTGTGGTATATGTTTACTAGCTTGATATTTGTGCGCATGAGATGTCTGCCCGTTGCTATTTGGAAAACAAACAAAGTGTCCGCAATTTTGGTTGAACTGCACAAGAGAATAGTATAGTCACTGCATGCAGTGCCATTGAAAATAGACACGAAGATTGGATAGTCACTTCATGGACTGCAGAAAAGTAGTACTATACTATTTACTGGCCAACACTAGGTGGTTCATTGCTTTGGTCTGATTATACAATGGGCATCATTTTCCCTAAGTTAAAGTTTGTATTTGAAAATAGTCTCATGGTGTGATCGAGAGAAGACCAAATCATATTGCGTGGATGTTCCTCCATCATGTGTGGTTCATTCTCATGGTTCCATTGTTGGTGAAACCACTTACGTTTGCAAGAGGAATTGTAGACTTCACAAACAAATTTGTCTTTCGATCTGATTGAATGTTGGCCAAGAGAAGCATCCATGTTAGTAGGAAGAACAGATGTTTTTTCTAGATCTTTGCTTTTGGAGCTACATATTTGTATATGATCTGTGAATCATTGAGATGCATTAACATGTTGATCTTATGTATGGGAATCGTACTAGTTAGTTTTAGTTGCGACGCAAGATCCGAAGTGGCTGATCTTTTATTTTGGAGCTACATATTTGTATATGATCTGTGAATCATTGAGATGCATTACACTTACTTATTTCTGTTCGCTTAGTGTTTACAAGTTACTGATCGATCACTAGCTAGGCTACAAATGCGCTCCTGGCAGTTTTATTTGCAACGCAAGATGCGAAGTGGCAGTTTTTTGAATAAAAATTCCTACCTCTGAAGAAACTGACAAGCTACACTATCGATCCTACACGGATAAAAATGCCTACCTCTGAAGAAACTGACAAGCTACACTATCGATCCTACACGGATAAATAGCGGATCACGCACGTACTACCTCCTTTCCGGTTTGCAGGGCTCAATTCAACAAATGACCTACTCGATCCTACACGAATAAATAGCGGATCACGCACGTACTAGTACCTCCTTTCCGGTTTGCAGGGCTTAATTCAAACCTCTCACCAACCAAGGTACTCCCTCCATCCGGGTTTATTAGTCCCATGAGCAAAGCAGCAAGACCAAGGCATGGCAATAATTAACGGCATGCAGAAGTTTAAGCCTAATTAATTCCAGCGATTTAAGTGGCTGCATGCATGCCCTCGGGTGCGACTCGTTGCATGCTGCCGCGTCTTGCTGCGGCGATTACGAGTGCGCATGCAGCGGCCATAATTAAGGCAGCTAACTGATGTGAAAAAAGATATGCTTTAATTGTTGCGGGCTTTTTAAATCCGTGAAATCATTATTGACAAGGAGGGGGATGATTCGAGTGCACTCATTTGACCGCCATGCCGACGTGCGACCCAGACGAGACGGGACGGCACAGTCATAATTTCAGTTTCCCTTGTTTTCCATGGCAAGCTGGCGCGCTAAGCCATTATGCATTGAATTCCGATGACCGTCGCGCTACCTTACCCCTATAAGTACTGTTTCCCGGCCTTCTCCAGTGCCACCGTGACCCAACTCGCCATTTCCTCATAAGCCCCCACCGCCCGGCGCCGCTCTCCACGTCCGCCATGCCCCGCCCGTCCATGATGGCGACGCCGAGGCGGTCACCGCCGAACTAGTGTTCGGTTTTTCACCGAAGGCGAGCGGAGGAGGAGGCATTCTATCTGTCTTTAGATGGCAATGCGCAGATCGAGGAGTTGTTGGGCGCGACCGCATGGCGGAGGAGCAGGAGTTGTTGAGCGCGACCGCTGGCGGAGGAGCAACGTATCACCGATTTGCACCGCCAGACATGGAGCAGCAGCGCACCGGCGCTCTGAGTCGCGGCGAGCGCCCAAGAATCGGGCTGACTACGTGGAGGCGGCGCCCGACAAATAGCCACCGAGGCGGCGACGGCACGCACGCATTCGCGACGCTGATTTTACTACCAGCTCGTCAAGTGGGTTTCCGTTTGGAAGCGAAGCTTGATGGACCATGCCGGCATGGAAAGGGCCAAGCAGCAGCGCAACGCGCCCTATCGCACTCTCGCAAGTCCGAGGCGGTAGCGGGACGCCGGTGCGGCATTTAGCGTGTACCGCCAAAGATCGTCTAGTTAGCTAAGAGTAAGTTAGTACTTGTCTAGTGGGAGTAGATAGTTAACTTGGCTATGATGGTTGTCAACGTGGAAGTTGATTACTCTATATGTGGATCGGACACTGTTACTTTGCTCCCAATGTTGAACTTTCCGTTTGAACGTATGGAATGGGCTGTTACTTTTTTAAATGGGTTGTATTTGTCCTCCACGGGTTTGAAGGCTGACTTGTTGGCCTAGCAAGTTGACGCGTACACAATCAGGAGATGATTGTACATGGAGAGGATGACAGCAGGGACCCGCCAAGGTCATGGCAGTACACAAGCAAGTGCCTCCTTATTTCAAGCCAATAAAAAATGGCTCCTCCTAGTGGATTTCTGACATCTGGGTCCCATGCCATTGTCAACGCAGTCAATAAACGAGAGAATTACTGTGGCGGTGACAACAGGGACCCAACAGCTCATTAATTATTTTTGTTTTGGGTCAATTTGATAAATGCCTCTGAGAAATGCCACTGCAATTTCCAAACTTTGAAAAATGCCATTTCATGCCATTTCTAGTGGCATTTTTTGAAGTATGGAGTGGCGTTTTTCAAAGTTTGCAAACTGTAGTGGCATTTTTCAAAGTTTGCAAAAATTGCAGTGGCATTTTTCAAAGTTTGGCAATTGCAGTGGCATTTTTATGAATCACCATAATTGGAGTGGCATTTATATAATTTGTTTTTGAGACGGAAGGTGGTGTCAATCGGCTGCATAAGGGACACTCGCCTGTCTAGACAACCTTTTCTTTTATGTTTACCACAGACCAGCCCAGTAGTTTTTTTTCTTTTTGAAAATGGCTGGCCCAGTTATTTTGTGATTTGACAAGTAAGTCACTTTATCAGGCCTGTTGGGCTGCAAATATTTCAAGACGAGGAGAGCTTCATTTGGCTGGCCGAGAAAATGGCCTATGAGTAATGAGAAATGGGTTGTACATTTTTAAAACACATCAAACCGGCAGTTAGTTTCAAATATCTTTTTTTCATTTCGAGATTTTAAATTGCATTGATTTTTATGCATGGACAATTTATTGGATTTTATATTGATATACATTATTTTTAAAATCAGTCTGAATGTGACTCGAAATTTTGGGATTAAAAACAGTTCAGACCGCACCGACATATGCGAAATTTCGTATAATTTTTTAACTGTAGCCACAATATGGGCTGTAATGCTAACAAAAAGAATATGGGCTCCAAAAAAACCCGTAAGAATTAGCAAATGGGTTGTAAACTATTTGAAATAATGGCAGATGGGCTGTATGCTGTTTTCCACAGATTTGAGGCTTTCCACAGATGGCCTGTATACTGTTGGATGTCCATCCAACGGCCGTCGTGCTTGTTCAATCTCTGCTCTTCCTGCTCCAGCCGCTCAAACAAGCGCCCGGCAAGGGACTGCTGCTCCCTCCTCCTCGGCCGGCTGTGCTGCTTGTGAGCCTCACCGCCCCACCGTACTCCCATCGCAGGCCTCACCGCCCCACCATACACACCCAGAGGATCAACCCTAGCCCTTCTAGCCAGCTCATGAGCCACGCGATTCGAATCACGCACACAATGCTCAAAACAAACATGGCCAAAATTATTACAAATCTCAAAGAAATCATTAAGAATAGCGGCCGCTACTGAATTAACTCAAATGCCTCCTTATTACGCGCAAAATAATGATTCCTCCACCTGACAGCTTGGACCCACAGGAAGGGCCTCTGTATTTCGTGAAAAAACGTTCCCCGGATGTGTCGGACCCACCAGCTATATCTTCGCACGCAAGGAAGTGCCTCCTTATTACGCCCAAAAAAATGAATACCCCCCTGCAAGCTGGGACCCACCATATTGTTGGGCTGACTTGTGGCCTACTAAGTTGACGGGGACGGAGGGCTTTGTCAACTTAGTCAATACTCCAGTGACCGTATGATGTCCATCCAACAGCCATAGTGCTTCTTCAACCTCTGGTCTTCTTGCTCCAACCGCCCAAAGCAGCGCCCGGTCGTGCCGCCGCTCACGCCTCCCGTGGCCCAGCTCGCGTCGTCCCTTCCTAGGCCTCGTGTGCGTCCATTGCCGTGGTGCTCTCGCGCGGCGTGGTCAATGTGGTCAACGACCGACTTCCATCGGAAGAGTATCAGACGTGGAGAGGCCGACACTGGGTCCACGGCAGCCGCAAGGAAGTGCCTCCTTATTACGCGGAAAATAATTATTCCTCCACCTGACAGCGGGGGCCCACTGGACGGGCCAACAGTATTTTGCAAAAAAAATCGTTTCCCCCTGACTGCTGGGACCCACCGGACGGGCCACCGTTTTTCGCAAAAATAACGTTCCCCCCGCTGTCAGCTCGGACCCACCGGAAGTGCCTCCTTATTACGCACAAAAAAATGAATACTCCCCCGGCTAGCTCAGACCCACCTTGGTGGGAGGCTGTCTTGTGGGCCTACTAAGTTAACGGGGACGAAGGGCTTTCTCAACATAGTCAATATGAACGATTCTAGCTCCAGTGACCGTACGATGTCCATCCAACGGCCGTAGTGCTTCTTCAACCTCTGGTCTTCTTGCTCCAGCCGCCCAAAGCAGCGCCGGTCGTGCTGCATGCTCTTGCCTCCCATGGCCGCCTATGCTGCCGCGGAGGCCTCACCGCCCCCTACTATTCCCATCGCTGGCCAGGCCTTGCGGCGACGGCAGCCTCACACCGCAGCAGAACCAGTGAACCCTCGTACTCCTCTCTGTGTGGGCTTCCACTGCCGTGTCTTCCCCGGCTCCGCGTCGTCCACGGCTCTGCGTCGTCCCCTTCCTAGGTCTCGTCGTCGTCCACCGCCGTGGTGCTCTCCGCGCGGTGTGGTCAACATGGTCAAGGAACGACTTCCATCGGAAGAGTACTGTATGTGGAGAAGCTGACAGCTGGGTCCACGCACACAGCCCAGTTTTTTTGTGATTCGCCAAGTAAGTCGCTTTGTCAGACCTGTGGGGCTGTAAATCTTTCAAGATGAGGAGAGCTTTCATTAATTTGGCGAGAAAATGGCCCATCAATAATGAGAAATGGGTTGTACATTTTAAAACACATCAAACCGCAATTAGTTTCAAATATATTTTTTCATTTCAAGATTTTAAATTACATTAATTTTTATGCGTGGAGAATTTGTTGGATTTTATATTGATATACATTTATTTTTAAAATCAGTTTGAGTGTGAGTCGAAATTTTGGGATTAAAACAGTTGGACCCTTTTGAAATATGCAAAATTTCAGTATAATTTTTAACCGTGGCCACAATATGGGCTGTAATGCTAACAAAAAGAATATGGGCTCCAAAAAACCTTAAGAATTAGCAAATGGGCTGTAAATTATTAGAAATAATGGCAGATGGGTTGTATGCTGTTTTCCACAGATTTGAGGCTTTCCTAAAAAAGGTTGGACAGCGGTGGCGGTTGGATGTCCATCCAACGGCCGTCGTGCTTCTTCAATCTCTGCTCTTCCTGCTCCAGCCGCTCAAACAAGCGTCGGCTGGACTGCCTGCTCCCTCCTCCCCGCGGCCGGCTGTGCTACCGCGCAGGCCTCACCGCCCCACCGTACTCCCATCGTTGGCCTAGCCATCCCTCTACTCACCCACACCTGTTGTTATTCTCCGGCGACGGCAAACGAACCAGTAAACCCTCGTACAGTCGTACTCCCCTCCGCATGGGAAACAACTACCGAGTCTTCCCTACCTTCGTGTCGTCCCCTTCTTAGGCCTCGCCGTCGTCCACCGCCGTGGTGCTCTTGGCGCGGCGTGGTCAATGTGGTCAACGACCGACTTCCATCGGAAGAGTACTGTGCGTGGAGAGGCTGACAGCTGGGTCCACGGCCGCAACAAGGAAGTGCCTCCTTATTACGTGCAAAATAATTATTCCTCCACCTGACAGCGGGGACCCACCGGACGGGCCACCGTATTTCGTGAAAAAAACATTTCCCCCCTGACTGCTGGGACCCACCAGCTACACCTTCGCACGCAAGGAAGTGCGTCCGGGCAAACAAAACGATTCGCCCCCTGACTGCTGGGACCCACCAGCTACATCTTCGCACGCAAGGAAGTGCGTCCGGGCAAAAAACGATTCGCCCCGACCGCTTGGGACCCACCAGCTACATCTTCACAGCAAGCAAGTGCTCGATCGGGACCCACCTGGTGAAGCGCACGTGGCGTTGTCATTCTGGTCGCGAACGTGTATGTACATATATCTTGGTGGATGTACAAAAGTGCGCTCGTGTAAGTAGTAGAAGCGCGCACGTAGCATGTACATGTACGCATAAGCGGCCAGGGTGCAAGAAAGAAAATACGGCCACGTATGTGTACATACGGGCGGGGTCTCGAACGCCTACTCGCGCATATGTACGGGGAGGGCTCGTGTACATGGATGGGTCAGAACGGAGAAACAACGTCGTCGTCGTGTTCATGGGGAGGCAACGGAATGCGTCGTGTTCATGGGGAGGCAACGGAATGCGTCGTGTTCATCGGGAGGCAACGAAACGCGTGGGAGCCAACCGGCTGGGTCGGAACGGAATGCGTTGTCGTGTTCATCGGGAGGGCTTGGACGGAATAGGCGATGGAAACGAGGCCTGGCGTACCGCAGAACGAAGGAAACGGACCTCCTACGTTCGGAATGGGTTCCTGTTGGTCGGGAGGGGTGTGGCGTACCGCAAAACGGATGAAACGGACCTCCTACGGTCGAAACGGGGGTCCTGTTGATTGGGAGGGGTGTGGCATACCGCAAAACGGAGGAAACGGGCCTCCTACGGTCGAAATGGGGTCTGTTGATTGGGAGGGTGTGGCGTGCCGCAAAAGCGGTCAAGCGGGGTCCTGTTCATCGGGAGGGTGTGGCGTCTTGCAAAAGCAGGACTCCACGGGATCTGTTCATCTCCACCGTCGACCTCCTCCAGCCTTCACGGAGCTCTGTCGACCTCCTCTAGCCTCCACGGGCTCCTGTTCATCCAGCCTCCACCGTGCGCTACTCCACCGCTCATTGTTCAACCACCCTCCACGGGCACCCTCCACCGTCCACTCGTTCATCCAGCCCTCCACACCACGGGGTCTGTTCAACCACCCTCCACGGCCACCCTCCACCGTCTATTGTTCATCCAGCCCTCCACACCACGGGTCCTGTTCATCCAGAGCTAACGCCACCGCCATCGTTCATCAACCCCCCCATAGCGCTCATTGTTCATCAATCGATCGGCTTGATTAGCAGCAGCAGCGAAGAATCGCTCCATCGGGTTCGATTAACAGCCATCTATCAATCGCTCGGGTTCGAGAACGCGTAGCCTGCGCAGCTGTAATCGCCGGGTTGATTAGAGCCCAACGCCCGCTTCGGGTTGATTAGAGCCAACGCCGCACACACACACGCACGTCACGAGAAAGCGCGTCGCTCGGCCCCGACCTCCCACCGTAACTGCAACTCCCGAAATTTTCCTCGCCTCGCTTCTACCACGGTTTTTCCGTCATGGACGGCCCAAAGAATGTCATGCAGCTGCATCTCCGGCCCGCCCAGGACGAAAAGCCCATTTTCTGTCATGATTTTTTGTCATAGAAGTAGGAGCCCACCACATCTATGATGATACCGGGTTTTGTCACAATTATCGTCATAAAAGTGTCATATGTATGACAGGAAAAAAATTCGTTCGGCCCAAAATGTCACGGATGTGTCTTTTTTTTGTAGTGGAGCAGACCGCTGTGCAGGCTCACCGGGAGGCGAGCCCTTTGACAAGGCTCCGCCGCCCACCTTCGTCCCAATTGCTCCCACTTTTCATGTCGCCGGCGCCGCAGTTTAAAATCAACACCGCACTACCCGGTATCACTACAATCTTCACTATTCCTCTCCGATTCTCATGTCGTCTACCTCCAACCAGCCCGACCTAAACGTACGCCATGCCGCATCACGATGGTCTGCCCTTAGTCTTCCAGTTTCCTGAGGAAGACACCCAGCCGAGTCTCAAGAACATAAGGCGCTTTGGGACGAGCTTGAAGGCGGCCTTGCGGAAGATGACGCTTTGTCCCCGCTCCCGTTCGGCTCTTTGCCGCCTCGCTGCGCCGGTGCCCATCCCGTGGCATTGATGGGCTGGGAGTAGCACATTGTTGCGAGCTTGATGCCCTTTGGGTTCCACGAGGTCCCGCCGACTTTCACGCTCGTGCACCTGCGGCGCATGCGCCTACACGCATCGACACGACGCTGCGCTTCGTGCGGTGCCCGTGCACCTGCCAGCGCCTGCGCCTGCGCATGCACTAATGTGCGTGCCCGTGCCGTTGCCCGTGCACACGAATGTCTCTGTCGTGCCGTTGACAGCGCCTGTCCCCGCATGGGTGCCAGTACCCCCCTCAGCGTCATGGATGGCCACCGTCGACCGCTTCCTTGCACCAATGCCAGTCGCCTCCTCCCGCCAGTTGACTCGCTCCGAAGTCCAAAACATTTTGGCCTTCCTTGAAGCTAGGCCAACGTCTAGGAGTACGCCAACAACGGCGCAAGGCGCCGCCGTCGCCGTCGGTCAGTGGCCCGACGACACACAGAGCACGGCAGATGAGCCGCTTCCCACCGCAAGACGCCCCCGCCGCTGCCGCGTAATCTAAATTTGCCATGAAAACATTTGGATTGCCATGTTTAAAATCCGAACATTTATCATTTCCGTTTATTTTACATCGATCGTCGTATAATTTAAAGTCGGAGTCAGACTGAACGAAATCTATGGTTTGATCGATTGAATGTTCTACTAGAGCCGTATCAAATTAAATATAAAACGTCATCAAGCCACATGTATTCCTTGTCATCCAACGACCTAGACTGCTTCAGTGTCGAGCGCTCAACATGTTTAGCGTGCAGTTAATTTCATGCCAAAAATAGTGCTAATCACATAATAACACGAAAAACATATCCTACTTAATATCCGCATGCACTTAATATACTTCCAAATTAATGTGCATTGCACATACACACTGACTAGTGCTGCTAGCACGTGAAACTGGTGCCGTAACTTGTGAACGCGTCCAGATATGGTCAACGGCAACATCGCCATGAAGTTCTTCGTGTTTGCCCGTGCGTCTAAACGCAGAAGGGGAGGAGAGAGAGAGAGCACACATGGAACCAACCAGTAAGTGAAGGCGAATAGTACTAAAAATAATATTACATGTTATCCATTAAATAGGCTGTGGTAATATAAAAACATTATGTGAACAAAGGGAGGTACAACAAACATTGTTGTTCTACGTATGTTGCCTATTGACGTGCGGCTTGAAGGACCTGGTCGCATGTTCGATCCTTGTCCTTTATTTTTTAATTTGTATATGGGTCCAAATTTGTTTCATGACATGTGGGCCCCTCGGTGTGTAGTTTGTAGCACTTTAATTTGTGGGCCGAAATTTGTTCCATTCCAAGTGGACTATCGGTGTGTAGTTTTGTAGCTTATTTATAATAATTAAAGAGAACAACAGAGTTTTTTGCAATAATACCATGGTGCAACGTTGAAGGCGAGAAAGGACGTGCGAGAGAGCGATGACCGAGCCAAAGGGAAATCAACTAGGGGACTTGCGTGGGTTGCAACGTATTTGGAGTAGTTGTGGGCCGAATGCTATGAAAATATAATCTAAACCAACCGGAATAAATGCATACACAAATTAATCCAAGGTTGGAGTGCCCCTCGCAATGTAAATAGCTCCGGCTTTGCGAGGGATGGAGAGGTAGCTTCAATGTGTGGAAGATACGGCGGGAGAAAGCGAGGTCAATCGAGAGACATATAGATAGAGAGGCAAAGTGAATGTGGTCCGACATTCATTGAACAGATATATATGCTCTGGAGAGATATTGTCTGATTGAGCTCTTTGGCAAGGGTGAGGGCTGTAAGATAGAGCTTGAGAGATGACCCAGTCACAGACATGTAGATATATTTTGTGCGTGGGACGAAGCAAGGTCAATCGATCACATAGGGTCGTCGTGCATCGAAAGAGTGAGACGGGTTGGAGAGAGTGACCTAGATAGACAATGTGCGTGGGAGAGTATACAATGTGAATAGGTCGAATTGGGCTCAAACATGGTGATAAACAATTTTTGTCCGAGAAAGATCGAGGTCAATCGAGACATACAAAGAGAGAGAGAGAGAGAGAGAGAGAGAGAGAGAGGGAGGGAGAGAGAGAGATATTGAGCGAGCGTGGCCCGCCATGAGGTCGAAAGAGTGGGGGCGGCTTGGATGGAATTACCTAGATAGACAATCTGCGTGAGAGAGTGTAGAGTGTGTCGATCGAGGCCCGAACAGGGAGATATATCATTTGTGTGTGAAAGAAAACGAGGTTAAATGAGACTCAGATAAAGAGAGCGAGATCGAGCAAGTGTGGCCTGCTGTGCGGAAGAAAGAATGAGATAGTCTCGAGGGAGTGACCTAGATAGACAACGTGCGTGCGTGCGCACGAGAGGTTGGGGGGCTAGATAGGCAATGCATGTATTTAGCGTGAGAGGGTGAGAGGGAGAGGGAGAGAGAGAGAGAGAGCTAGGCATGGGTGCAATGGCGGGTGTGTGAGGTAAATACATTTGTTAACAGATTGGAAAAAGGGGGTTGTGTAGTTGAGAGAGCTAGAGATCGAAACATGGAGAGAAAGAGTGAATGTGTGTTGGAAACCGATAGCTTCCTAAGGTGGTTAGGAGAGGAAGATTGACCGATACAGGAAGTATGTAGCGTGTGTGTGCAGGGGGGGGGGCTAAAACAACATTTGAATGTAGATAGTACGAAACTTAATATCGATGTTTCAATTCGGTGTACATTGTAAGATTTGAACTAAGGACCATGCATATGGGTAATTATTTCGAATTCGTGCCATACTAGGTTTCGAAAGTTTTCTCACTGACTCGATTTGTTGTGCTATTTTGTAGGTCATATGTTTGAATCCATCCAAAGTTTTCTCACTACCATGGTGTTCATCATATACATATGAATTTGTATTAAAAAAGTAGCATGGATACATTGAAATGCGAAATCCACGTTAGAATTGGAGACTGCTATGTGACACACACTCTAATTCAAATAACTAATTATGTGACACACACTCTAATCCACGTTAGCATGGATACCGTTTCGATTTTTTTCAAATAACTCCTCATTAATTAATTTATAGTATCTCGTTTCGAATGACTAATTATTGCAAGGAAAACACGGGCATGGTAATACATACAGATTCGTTTGCAAATGAAAGAAGATTTGTTTGCATTCTCAAATGTAGGCGCATCAAGCAGGCCAGGGTCGTGTCGTGGTGGTCGCGTGTGTCGGACGGACGCTTAGCACCCAGCCACCCACCCCCCTTCAGAAAAGGACGACGACAAAATAAGTTCGCGCTTCCATGTTTCGGATTGAAATATCTGGCGGCCCCAATTCCAGCCCTGCAAAATCTCCCTTCTCCACCGTCCCCTTCCGCGCCCACCTAATTCGCCGCCAACCCAAGCAAAGTTCGAATCGCCCCTCGTCTCGTCTCTTTCCCCACCTCTGTGCTGGATGACAACGATGAAGATGACGGTCGCACTTCACCACCGCACCGGAGCTACCTCATCTACGCCCTCATCCACCGCACCGGGTGGTCCACCGACAATGTCGGCCGCCGCAACCGACGTGCCTCACAGACACCGACTTCCACCGCATCAAGTGCGCTTCACCGACGCTGTCTCCCAGCTCACTACCAGCCCCAATGGTGGCGTCGCCCCTTTTTGCGTGTATGATTGGGGTAGTGAAAAATATTCTAGTGGCGCTTTTGATTTACCCACAGAATGGTTGAATTGCTTGTTTCTATGAACTGGGTTCGCTAATAATGTGAAGGATGCCAGTTTTTCATCGTATTGTAGATTGCTTAGATCTCGATATGCCAAAAGTAATCGCATGAAATATACAGTAAAACCTAGTGTGATGTGTGTGGCTACAACTAGTCTGACTACACGTCCTCATATAACATATCAAGGACGCACCATCTTACCAAATTAACCATTCGACTTACCAATGCAGTGTGGGAAGAAAGAAGTATTGGGACTGCGTATCCAAGCAATTGATGCCATGGACTCCTTCGTACAACCTTGTAAGCGAAAAAGAAGTTGCAGTGTGCCTGTACAAAGAACTAGCGTAAGTTCAGTTACCTGCTTCTCAGAATTTTAGTTAGCGACTTATTGCAAAATTGTTCAATACGTTGCTTGGCTTAATTTAGTTTGCTACTGATTACATATTGCCACAGCATGCTAATCCTATTATAGACTGTGCCTATCTATGTGCTTGATACTTACTGTTAAGAATACATGTTTGCCTGAACTTAAATAGCTACTTGTTTGTTTAACTGCTTTGCTGCTGCAACAACGGGTTACAATGATGTTAATAACTACTTTTCAGCATCCAATTGAAACTCTTTAATTCCTTGTTTGTTTAACTGGTTTGCTGTTATAACTCCCAGTTGAGATGTTTTGCTAACTTCAACTTTTCTGAATCCAATCGGAACTTTAATGGCAAAACAGGTTAGCCCAAGATCAAAGAGCGAGGTCCCCATGGACATTGTATCATCCCACAGCAGTGGCATCGGCCCAATCGTGCATTATGAATTGCCAACTGTTCATGCTCTAGAGGCTAAACTAGTGGTAGAAAGTGATTCTGCTTCGACACTTAGAGATGAAGTTGACATGTTGAGGAAGCAAACAGCACAATCACAAGCAGTACTCAAGACAACCATTAAATATTTGGTGGATTTCAAAATGAAGCAAGCTGAGACTAACCACAATGTTAAGGTCCTGAAGGAAAAAAGGAAATTAAATTCCCACTTGGTAAATCATAGGTGAAATGTTCTTTCCATCGTTGAATAACCTTTGTGTTGTTTGTTCATGTAATCAATCAAACCATTTGTTTTAGAGCTCATGTAATAATTGGTTTTTGTTTTTTGTTTTTTGGTTTGTAATTTTATTTGAGCACAAGTCTGTATTAATTGATAAGACTCGGAGACATTTCATTTTGATTGCTGTTCCAGACCTACAAATATGCCAATCGGGCTAAATGTGCATTCAGCAATAATAGTAGTATAGATGGACCATAAGTGACACACATCGGAAAGGGCCAAGATGTTGTAGTAGCTTGGCTAAAAAAAGGATGATGTTGTAGCAAAAAAAAGTACAGCAGCCTGGATTATGTATGTTAGTTGATATTATTGATACATATACTCTATAAGTATTTATATGTCTGTTAGTTCTGTACATTCTTGGTTGATTGACTCGGTATTTGAATCCTGATACATCGCTTGTGTACATATCTAAATGGGAGTACACATTATGTTGCGTGTGACATTTGAGTTGGACATGAAGTGTTCCAAATATTCGAATTCACCTTAAACTGGATTCTAGCTTCTGAATTTGAGTATCGGCATTTGTAAACCATATTCATATATGACAGTGGAATACATCTTTGTCGTCCTTTTGAAGATATATAAAAACACATAGAATGATTTATAAAGATTCGTATAGGAATACAAAATGGATTCAAATTTAGTTGCTAGGGTAAACATGGATGCTTATTGTCCCAAAACTCAAAAGAAGCGGCAAAATGTCCACTCCAACGTCGGTTGCCCGAAGCCAAGTGTTTGGGAGATGGAAATTACTATCTACCCATTACACGGACAATCCATCGGCCCGATTTCCACTACTCTAAATAGGGGTAGGTTAGTAACTTCAATTAGATGTGTCACGACCGCCTCTGAGCCCATTCCGACACGGTGGGTGCCAACCATGGGCGGCAAAACACATTTGATTCAAGCTCGTCCGAAAGACCTCTGTTTCTCCCTCCATTTCCCCATTCATACACGGTGGGCGGCAAAACAAACTCGACTCGGCCGAAATTGATGTAGGCAAATATTTTCAATAGGGGCAGGTTTGTAACTTCACTCCGACGTGACACAACCGCCCTACCTGTCAGCCCCGTTCATACACTGTGGGCGCCAACCATGGGCGCCAACCACCCTCTCCTCGCTCGAAATCGATCTGGGCAAATATTGGCGAGATGTGAGATTATCGTCGTATCTCCAACCGACGAGACGTCCAAATTTTAAACGGGGGCTAAGTTTGTAACTTTCCCATATTTCAGACAGGCGCGTCCCAAAAACATGGTTCCCCGTACCTCTCCCTCCATTTTCCCATTCATACACCGTCCATGCTAGAACATCATCCCCACACCAGGCTCCGTCCGCCACCCCATCCATCTCTGCCGTCCTCCACCCCATCCATCGTCGCCGTCCTCCACCACATTTATCGCCACCGTCCTCCACCATGCCGGAGCGCCTACCAATACCGCATCGTCCACTGCTAGAGATGGACGTTTCTCATCCACGGCGACGGACCAAGAGCCTTGCATCACGTCCTCTCGCTTCATCGGCGCCATCGTCCTCTTTGCCGGGGCCGCTCACACGACCTTCTCTTCCACCCCAACGAGACTTATCCCCGGTGCACCCGTCTACCGTTGTAGATGTACTTCAACGCCACCGATAGCCATCACACCCCCGATTCCTACACGGTGATGTCTACTACGCAACCTTCTTCTTGTAGACGTTGTTGGGCCTCCAAGTGCAGAGGTTTGTAGGACAGTAGCAAAATTCCCTCAAGTGAATGACCTAAGGTTTATCAATCCGTGGGAGGCGTAGGTTGAAGATGGTCTCTCTCAAACAACCCTGCAACCAAATAACAAAGAGTCTCTTGTGTCCCCAACACACCCAATACAATGGTAAATTGTATAGGTGCACTAGTTCGGCGAAGAGATGGTGATACAAGTGCAATATAGATGGTAGATATAGGTTTTTGTAATTTGAAAATATAAAAACAGCAAGGTAACTAATTATAAAAGTGAGCACAAACGGTATTGCAATGCGTTGAAACAAGGCCTAGGTTTCATACTTTCACTAGTGCAAGTTCTCTCAACAATAATAACATAACTGGATCATATAACTATCCCTCAACATGCAACAAAGAGTCACTCCAAAGTCACTAATAGCGGAGAACAAACGAAGAGATTATTGTAGGGTACGAAACCACCTCAAAGTTATTCTTTCGGATCGATCTATTCAAGAGTTCGTACTAGAATAACACCTTAAGACACATATCAACCAAAACCCTAATGTCACCTTGATACTCCAATGTCACCTCAAGTATCCGTGGGCATGATTATACAATATGGATCACACAATCTCAGATTCATCTATTCAACCAACACAAAGTTCTTCAAGGAGTGCCCCAAAGTTTCTACCGGAGAGTCAAGATGAAAACGTGTGCCAACCCCTATGCATAGGTTCATGGGAGGAACCCGCAAGTTGATCACAAAACATACATCAAGTAAATCACGTGATACCCCATTGTCACCATAGATACGCACCTGCAAGACATACATCAAGTGTTCTCAAATCCTTAAAGACTCAATCCGATAAGATAATTTCAAAGGGAAAACTCAATCCATTACAAGAGAGTAGAGGGGGAGAAACATCATAAGATCCAACTATAATAGCAAAGCTCGCGATACATCAAGATCGTGCCAAATCAAGAACACGAGAGAGAGAGATCAAACACATAGCTACTGGTACATACCCTCAGCCTCGAGGGTGAACTACTCCCTCCTCGTCATGGAGAGCGCCAAGATGATGAATATGGCCACCGGTGAGGGTTCCCCCCTCCGGCAGGGTGCTGGAACAGGGTCCCGATTGGTTTTTCATGGCTATAGAAGCTTGCGGAGGCGGAACTCCCGATCTATTCTGTTTTCTAGAGGTTTCAGTATTTATAGGATTTTTTTGCATAGGTCTCATGTCAAGGGGGTCTCTGGGTTGTCCACGAGGCAGGGGCCCACGCCGAGGGGGGGTGGGCGCGCCCCCCACCCTCGTGGGCAGCCCGGGACTCTCCTGGCCCAACCCTTTTACTCCGGGGGCTTCTTTTGGTCTAGAAAAAATCATCAAAAATTGGCACGTCAATTGGACTCCGTTTGGTTTTCCTTTTCTGCAAAACTTAAAAACAGGGAAAAAACAGAAACTGGCACTGGCTCTTGGTTAATAGGTTAGTCACAAAAATCATATAAAATAGCATATAAAACATCCTAGAAGGATAATATAATAGCATGAATACTTCATAAATTATAGATACGTTGGAGACTTATCAGCCTTCAGCAGGCTGAAATGTAGACCGGGCTTTTTTGGCCCAGTTATATGATGGGCCATTACCAGGCCGAAACATATCTCGGTCCTTAGTTGGCCCATTTATATCATGGGCCTTTAAGAAGCCGAAAGATTAGTACAGGCATTAACGGGCCGAATTATACGACAGGCCTTTAACAGGACCAAAGTCACGTTGGGCTGAAATGTTGCCACCTTTATCACGGGTCGTTAGTGGGCCGGATGTCGCGTCGGGCCATATATGTCCCATGGGCAGCACATGCCATTCCCAGGCCAAAAGACACACCGGGCTGAAATGGGCCCTTGTCTACATCGGGCCTCTAACAGGCCAAAAGTCACTGGGCCATAATTGGGCCCAAACATTCGATAATATAATAGCATATAAATGCATATAAAGCATCCTAGAAGGATAATATAATAGCATGAATACTTCATAAATTATAGATACGTTGGAGACGTATCAGCATCCCCAAGCTTAATTCCTGCTCGTCCTCGAGTAGGTAAATGATAAAAGAAATAATTTATGAAGTGTGAATGCTAGCAAGTGCATAAGTTTGATCAATGATAGTTCCAATCACTTTTTCTAGCATCATTATATATCATAACAGTAGCTCATATCTTAAAGCTTCTCATGATCAAGTAACAAACTATTCACATGTAAAAGTATAGATCATAAACTTTCTTGAAAACTAACAAACCGCGTTCTCAGTCATCAAACAATTGCAATTCATCTTGTTTTCAGGAAGGGTCTATGTAAGAGCTTTGATTTAGCAAATCCCACGTACTCAACTATCATATAGTCTTCCATGATTGCTACCACTCAAAGCATATTTTTAGAACAAATAGCATCCATCGAACATAGAGAAAGATAGGGGCTTAATGTTTCGCCTCCCAACTTATTTATCATATAGATAATTGTCAACAATAATAATTCATGATCAAATATATTTGAATGGCCATATATGCTTAGATCTTTCTCCACCACATCATGCTTGCCAACTAAAAAGTAGGTTGGAATGAGAAGGGATACTACTGACTCTTGCATAAAAGTAAAAGATAGGTCCTTCGCAGAGGGAAGCATGGATTTGCAGAGGTGCCAGAGCTCGAAGCTAAAACAGAGATGAAAATAATTTTGAGAGGTATGCTTTCATTGTCAACATAACGACCAAGAGTTCCCAATATCTTCCATACTACATACATTATAGGCAGTTCCCAAACAGAACGGTAAAGATTTTTACTCCCCCTCCACCAACAATCATCAATCCATGGCTTGCCCGAAACAAAGGGTGCCTCCAACTAACATCAATCCTGGGGGAGTTTTGTTTACAATTATTTTTGATTTGATTTCAATCTTTTGATCATGGGACTGGGCATCCCAGTTACCAGCCATTTTCTCGTGAATGATGAGTGGAGTCCACTCATCTTGAGAATAGCTCACCTAGCATGGAAGATACTGCTATCCCCTAGTCGCTACATGAGCGATTCGGGCATGCAAAACAGATTATTTTTGAAGGTTTAGAGTTTGGCACATGCAAATTTACTTGGAACGGAAGGTAAATACCGCATATAGGTAGATATGGTGGACACTTATGGAAGAAACTTGGTTCAAGGAATTTGGATGCACAAGCAGTATTCCCGCTTAGTACATATATTTTGGCTATCAAAGGATTCTAAATAGCAAGCACCACATGTTAGAGGATCCAAAACAATATAACTTATACAAATATACCCAAGCATAACTCATTATGTTGTCTTCCTTGTCCAACTTCAACTAATTTTCTCAGGTTTGAAAATAATTAATGGGGATCACAATCATAGAAGATGTCCAAGATAGTATATTTATATGTGAAATCTCTCTTCCTTCAATATTCTTTCATGAATTGTTCAAGTGACCAATACAATGTTTGCTAACCTTCAAAAAATTGACCACCTCTACTTCTTATATGTGAAGGCATTACTCCCCATGGGATAAGCATATGAAACATATATAATTTCAGATCTATGACATTCAAATCATTCAACCATTTACTCATAGGATATAAGTGAAGCACACGAGTAAATGACAAACTACTCCAAAAAGATATATAAGTGGAGATTAATGAGTAGTTAAATAATTATGTAACTATGTGAAGACTCTCTAACATTTAAGGATTTAAGATCTTGTATTTTATTTAAACATCAAGCAAAGCAAAAGAAAATAAAATGACGCTCCAAGCAAAACACATATGATGTGGTGAATAAAAATATAGCTCCAAGTAAAGTTACCGATGAACGAAGACAAAAGAGGGGATGCCTTCCGGGGAATCCCCAAGCTTAGGCTCTTAGTTGTCCTTGAATATTACCTTGGGGTGCCTTGGGAATCCCCAAGCTTAGGATCTTGCCACTCCTTATTCCATAGTCCATCGAATCTTGACCCAAAACTTGAAAACTTCACAACACAAAACTTAACAGAAAATCTCGTGAGCTCCGTTAGCGAAAGAAAACAAAACACCACTTCAAGGTACTGTGTTGAACTCATTATTTATTTATATTGGTGTTAAACCTACTTTATTCCAACTTCTCTATGGTTTATAAACTCTTTTACTAGCCATAGATTCATTAAAATAAGCAAACAACACACGAAAAACAGAATCTGTCAAAAACAGAACAGTCTGTAGTAATCTGTAACTAACGCAAACTTCTGGAACTCCAAAACTTATACCAAAATAGGAAGACCTAGATAATTTGTTTATTGATCTACTTCAATTGGAATCAGTATTTTATCACGTTCCGGTGATTTTTAACAATTGTTTTTTCGTGAACAGAGAGTTTCTGTCTTTTTCAGCAAGATCAAATAATTATCATCCAAGAAGATCCTACAGGTCTTACTTGGCACAAACACTAATGAAAACATAAAAACACATCTAAATAGAAGCTAGATGAATTATTTATTCCTAAACATAACCAAAAAGCAAGAAACTAAAATAAAATTGGGTTGCCTCCCAACAAGCGCTAACGTTTAACGCCCCTAGCTAGGCATGATGATTTCAATGATGCTCACATAAGGCATAAGAATTGAAACATGAAGAGAGCATCATGAAGAATATGACTAGCACATTTAAGTATAACCCACTTCCTATGCATAGGGATTTTGTGAGCAAACAACTTATGGAAACAATAATCAACTAGCATAGGAAGGCAAAACAAGCATAACTTCAAAACTTTAAGCACATAGAGAGGAAACTTGATATTATTGCAGTTCCTACAAGCATATGTTCCTCCCTCATAATAATTTTCAGTAGCATCATGAATGAATTCAAAAATATAACCAGCACCTAAAGCATTCTTTTCATGATCTACAAGCATAGAATTTTTATTACTCTCCACATAAGCAAATTTATTCTCATGAATAGTAGTGGGAGCAAACTCAACAAAATAACTACCAAATGATTGAGAATTAAGATCAAGATGACAAGTTTCATGGTTATCATTATTATTTAAAGTATACGTGTCATCACAATAATCATCATAGATAGGAGGCATGCTTTCATCATAGTAAATTTGCTCATCAAAGCTTGGGGGACAAAAAATAGCATCTTCATCAATCATAGCTTCCCCAAGCTTGTGGCTTTGCATATCATTAGCATCATGGGTATTCAAAGAATTCATACTAACAACATTGCAATCATGCTCATCATTCACATATTTTATGCCAAGCATTCTATTTAATTCGTATTCTAGTACTTGAGCACAATTTTCCTTCCCATCATTTTCACGAAAGATATTAAAAAGATGAAGCATATGAGGCACCCTTAATTCCATTTTTTTTAGTTTTCTTTTATAAACTAAACTAGTGATAAAACAAGAAACTAAAAGATTCGATTGCAAGATCTAAAGATATACCTTAAAGCACTCACCTCCCCAGCAACGGCGCCAGAAAAGAGCTTAGTTGATGGGGTGTGAGTGCCGCTTACCTAGCCTCCCGACAACGCGCGCGGAAAAGAGCTTGATGTGTACTACGCAACCTTCTTCTTGTAGACGTTGTTGGGCCTCCAAATCTGAGAGGTTTGTAGGACAGTAGCAAATTTCCCTCAAGTGGATGACCTAAGGTTTATCAATCTGTGGTAGGCGTAGGTTGAAGATGGTCTCTCTCAAACAACCCTGCAACCAAATAACAAAGAGTCTCTTGTGTCCCCAACACACCCAATACAATGGTAAATTGTATAGGTGCACTAGTTCGGCGAAGACATGGTGATACAAGTACAATAGGGATGGTAGATATAGGTTTTTGTAATTTGAAAATATAAAAACAACAAGGTAACTAATTATAAAAGTGAGCACAAACGGTATTGCAATGCGTTGAAACAAGGCCTAGGGTTCATATTTTCACTAGTGCAAGTTCTCTCAACAATAATAACATAATTGGATCATATAACTATCCCTCAACATGCAACAAAGAGTCACTCCAAAGTCACTAATAGCGGAGAACAAACGAAGAGATTATTGTAGGGTACGAAACCACCTCAAAGTTATTCTTTCGGATCGATCTATTCAAGAGTTCGTACTAGAATAACACCTTAAGACACATATCAACCAAAACCCTAATGTCACCTAGATACTCCAATGTCACCTCAAGTATCTGTGGGCATGATTATACCATATGCATCACACAATCTCAGATTCATCTATTCAACCAACACAAAGTACTTCAAAGAGTGCCCCAAAGTTTCTACCGAAGAGTCAAGACGAAAACGTGTGTCAACCCCTATGCATAGGTTCATGGGCGAAACCCGCAAGTTGATCACAAAACATACATCAAGTGAATCAAGTGATATCCCATTGTCACCACAGATACGCACCTGCAAGATATACATCAAGTCTTCTCAAATCCTTAAAGACTCAATCCGATAAGATAATTTCAAAGGGAAAACTCAATACATTACAAGAGAGTAGAGGGGGAGTCTACGCAAAAGTCAACATACCAAGTACCCATCACAATCCCTTATATCTTGCATTACATTATTTGCCATTTGCCTCTCATTTTCCTCTCCCCCACTTCACCCTTGCCGTTTTATTCGTCCTCTCTTTTCCGTTTGCCTCTTTTTCGCGTGCTTTTTGTTTGCTCGTGTGTTGGATTGCTTGCTTGTCATGATGGCTCAAGATAATACCAAATTGTGCGACTTTACCAATACCAACAATAATGATTTCCTTAGCACTCCGATTGCTCCTCCTACCAATACTGAATCTTGTGAAATCAATACTGCTTTATTCAATCTTGTTATGAAAGATCAATTCGCCGGCCTTCCTAGTGAAGATGCCGCTGCTCATCTAAATAGCTTCGTTGATTTATGTGATATGCAAAAGAAGAGGGATGTTGACAATGATGTTGTTAAATTGAAGCTATTTCCTTTTTCGCTTAGAGATCGTGCTAAGCTTGGTTTTCGTCTTTGCCTAAAAATAGTATTGATTCTTGGAACAAGTGCAAAGATGCTTTTATCTCTAAGTATTTTCCTCCCACTAAGATCATCTCTCTTAGAAACGATATTATGAACTTTAAGCAACTTGATTATGAACATGTTGCACAAGCTTGGGAGAGGATGAAATTAATGATACGTAATTGCCCTACTCATGGTTTGAATTTGTGGATGACTATACAAAAAATTTATGCCGGATTGAATTTTTCTTCTAGAAATCTTTTAGATTCGGCCGCGGGAGGCACTTTTATGGAAATCACTTTAGGAGATGCTACTAAACTCCTAGATAATATTATGGTTAATTATTCTCAATGGAACACTGAAAGATCTACTAATAAAAAAGTGCATACGATAGAAGAAATAAATGTTTTGAGGGGAAAGATGGAAGAACTTATGAAATTATTTGCTACTAAGAGTGTTTCTTCTGATCCTAATGATATGCCTTTGTCTACTTTTATTGAGAATAATAATGAATCTATGGATGTGAATTTTGTTGGTAGGAGTAATTTTGGTAACAACGCGTATAGAGGAAACTTTAATCCTAGGCCTTATCCTAGTAATCCCTCTAGTAATTATGGAAATTCTTACAACAAATCTTATGGGAATTTTAATAAGATGCCCTCTGGATTTGAGACTAGTGTTAAAGAGTTTATGAATTCGCAAAAGAATTTTAATGCTTTGCTTGAAGAGAAATTGCTTAAAGTTGATGAATTGGCTAGGAACGTTGATAGAATTTCTCTTGATGTTGATTCTTTAAATCTTAGATCTATTCCTCCTAAGCATGATATCAATGAGTCTCTCAAAGCCATGAGAATTTCCATTGATTAGTGTAAAGAAAGAACCGCTAGGATGCGTGCTACGAAAGATGCCTTTATTAAAGCATGTTCTTCTAGTTCCTATGAAAATAAAGATGAAGATCTAAAAGTTATTGATGTGTCTCCTATTAAATGTTCGTTTTGCAATATGAATCTTGATAATGATGAGACTGAATATGATCCACCTTTGCCTAGAAGGCGTTCCAAAAATTCGGAGTTTTCAGATCTTGATTCTAAAATCGATAGAAGTGGGATTGAAGAAATCAAAACCCTAGATGTTGCTAAACCCACTATTTTGGATTTCAAGGAATTTAATTATTAAATTTGCTCTTTAATTGATTGTATTTCCTTGTTGCAATCCGTGCTAAATTCTCCTCATGCTTATAGTCAAAATAAAGCGTTCACTAAACATATCGTTGATGCCTTGATGCAATATTATGAGGAAAAATTTGAGTTGGAAGTTTCGATCCCTAGAAAACTCTATGATGAGTGGGAACCAACTATTAAAATTAAGATTAAGGATCATGAGTTTTATGCTTTATGTGATTTGGGTGCTAGTGTCTCCACTATTCCCAAAACTTTGTGTGATTTGCTAGATTTCCGTGATTTTGATGATTGCTCTCTAAACTTGCATCTTGCGGATTCCACTATAAAAAAACCTATGGGAAGAATTAATGATGTTCTTATTGTTGCAAATAGGAGTTATGTGCTTGTAGATTTTATTGTTCTTGATATAGATTGCAATCCTTCATGTCCTATTATTCTTGGTAGACCTTTCCTTATAACGATTGGCGCAATTATTGATATGAAGGAATGGAATATTAGATTCCAATTTCCATTAAAGGAAGGCATGGAACACTTCCCTAGAAAGAAAATAAAATTACCATATGAATCTATCATGAGAGCTACCTATGGTTTGCCTACCAAAGATGGCAATACCTAGATCTATCCTTGCTTTTATGCCTAGCTAAGGGCGTTAAACGATAGCGCTTGTTGGGAGGCAACCCAATTTTATTTTTAGTTTTTTTTGCTTTTGCTTCTGTTCAGGAATAAATCTTTGATCTAGCCTCTGGTTAGATGTGTTTTTATGTTTTTAATTAGTGTTTGTGCCAAGTTAAACCTATAGGATCTTCTTGGATGATAGTTGTTTGATCTTGCTGTAATTTCCAGAAACTTTCTGTTCACGAAAACAATTCTTAAAAATCACCAGAACGTGATAAAATAATGATTCCAATTGCTGCTGATCAATAAACAAATTTACTAGGTCTTCCTATTTTGGCTGATATTTTGTAGTTCCATAAGTTTGCGTTAGTTTCAGATTACTACAGACTGTTCTGTTTTTGACAGATTCTGTTTTTCGTGTGTTGTTTGCTTATTTTGATGAATCTATGGCTAGTAAAATAGTTTATAAAACATAGAGAAGTTGGAATATAGTAGGTTTAACACCAATATAAATAAAGAATGAGTTCATTATAGTACCTTGAAGTGGTCTTTTGTTTTCTTTCGCTAACGGAGCTCACGAGATTTCTGTTGAGTTTTGTGTTGTGAAGTTTTCAAGTTTTGGGTGAAAGATTTTTTATGGATTATGGAACAAGGAGTGGAAAGAGCCTAAGCTTGGGGATGCCCATGGCACCCCCAAGATAATCTAAGGACAGGAAAAAGCCAAAGCTTGGGGATGCCCCGGAAGGCATCCCCTCTTTCGTCTACTTCCATCGGTAACTTTACTTGGAGCTATATTTTTATTCACCACATGATATGTGTTTTGCTTGGAGCGTCTTGTATGATTCGATTATTTGTTTTTTAGTTTACCACAATCATCCTTGCTGTACACACCTTTTGAGAGAGCCATACATGATTTGGAATTTGTTAGAATACTTTATGTGCTTCACTTATATCTTTTGAGCTATATAGTTTTGCTCTAGTGCTTCACTTATATCTTTTAGAGGACGGTGGTGGATTTGTTTTATAGAAAATATTGATCTCTCATGCTTCACTTATATCTTTTAGAGGACGGTGGTGGATTTGTTTTATAGAAAATATTGATCTCTCATGCTTCACTTAGATTATTTTGAGAGTCTTAAATAGCATGGTAATTTTCTTAAATAATCCTAATATGCTTGGTATTCAAGATTTGTAAAACTTACTTATGAGTGCGTTGAATACTAAGAAAAGTTTGATGCTTGATAATTGTTTTGAGATATGAAGATGGTGATATTAGAGTCATGCTAGTTGAGTAGTTGTGAATTTGAGAAATACTTGTGTTAAAGTTTGTAATTCCCGTAGCATGCACGTATGGTGAACCGTTATGTGATGAAGTCGGACCATGAGTTATTTATTGATTGTCTTCCTTATGAGTGGCGGTCGGGGACGAGCGATGGTCTTTTCCTGCCAATCTATCCCCCTAGGAGCATGCGTGTAATACTTTGCTTTGATAACTTGTAGATTTTTGCAATAAGTATATGAGTTCTTTATGACTAATGTTGAGTCCATGGATTATACGCACTCTCAACTTTCCACCATTGCTAGCCTCTCTAGTACCGCGCAACTTTCGCCGGTGCAATACACCCACCATATACGTTCCTCAAAATAGCCACCATACCTACCTATTATGGCATTTCCATAGCCATTCCGAGATATATTGCCATGCAACTTTCCACCGTTCCATTTATTATGACAAGCTCCATCATTGTCATATTGCTTAGCATGATCATGTAGTTCACATCGTATTTGTGGCAAAGCCACCGTTCATAATTCTTTCCTACATGTCACTCATGAATCATTGCATATCCCGGTACACCACCGGAGGCATACACATAGAGTCATATTTTGTTCTAAGTATCGAGTTGTAAGTAAATAAAAGTGTGATGATCATCATTTTTAGAGCATTGTCCCAAGTGAGGAAAGGATGATGGAGACTATGATTCCTGTTGGGGAACGTTGCAGAAAATAAAAAATTTCCTACGGTTTCACCAAGATCCATCTATGAGTTCATCTAGCAAAGAGTGATAGGAGTGCATCTACATACCTTTGTAGATCGCGAGCGGAAGCGTTCAAGAGAACGGGGTTGAGGGAGTCGTACTCGTCGTGATCCAAATCACCGATGACCAAGTGCCGAACGGACATCACCTCCGCGTTCAACACACGTACGGAGCGGATGAAGTCTCCCACGCCTTGATCCAGCAATGAGGAGGGAGAGGTTAATGAAGATCCAGCAGCACGACGGCGTGGTGGTGGATGCAGCAGAGTTCCGGCAGGGCTTCGCCAAGCGACTACGGGAGGAGGAGGTGTAGCAAGGGGGAAGGGAGGCGCCAGGTGCAAGGGTTGCGGTTGCCCTCCCTCCCCCCCTTTATATAGGCCCCCTGGGGGGCGCCGACTCCTCTAGATCCCATCTAGATGGGGGGGAGGCTTGCCCCCCAAGGCAGTGGGCGCCCCACCCCTAGGGTTTCCAACCCTAGGCTAGGGGCCCAAGGCGCACCAGCCCACCAGCGGCTGGTTCCTCCCACTTCAGCCCACGGGCCCTCCGGATAGGTGGCCCCACCGGTGGACCCGGGACCCTTCCGGTGGTCCCGGTACAATACCAGTGACCCCCGAAACTCTCCCGATGGACAAAAACAGCACTTCCTATATATAATTCCTTACCTCCGGACCATTCCGGAACTCCTCGTGACGTCCGGGATCTCATCCGGGACTTCGAACAACTTTCTTTTTGTTGCATACTCATATCTCTACAACCCTAGCGTCACTGAACCTTAAGTGTGTAGACCCTACGGGTTCGGGAGACACGTAGACATGACTGAGATGGCTCTCCGGTCAATAACCAACAGCGGGATCTGGATACCCATGTTAGCTCCCACATGCTCCTCGATGATCTCATCGGATGAACCACGATGTCGAGGATTCAAGCAACCCCGTATAGAATTCCCTTTGTCAATCGGTATGTTACTTGCCCGAGCGATCGTCGGTATCCCAATACCTCGTTCAATCTCGTTACCGGCAAGTCACATTACTCGTACCGTAATGCATGATCCCGTGACCAAACACTTGGTCACTTTGAGCTCATTACGATGATGCATTATCGAGTGGGCCCAGTGATACCTCTCCGTAATACGGAGTGACAAATCCTAGTCTCGATCCATGACAACCCAACAGACACTTTCGGAGATACCCGTAGTGCACCTTTATAGTCACCCAGTTACGTTGTGACGTTTGGTAGACCCAAAGCACTCCTACGGTATCCGGGAGTTACACGATCTCATGGTCTAAGGAAAGGATACTTGACATTGGAAAAGCTCTAGCAAACGAACTACACGATCTTGTGCTATGCTTAGGATTGGGTCTTGTCCATCACATCATTCTCCTAATGATGTGATCCCGTTATCAATGGCATCCAATGTCCATAGTCAGGAAACCATGACTATCTATTGATTAACGAGCTAGTTAACTAGAGGCTCACTAGGGACATATTGTAGTCTATGGATTCACACGTTTATCACGATTTCCGGATAATACAATTATAGCATGAATAAAAGACAATTATCACGAACAAGGAAATATTATAATAATCCTTTTATTATTGCCTCTAGGGCATATTTCCAACAGTCTCCCACTTGCACTAGAGTCAATAATCTAGTTACATTGTGATGAATCGAACACCCATAGAGTTCTGGTGTTGATCATGTTTTGCTTTCATGGAAGAGGTTTAGTCAGCGGATCTGCGACATTCAGATCCGTATGCACTTTGCAAATTTCTATGTCTCCATCTTGAACATTTTCACGAATGGAGTTGAGCGGCGCTTGATGTGCTGGTCTTCTTGTGAAACCTGGGCTCCTTGGCAAGTGCAATAGCTCCAGTGTTGTCACAGAAGAGTTTGATCGGCCCCGACGCATTGGGTATGACTCCTAGGTCGGTGATGAACTCCTTCACCCAAATTGCTTCATGCGTTGCCTCCGAGGCTGCCATGTACTCCGCTTCACATGTAGATCCCGCCACGACGCTCTGCTTGCAGCTGCACCAGCTTACTGCTCCACCATTCAACATATACATGTATCCGGTTTGTGACTTAGAGTCATCCAGATCTGTGTCAAAGCTAGCATTGACGTAACCTTTTACGATGAGCTCTTCGTCACCTCCATAAACGAGAAACATGTCCTTAGTCCTTTTCAGGTACTTCAAAATATTCTTGACCGCTGTCCAGTGTTCCTTGCCGGGATTACTTTGGTACCTTCCTACCAAACTTACGGCAAGGTTTACATCAGTCAGTACACAGCATGGCATACATAACAGACCCTATGGCTGATGCATAGGGATGACACTCATCTCTTCTATATCTTCTGCCGTGGTGGGACATTGAGCCGAGCTCAATTTCACACCTTGTAATCTGAGCAAGAACCCTTTCTTGGACTGATCCATTTTGAACTTCTTCAATATCTTATCAAGGTATGTGCTTTGTGAAAGACCTATGAGGCGTCTCGATCTATCCCTATAGATCTTGATGCCTAATATGTAAGCAACTTCTCCAAGGTCCTTCATTGAAAAACTCTTATTCAAGTAGGCCTTAATGTTGTCCAAAAGTTCTATATCATTTCCCATCAAAAGTATGTCATCTACATATAATATGAGAAATGCTATAGAGCTCCCACTCACTTTCTTGTAAACGCAGGCTTCTCCATAAGTCTGCATAAACCCAAACGCTTTGATCATCTCATCAAAGCGAATGTTCCAACTCCGAGATGCTTGCACCAGCCCTTAAATGGATCGTTGGAGCTTGCATACCTTGTTAGCATTCTTAGGGTCGACAAAACCTTCTGGCTGCATCATATACAGTTCTTCCTTAAGATAGCCGTTAAGGAATGCCGTTTTGACGTCCATTTTCCATATCTCATAATCATAGTATCGGCAATTGCTAACATGATTCAGACGGACTTCACTTCTCTACGGAGAGAAAGTCTCATCGTAGTCAACCCCTTGAACTTGCCGATAACCCTTAGCGACAAGTCGAGCTTTATAGATGGTAACATTACCATCCGCGTCCGTCTTCTTCTTAAAGATCCATTTGTTTTCTATCGCTCGCCGATCATCGGCAAGTCTGTCAAAGTCCATACTTTGTTTTCATACATGGATCCTATCTCGGATTGCATGGCTTCAAGCCATTTGTTGGAATCTGGGCCCGCCATCGCTTCTTCATAGTTGAAGGTTCACCGTTGTCCAACAACATGATTTCCAAGACAGGGTTTCCATACCATTACGGTGTGGAGCGTGTCCTTGTGGACCTCTGAGTTCAGTAGCAACTTGATCCAAGTACCTTGATCATCATCATTAATTTCCTCTCCAGTCGGTGTAGGCACCACAGGAACATTTTCCTGAGCTACACTACTTTCCGGTTCAAGAGGTAGTACTTCATCGAATTCTACTTTCCTCCCACTTACTCCTTTCCAGAGAAACTCTTTTTCCAGAAAGGATCCGTTCTTGGCAAAAAAGATCTTGCCTTCGGATCTAAGGTAGAAGGTATACCCAATGGTTTCCTTAGGGTATCCTATGAAGACACATTTTCCGACTTGGGTTCGAGCTTTTCAGGTTGAAGTTTCTTGACATAAGCATCGCATCCCCAAACTTTTAGAAACGACAGCTTAGGTTTCTTACCAAACCATAATTCATACGGTGTCGTCTCAACGGATTTAGACGGTGCCCTATTTAAAGTGAATGTACCTGTCTCTAGAGCTTATCCCCAAAATGATAGCGACAAATCAGTAAGAGACATCATAGATCGTACCATATCCAATAGAGTGCGATTACGACGTTCGGACACACCGTTACGCTGAGGTGTTCCAGGCGGCGTGAGTTGTGAAACGATTCCACATTTCCTTAAGTGTGTACCAAATTCGTGACTTAAATATTCTCCTCCACGATCTGATCGTAAGAACTTTATTTTTGGTCACGTTGATTCTCTACCTCATTCTGAAATTCCTTGAACTTTTCAAAGGTCTCAGACTTGTGTTTCATCAAGTAGACATACCCATATCTACTCCAGTCATCAGTGAGAGTGAGAACATAACGATATCCTCCGCGAGCCTCAACGCTCATTGGACCGCACACATCGGTATGTATGATTTCCAATAAGTTGGCTGCTTGCTCCATTGTTCCAGAGAACGGAGTCTTGGTCATTTTGCCCATAAGGAATGGTTCGCATGTGTCAAATGATTCATAATCGAGAGACTCTAAAAGTCCATCAGCATGGAGCTTCTTCATGCGCTTGACACCAATGTGACCAAGGCGGCAGTGCCACAAGTATGTGGGACTATCGTTATCAACTTTACATCTTTTGGTATTCACACTATGAATATGTGTAACATCACGTTCGAGATTCATTAAGAATAAACCATTAACCATCGGAGCATGACCATAAAACATATCTCTCATATAAATAGAACAACCATTATTCTCGGTTTAAATGAGTAGCCATCTCGTATTAAGCGAGATCACGATACAATGTTCATGCTCAAACTTGGCACTAAATAACAATTATTGAGGTTCAAAACTAATCCCGTAGGTAAATGTAGAGGTAGCGTGCGACGGCGATCACATCGACCTTGGAACCATTCCCGACGCATCATCACCTCGTCCTTCATGGGTCTCCGTTTATTCCGCAGCTCCTGCTGTGAGTTACATATATGAGCAACGGCACGGTATCAAATACCTGGGAGTTACTACGAGTACTAGTAAGGTACACATCAATTACATGTATATCAAATATACCTTTAGTGTTGCGGCCTTCTTATGCGCTAAGTATTTGGGGCAGTTCCGCTTCAAATGACCCTTCCTTTGCAATAAAAGCACTCGGTCTCAGGCTTGGGTCCATTCTTTGACTTCTTCCCGGCAACTGGCTTACCGGGCGCGACAACATCCTTGCCGTCCTTCTTGAAGTTAGTGGTTTTATTGACCATCAACACTTGATGTTCCTTCTTGATTTCTACCTCTGCTGACATCAGCATTGAAAATACTTCAGGAATAGTTTTCACCATCCCCTGCATATTGTAGTTCATCACAAAGCTCTTGTAGCTTGGTGGGAGCGACTGAAGGATTCTGTCAATGACCACCTCGTCCGGGAGGTTAATCTCCAGCTGGGACAGGCGGTTGTGCAACCCAGACATTTTGAGTATGTGCTCACTGACAAAACTATTTTCCTCCATCTTATAACTATAGAACTTGTCGGAGACTTCATATCTCTCGGCCCGGGCATGAGCTTGGAAAACCATTTTCAGCTCCTCGAACATCTCATATGCTCCGTGTTGCTCAAAACGCTTTTGGAGCCCCGGTTCTAAGCTGTAAAGCATGCCGCACTGAACGAGGGAGTAATCATCAGCACGAGACTGCCAAGCGTTCATAACGTCTTGGTTCTCTGGGATGGGTGCTTCACCTAGCGGTGCTTCTAGGACATATTCTTTCTTGGCAGCTACGAGGATGATCCTCAGGTTCCGGACCCAGTCCGAAAAGTTGCTGCCATCATCTTTCAGCTTGGTTTTCTCTAGGAACGCGTTGAAGTTCATGTTGACATGAGCGTTGGCCATTTGATCTACAAGACATTTTTGCAAAGATTTTAGACTAATGTTCATGATAATTAAGTTCATCTAATCAAATTATATAATGAACTCCCACTCAGATTTGACAACCCTCTAGTCATCTAAGTGTTACATGACCCGAGTCGACTAGGCCGTGTCCGATCATCACGTGAGACGGACTAGTCATCATCGGTGAACATCTCCATGTTGATCGTATCTTCCATACGACTCATGATCGACCTTTCGGTCTCTTGTGTTCCGAGGCCATGTCTGTACATGCTAGGCTCGTCAAGTTAACCTAAGTGTTTTGCATGTGTAAAACTGTCTTACACCGTTGTATGTGAGCGAGGAATCTATCACACCGATCATCATGTGGTGCTTGAAGCGACGAACTTTAGCAACGGCGCACAGTTAGGGAGAACACTTTCTTGAAATTATTATAAGGGATCATCTTATTTACTACCGTGTTCTATGTAAAATAGATGCATAAACATAATAAACATCACATGCAATTATATAGTAGTGACATGATATGGCCAATATCATATAGCC